>OZ024833.1:79887200-80245474 GCA_964016985.1 Anodontia alba | reverse complement strand
ATATATATATATATATATATATATATATATATATATATATATATATATATATATATATATATATATATATATATATATATATATATATATATATATATATATATATATATATATATATATATATAATATATATATATATATATATATATATATATATATATTATATATATATATATATATATATATATATATATATATATATATATATATATATAATATATATATATATATATATATATATATATATATATATATATATATATATATATTATATATATATATATATATTATATATATATATATATATATATATATATATATATATATATATATATATATATATATATATATATATATATATATATATAATATATATATATATATATATAATATATATATATATATATATATATAATATATATATATATATATATATATATATATATATATATATATATATATATATATATATATATATATATATATATATATATATATATATATATATATAATATATATATATATATATATATATATATATATATATATATATATATATATATATATATATATATATATATATATATATATATATATATATATATATATATATATATATATATATATATATAGGTAGTATATATATATATATATATATATATATATATATATATATATATATATATATATATATAATATATATATATATATATATATATATATATATATATATATATATATATATATATATATATATATATATATATATATATATATATATATATATATATATATATATATATATATATATATATATATATATATATATATTGAAAGATTTTAATTTCAATTTTAGGTATGTCAGGTTATGCGATTTATGAATAGAAAGACTTTGCTATCATGGGGGACAAATTCGTTCCTTTTAGAATAGATCCTTTTCAGAAGTATGCGAGGGGTGGAGGGGAGCAATTTGACAGTTACATCCTCTGGAAATGTATACACCTCTCCGCCAACGCCCCAACTCTCCCACCCCACCCACTCCACACCCCTTCATTTCTATAATAGAATATCGATCCTGATTATTTCACTCCAAAAAACGTTTTTGCAAAAATGAGTACAATATAGTTTAGAGTCAGAAAGGACTGGGGTTTTTTGTTGTTGTTGTTTTTTTTTCTTTTTTTTTTTTTCTGTTTTTTTTTTATTGTTGTTGTTGTTGTTGGTTTTTTTATGAATTAAGCTGGATAAAAGGATCCTTTGGAAAATCACACACAAAAAAAAAAAAATGGAGCCCATGCAGTGATTAAAGTACTGGTGCTAGAGGTCTCAGGGTTGGAACCCCGCTCACAATGACAATTTTTTCTGGGTTCGAACATGCTCCGTATAACTTCCCTGGTAGGGATGATGGAAACACAATGCACCGGTCCTCGGATAGGGACATTAACTGGACAGTCTTCTGCTGGACGAGGCATTCCCTGTGCAAGTTTAAAAAGCCCCGCTGCTGAGACAAAAAGTTCCCTTTAATGACCATCTTGAAAATCGGCTAACTCTATCGTTATTCGCTTACAAAATATAATGTCGATGAGTAGAGACAACCTTGATCAAACTGTCTTGCTGACCTGGGTCTTGGCTCAAGTTCGCTGTTCGTGTACGACGTAGGGGCCCTTTTCTTATGCTACTATACACATTATAATATGAGGCGTAACGCGAGAAAACATCCGTCCAGCGAAAATTCAGATCAGACTGCGCATTCGCGCAGTCTGATCAGAATCTTCACTGGGCGCATTTTGGATAGCCAATGATGTAACGTTTCTTCGTGTGGACAACGAAGACTCTGATCAGACTGCACGGATGCGCAAGCTGATCTAAGTCTACGTAGGGCGCACATGTCAGTAGGCATGTTTACTGTCTCAGTAGTTCATATATAATATGTTTATTCATGAAGCTTTATCAAAGCATTTACTTATCTTTCCCTAAGAAAAGACATATGTCGTCCATGCATTTTGTGATATCCAATATACGTTTTTATCCTAAGTATTGGGACAGACAACCTGAGCAAACAGTGCAGACCTAAATCAGACGCTGCAGGACGCTTTGTACAGTCAGTTTGCCATCCGTCCAGCTGTTTTAGGGACATCAACACGTAATGAAACGGAGTGTTTAAAGTTTAGGACAAGCATGGTAAGGAATTTAGGCGCCCCAATATTTTGCGTTAATATGGTAATGTATATACATATCATAGAGAAATCAATTTTCAGATAATAAATGCACTGTATGACGGCTTCATAGCTGTAGCTTGTCGTAATTTTTGTGTGAACGTGGAAATTGTAGTATTGATAAAAGCGTTGCTATGCAGTATGCCGAAATGCTCAATATGATGTGTTGCGCCAAGCACATGGGAACAGCGATAGCCCAGATCGGACGGCGCATCCATCATGCAATAGGCCAAATATGCTCAATGTGATGTGTCGCACCACGCATACGCGCAGTCTAATCTAGGCTGCAAAATTACTGGATATTGTCGACCGTATCAATGGAAGGTATAGGCAATAATTAGCTGGATGATCGGAATGTATGCGGTTCGCATACGCTGGGAGACATCTTTCCATCTGGCATAGCTGAAATGAATGTTTTTTTTTTTTTTGTTGTTGTTTTTTTTTAATAATTACGCACAAAGAAAATAAGATTCTGATTAACCCATTTATGCCGACTGGAATCTTCTACCTCAACTCTTTGGATTGGTTCATTTCAAATAAAAGGGGTGTCTGGAAGTTTTTATTATTACTGTTTTATTAAAATTCCTGTATTTACTGCATATAGTGTAGACCCTGATCAGACGCCGCGTTCTGTGGCATCTGATCTTGGTCTACACTGTTTGCCAATGTCCCTTTTATGGGACGCTAGGCATAAATGGGTTAAAAACACAGTATTTATAAGCTAGGCAGGGGTTGAATGTATCAAAGGATACAGACCATTATGAGCTTGTGTAGATCCGTAGGATGACCTGATCATGCTAGTTTCGCAAGAGCTGCATTATGAAAACACGGCTATTTAAATATATTGAGAATTTTACCACCAAAAAATGAAAACTTTCATATGAAAAATTCTGGTAGTTTTCATATTTCTGCTCAAAACATAGATTGTGTGTACTTGTTAGAATCGCCTCGACGAAGCGGTTCTAACGATCGAGTACCCACAATCTAATTTTTTAGCAGAAATAAGAAAATTAATGTATACCCCTGTAACTTCCAGTTTTACTGTATAAAAGTGGGGTTTAAGGGGGCATGTTTTGATGGTGGGAAGACATCCTTTTACTTAATTAGCATGGCTCAAATGAATAATTGAATACCATGAAAATTTGAAGTGAAACGTACTGTTTTGACCTAAATATCGGGACACCTTAACTCCTTACCATACTTTGTGTTGAAATTTGGAGAGAAAAAAAATCCAGTTTTACTACCTATTGTATGACTTTTTGAATAATTAAATAAAAATAAAAAAAAATCGATGTCAAAAGTACCATGTTTTTGAAATATTGGGATACCTTACCTGAAGTTTAAACAAGTCTATTTCACTACCAGATGATGTGTCTAAAAACAGTCAGGGGTAAGCAACTTAGACTCTGTCTGATCTGTCTACACTGATCAGTGTAGGCAAATACGGTGAACGAAGGAAAGTGGTGTTTTAAAAACAAACAGCCGATTACGGAGGTTACAAACCACAAACATTACACTACACGTGTAGTTTATAATCGCGTCCCCATCCTCCAGTCTTCTCCACCCTCCAAGCTTCTCCAGTATAAGGCTGTAACCTTTGCTTTGTCTCCACAGCTGGGTGAGTGCATTGTTAGGAAGTTTTGACAACCACTGATACATTCAACAGTAGATATTGATATTGATTGTGTAAGCGGACAGCGAGGGCTGTGCGCTGGGTCTTCGGTGTTCGCGTGTGCCTAAATGAAACTTTTCGCGAGGCTCTCATTTAGGAGTCTAGGAATATAAATAACTCTACTTCCAGCATAAATACAGATATCTCTAATCTAATTACAGATATCTCTGATCAAAATACAGATATCTGTATTATCAAAAAAATACAGATAAAAGTATCTGTATTTCAATTAGATATATTTGCATTTTAATTAGAGATATCTGTGTTTGGAATACTTAAATACAGATACCGCTAATTGAAATGCAGATATATTTAATTCAAATACAGATATCTCTAACTCAAATACAAATATCTGTATTCTGACAGAAAATAGAAAATTGCGAAATATGTTGATGTAGATAACCCTGTCATGAAGTTTTGCCGTCCATTGATTCATTCAACAGTATACATTGATTGTGTAAGTGGACAGCGAAGGCCCTGATCAAACTGCGCATTTGCGCAGTTTGATCTGGGCATTCACTGTCCATATATGCCTTAAGTAACACTTTCGCTTGACTCCATGTAAAAAAAATCGCCAGACTATTTTATTTATTTATTTATTTATTTATTTATTTATTTATTTATTTATTGTTTATTTATTATTTTATTTTATTTATTTATTTATTTATTTTATTTATGTATTTTTTTTTTTTTTTTTTTTCAATTTTCAGTTTGGACATTCTCGTATATTATGAAGCAGACATGAGGGAAGAGCACATTTGCATACAAACACACACTTTTATATGAAATGCCATCATGTTTTTTTAAAGACCACACATTGAATCCTAGCCCCATTTTGTGGTCTTTAATTAATTCTTTTATTTTACGTTATGAGTAGGGACTCTATATTTCAGGCATCAGTTATTCGATGCTTTTTACCCTTTGTGCCGAGAGGATTTAGTTGAAAGGCACATTAATGTGGTTAGCCCACAAATTCTTACCGTACTGAGTATTTGTTAGAACCTTACAACACAACAGCTGCTCGCATACGGCATACGGGCATTTTTTATTATCATTTTGTTTAATTCTACCACAACGCGCCTAAATAGGCAATGGTAAACAACTGTCATTACGAAAACACGCCTATTCAAATATACTGAAAATTTCACCACCAAAAATTGAAAGTTTTCAGATAAAAAATCTAACTTTTTTTTCATATTTCTGCTCAAAACATAAATTGTGGGTACTCGTTAGAACCGCCTCGGCGAGGCGGTTCTAACGAGTACCCACAATCTATGTTTTTGAGCAGAAATAAGAAAAGTAATGTATACCCCTGTAAACCCCAGTTTTACTGTATAAAAATGGGGTTTAAGGGGGTCATAATTATATAGGTATGTTTTCGTGATGGTTTATTCCGCAACAAAGTCACTGGGCGAGAGAGCGTGAAGGAAAAAGCCGTCTTTTTATGACGCCTCTCGACGTCATTCATCGATTGCATTTGTCGTTGTTTTTTTTTTTTTTTTTTTTTGCATCACATACGTTAAATACAAACGTGAAACGATAACATCCTGCAACTATCGTGTGGCGGGCAGATAACTGTCAAAAAAAAGACGAAATTTGTCCAGTAGCATTCCCAAACCAGATCTCCACAATATCAATGCACATACGAAGTTTTGTGAAAATTCATTGACATTTACTCGAGTTATCGCCCGGGAACGAAAATAACGGACGACAGACATGTACAGGCGGACTGCAGGACGACACACGGACGACCAACTTAAAACCATAATACCCCGTCACTAACGTGTGGTAGAATATAAAAACAGGTAACTGCATTTGTTACAGTCAAAAGTATTGGTGGGATTTCTTCAAATAATGGAGGTTGGAATAATTTGAAGGAAAAACACCATTTTCGTCGACTATTAGTGTTTTTGAATGAAAATAGGTCTGGTCTAGCGCGTGATTTGTTGAGCCTGTTATTTATTTATTTATTATTTTATTTTATTTTTTTGTTATTGAGCCGCGTCAAACAAGCATATACGAAAGTCACAGATTCACATCAGCCTGCGCATCCGCACTTTTGTCGTTCGCTGATACATTGTATAGTACCGAATTATTCTGCAAGTAGAAAGCGAATGTCTTAGCCCATTTACCCCTTGCGTCCCATAAAAGAGACATTGACAAACAGTGTAGAACCAGATCAGACGCCGCAGAACGCGGCGTCTGATCAGGCTCTACACTGTTTGCATTTAGTTCAGACATTTCTACAAAACATGACAATGTTAAAAACTAACCAGACACCCCTTACAAAGGAAACGGACTTGTCCAAAGAGTTTGGGCAGAAGAGTCCATTCGGCATAAATGGGTTAACTAGACTGCGCAGACTCTTCATGCTCTCAGTTTTGTAAAAGCATCACAAGAAATTTTCGCTGTCTTGTTGAACACTCTTGGATTTCAAAAAAAGAAAGGATTTTACAGCCCGATCAACAGTGTTCAGGTAATGTCGAACCGGTCAGTTAACCTACTCAAACTTTTTCCTGAGCAGACTTACTCAAAGCGGTTAATCAGTAGCTCTACTTGTGTACATACTTTCGCCAGTAACTGACAACTGCCCTTCTTGAATCAGCTAAAACAGGAAAATTACCGTAGAAACGATTTGTTATATGAGGCCGGGCTGAAATTCGAATGAACGACCCAGACGCGCTATCGACTGCGTTATGGGGCCTGGCAATTTATACATTCTCGTACAAGCAAATACAAGGAATGGATACACGTTCAGCGAAAACTATCTATGGTTACTGCAACACCCCCTCGCGAGGATTTTGTGCAGGTTGTCAACTCTGAACAAGATCTACTAAAAAGAACCTCCCCCACCACACCCACCTCCTCCACCCCACCACCCCCACCCCACCCACCGCCTCCCTTCCCTTCACCTGATAGCAAATTTTTAAAAGTAGACACTCTTTCGGACGGGGCTTGGTCTGCTTGAACGCAGTTGCTTACATGCAAAGGAGATAAATATGGTTAGCTTTAAAATTCTTTCAGTATTAGTTACGTCCCTTACAACATTGTCCGTTATAAATACGTACAGGTTCCAGATCAGCTTACAAAGTCTAATTAGGTAGCGAAATGTTTTTACAAGAAACCGATCAAAATGCGCGGACGTGCACTATTCTAGGAATTTGCTGTTCACTGGCTTCATGTGGGACATAGAAAGTTTTAGTAACTTAGTATGTTTCCGTCAATTATTGAATAAACGAAAAGAAATTATATTCAACAACTGATAAGGAATACAAGTTTAAGCTTTCACAAAGAGCTTGGTCTACGCACAGCACACAATATATGTTAAAGCTGATTGAAGATTGACAGCAAAGTGTTAAGTTTCATGTTAATCCATCAATGACCAATGACAGGATCATGAAATATAAGTCACATTGACCTATACTTATAAGACAACTGTAGCTTTCTTTCACTGTGTCCGTCTTTCCGTCCGCCCGTGATCAGTTTATGAATCCCGGGTCATAACTCTTGAACCACATGGGACAGACTGATTGTACTTGACAAATATGTACAAATACGTACTTATCGAGATACACGAACAAATATCGCTCTCTCATGAGTTTCATTAAAATTTATTTTTACCCCCGATATACGAAGTATATGTCGTGGGTATATAGTTTTCGGTTTTCCGATCGTCCGTTCGTTTGTTCGTTTGTACGCTTATTTGTTCATTCGTCTTTCCGTCACGTTCGTGGAACTAGGAACTAGGATCAAAGTTTTTGCGTCAATGTTTACAAGACCTTATATTATAAAGACCCTTTAATGCATTTCATTTATATTTGGCATGATGATAAATATAGGTCTAGAGTTTACCTCAGTGCTATCCCCATTCCGGAACCTACACTTGAGGTCAAGGTCACGGACTTAGAATTTTCATATAAAAGTCAAAAGTTTTGCACCTAAGTTTATATAGCAGTATACTACCAAGACCCTTAGTGAATTTCATCTGCATTTGGCAAGATGGTTGATATAGGTCTAGAGCGTTCTACTCAGCACGATCCCCATCACATGGTGTGACCTTGTGGTCAAGGTCACAGAATTTTCACATAAAAGTCAAAATGTTTGCATTTAAGTTTATAATGCTATATCATCAAGACCTTTTGATGAATTTCATTTATATTTGGCATGATAGTTGATATAGGTTTAAAGTTTTACTCAGAGAAATGACCCGGGATTCATAAACTGATCACGGACAGACAAGGATGTGACCTTGAGGTCAAAGTCACAGACTTAGAATTTTCATATAAAAGTCAAACTTTTGCATTAAAGTTTACAAAGCTATATTATCAAGACCCTTTGATTGTTTTCATAAGTAGTTGGCATGATGGTGTATATAGGTCTAAAGTTTTTTTTAGTTTTTTTTTTTTTTTGTTTCTTTTTTTGTGTGTGTGTGTGTGTGTGTGTGTGTGTGTGTGTGTGTGTGTGTGTGTGTGTGTGTGTGTGTGTGTGTGTGTGTTTTTTTTGTTTTTTTTTTTTTTTTTTTTTGTTTTCTCAGCGCCATCATCAAGCTTAGGCATGGCTTTGAGGTCAAGGTCACAGACTTTGATTTTTCATACAAATGTCAAACTTTTTGCTTCTATTATAAAGACTGATTGATTTCACTGATATTTGTTATTGTGATAGTTATAGGTCTAAAGTTTTATTTAGCATGATTCCTGCACCCCTGTCTTACCTTTGAGGTAAAGGTCATGGGCTTCACATAATGTGTGACTAGATTCTTTCAATGTTGTATAAATATGGCAAATAATTGCTATCTCCAGAGTCAAAGCTTCATACTTAGCGCTTTTTAAAAAGATGCGGTAGCACTGGTCGGGTGTATACGTGTCCCAACGGGCACTTTGTATATTTATTTATTTATTTATTTATTTCCGTCGGAAACTTTCACAACTGAACGGTAAGTTTACAATAGTTCACTAACAGCGAACGTTTTGGTTACGTGAACGCAGCACAGATAAACCTGAAAGGACAAAATCTACCAATATGGGCTTAAAGAAAAGACATGTATCTAAAACGAAATGAATGAACCGAAACGGACAGAATATACCCAAATTACCAACAATCGCAAAAAATAAATTAATGATTAAAAAAAAGAAGCCAAAAAACGACTTAGAATTGAGGAAGTGTATCACAACCACCGAAATCTGAAAGTTCAACAAATGTTCCCGGCGAATTAGCCTTCAAGGGCAAAACCAATGACATAAATACATTTTCTGAAACTGAGTGAATGTACCAAAACTGCCATCAACGACCAGAAAATAAAAAAAATGTTCCAAAAATTAACAAAACAACTTCATCTAATTCAAATGACCACAAACTAGAGAAATGTATGCCCAAATCAACAAGTGTATTGAAACCGATATGAAGACTTCCAAAATGCACTGAAATCAAAATTCTGAATTAACCTAATGGGACAAAATATTGTGAAATTAATGTTCCGAATTTATACGGCTTTAGGACGAAAAAAGGCCAACATAGACTTAAACAAAAGACGTGGGCCTAAAAGAAAATGGTTGTTTTGAAACAAACCAAATGTTATATAGCTTGTAATAATCACAAGAAATTACCCAGCGGGCCATGACGTTTATACAACGTCGGCTCAACGTCGATGCAACGTCATGACGTTGCATCGACGTTGAGGCGACGTTGTATTAACGTCATGTGCCTACTGGGTAATGTCACGGTGTTGTTTCAGTCACTGGAAATTAAGTGAATGTTTGAAAATTAAACAAAACGATTAAACTATTTTAACCGGTCAGAAACTAAACAAATATATGTCTAAAATGCACAAACGATTTGAAATTGACCACATTGTACCAAAAACTAATGGATATTATGGTTCTAAATTTACGTGTACCTTTAAGGAAAACAAAAAGCAACCGAAATGGACAGAAACAAACGATATGTGCCTAAAAATTTCCTGAACATGCTAAATGTTCTAAAACCACCAACAATTACCAAAAGTCATTAATGAAAATTTCCAAAGCTAGTCTAGTATCAAACGGCCTGGAAAATGGGCAGAAACAAAGAAATTCCACAAGTGCTGTATTGCTGCAAAAACAGGCTGCGCACCACTGCAATAATCGGTTCAACCATAGTTTTACCTATGAGTTTCTTTAAATAATTTATTTATTTATTTATTTATTTATTTATTTATCTATAATCAACCCTCGTCATTCCGACTCTCGATACAACTACAAAATTCGTTATAATGATAATTTGACTGACACGAAACTTTCGCTCAATCAGAAATAATGCAAGAATATTGTATTTAATACTTCAAGAAACATAATGTCTTTATCCAAAACATATGTTCTCTGAGGAATGCTGAGAATAAAACAAGCCCTTTCTTATCTATCAGTCTGCTGCGTTTAATGATTCTTTGCAACAGTCAATTCCTCTTTATGACGTTAGTCCACAGCACGGTATTTATTTATTTATTTATTTATTTATTTATTTATTTATTTATTTATTTATTTATTTATTTATTTATTTTCATAATCACCCAGATTTTGTATCTATGACAACATGGATAAAGCCCTGCATGAGTTAAATAATTTATGCCAACCGCAACATTTCGTGCTATAATGTTACATGTCCTCATAATGGGCAATCAAGGAGTATTTATTCCGCAACATTTACTTCAACAGGCCTATCTTCTTTCTGTTCACCGTATTTAGCAGGGATAATTATCACAAAAGGTATTCGCCCCGGTTATCTTCGGCCCTATCACGCGACCTGACAGGCGTATATTTCTCTATTATAAAAATTTCAACGTCGAAGAATGAGATTGTTAGTGATATTATGGCTGGATGACTTTATTTTTTGCTGATATGAGGCATTCCAATACACAAAAGTTTGACAGCTAAATGAATTCATCCTTAAATCGCTAAGTAAAATTGTAGCAGACGACAGTTGATGTTTTTATTATCTTTCAGAGAAAATAAGACTTTGCACTTCATGTGAATCGTCTGCCTATTCACATGAAATATCAAGCCTTATTTTTTCATTGAAAAATAAAAAATAAAAATAAAAAATGTCGTCTGCTGTTGTTGTGATTGGTGCTATAAGGGTTAAAATATGCAAATAACTGGATGTAATCTTATATATCAATTAACCCAGCAGATTAGCAGACGTGTCTTTAAGCATGATAAGTAATTTCCGAATAGGTGTGTCTTCATTTTCTCAAATACTATAGAGAAATTTTATAAAAAATAAATATATTGAAGTGGTAGGACAATCTGAGAACTTGGCACTTGGATATAGTGTAGCTCAGAATAAAACTAGTGTAGTTCAGAATAAAACTAGTGTAGCTCAGAATAAAACTAGTGTAGCTCAGAATAAAACTAATGTAGCTCAGAATAAAACTACTGTAACTCAGAATAAGACTACTGTAGCTCAGAATAAAACTAGTGTAGTTCAGAATAAAACTAGTGTAGCTCAGAATAAAACTAGTGTAGCTCAGAATAAAACTACTGTAACTCAGAATAAAACTACTGTAGCTCAGAATAGCTCAGAATAAAACTAGTGAATTTCTAAACCAGTTGACTCCCTTGATTTTCACAAACGCTACATGTGTCTTTCTGTCGACAAGAACTATCAATATTTACGGTTAAAACAAAAAGATCAAGGTTAAGATTCGCTCATCTACGTGAAACAACCATTGCTTTTTGCAAATGTAATGTATCAATTTACCAGTATTGTCACAGCAACTAATGAGAATAGTGGACGGTCTTTAAAACTATAATAACAAATTCTGATTTTTGGATAAATTACTCTTTCTAGGCACCCACGAAAAGTTCTCACAAAAGTGGTTTTAAAGGTGTTTATATGATGTTTTGTTTGACTTTTCCACTTTAAATCCTGATGCAAATCTTCAAGAATATGGCTTCAAGTCCTGATTTTATATTCTATTTGGCCTCAGGGTAGGGTTACATATGCCACATGATGTAAGACTTTGGTCCTCAAGGGAAGCCCTCACCCCTAAACACCTGGAGCTGCATTCAAAGATTCAGCACCAAGGAATTATTGGCTTAGGAGAAGATAATTTTAGAGGATTTTTACCACATAATTATAGGCAAAGTCGACGGACCGGGACCATTTCAGTAATCTTTCGTTCCCCCAACTCAAGGTGGCTCCGTATGATATTTATTGAAAACCGGTCCATCTGTTTCAAATGAAAGTCTTAATAAAACGTAGACGGACGGACGAATGACAGACGATGGATGGGCGATGAACGACGGACGCAAAGTGATCACTAGCTCATCCTGAGCCTTCCGGTGACCTAAAACAGGATTTAGTTAGACTCGTACCCTTTTATGCATGAAGTGATCATAAAATGAACATTCTTAACGCCTGCACAAATATGTAGTCTTTCTTTTGGAGTATGTTATTTGAGCCAGCGCATGACAAAACCAACAAAGTGGCATGTGCGCCCAACGAAGACTCAGTCTGATCACAGTCTTCGCTATGCACTCAATGGGTAGCTAAGGGTCAATTCTTTCTTCATGCGGACTGCGAAGACACTGATCTGCCTGGGCGGATGCCTAGGCTGATCTGAGTCTTCGCTGGGCGCACATGCCATTTTGTAGGTTTTGTCGTGCGCTGGCTCGTTTCATAGTTATTTGTGTTGAAACGTCAGAAAACGTCCTTCGGACATATGCGCCCAGCGAAGATTCAGATCACCATATGCATTCGTGCAGTCTGATCAGAATCTCCCCTGAGCGCATTTTGGATAGCCAAGATTGCAAAGTTTCCTCATGCGGACAAGGAAGACTCTGATCAGACTGCGCGGATACGCAGGCTGATTTGAGTCTTCACTGGGCGCATATCAGAAGATACGTTTTCTCACGTCGCGGTTCATTTAAACTGCCTTCAACATTAAATAATGCAGAGAGCAAGAAAAGGATACTTCTGTCATGCACGACTACAGCATTACGAAAACACGCCTATTCAAATTTCTGCTAAAAACATAGATTGTGGGCACTCGTTAGAAGCGCCTCGGCAAAGCGGTTCTAACGAGTACCCACAATCTATGTTATGAGCAGAAATAAGAAAATAATGTCTACCCCAGTAAACCCCAGTTTTACTATATAAAAGTGGAGTTTAAGGGGGTCAAAATAATATAGGTATGTTTTCGTGATGAGAGGATCCGCATGTTTGTGCAGTCCAATCTGGATTATCGCTGTCAACTTATAGAAACATAGAATTTTGCAGAACGTATCGACGAACAACCGCGCGGATGCACAGGCAGATTTGATTCTTCATTTTTGGACCGATTGTTTACAATCGAGCCACAGTATGCAACTGATCGATTGTGTTGGGGTTTAACGACACGTCAACCCTTGCGGGTCATTTTGTGTCGTCTTCCAGAGAAAAGGTTGACGTGAGAGATAGAAGAGATAGTAGAGGAGATGAAAGAGAAAGACAGGGGAAAATGAGGAAAATAAATGAAAGTGAAGAAATAAAAGAAATAGAAAATTTTCCCCTCTACCCTTACCTGCTTCAAGTACAGCAGGCCTTGCCCAACTGTAAACCAATATCAGATGGACGCCCCGATGACGTAAGATACACAACACATTTGCCTCATCCAACCACCCCGCCAGAATGTACAAACGCCAAAATTTCCTTAAGGTAGTTGTCCACGTGTTTATATCATTGACCAATGTAATCAAACCGCGCGATAGACGGATACACTGTGAATCAGTTAGATTTTTTGACGTAGCCGGGCAACAGAGTCAGTGTCTCCATAGACGGAATCCAGGTAGCGGTTATTTATAGTCGCGCTGTTCTTGGCACTGTGATGTCAGAGTGGTGTTGATAGAAGGTTATCTGTAAAACCTGGACTGGGATATTTGAGACATTGACAAACTGGACAAACCCAGATCAGGGCCACAGAACGCGGTGTCTGCACTGATTGCTTAAATTACAGGAAGTTAAGGGTTAAGGGTTAAATGTGACAATTGTAAGTCCCCGTTCAGGACCATTTTCTCAGCCTACACTCAGAGACAATCAACCCATCAGTACTGTCAGTGCTTTGATTTACATATGACAAAAGAACCCTTTTACCACGTTGCACATAACATATTTCTGTCACGTTTTATAATACATAATAGGAAGATCGAGTTTTGAGAATGTTGAGAAAAATGGTAATGTCTTATAAACATCTAAACATTCACCTGGTGATTTTAAATATAAACATGCAATTGTTGGATATCTTTTCGATTCAGGTTTTCCTGAAAGCGAGGCTTGAACTTTGATACGGATCGACTTTCAAGACTAATAATCGCTGGTCACAGATAGGCCTGAGAAAATAGTGTAGACCCAGCTAGATCAGAATCTTTACATGATCCTATATATTCAGCGCCAAAGAATACCACTTATCCAGGGTATTTGTTTCTCTATACCTAAGGTTAAAGTACAAAGGAACGATTTAACCTACGTAATGGGACAGACAGGTCTAAGCAAACAGTGTAGACCCAGATCAGACGCCGCATTCGCGGCGTCTGATCAGGGTCTACACTGTTTGCCACTCATCCAGCACTTTAAAGACATCTCAATACGTGGGAACGGTTTGGCTTTAAATTTTAGGACAAGTATGATTAGAATCATCGACGCGTCTAAAATGATTTGGGTTCAAATTTTAGAACAAGTATGGTAAGGAGTTAAGGCTTTCTAACCAATATTTAGAGTAAATACGGTAATTTAATTATCTAAATTAGAATGTCCTTAACCGGACCGGTTGAATATGCAGCTTTGTTATTCAACATAGTTTTTTCTTTTTCATTTTTATTTTATTTTATTTTTATTTATGTCTTCTTCTTCTTTTTTTTTTTTTTTTTTTTTTTTTTTTTTAAACTTATTATTTATTATATTTCTTGAAGATGTTGCTGCTCATGTAGTCTGGCCCCAGACCCTTTCTTTATTTTTCGCTTCTTTATTTTTCTTTCTTTCTTTTTTTTTTTTTTTTTTTTTTTTTTTTTTGAGTGAGGGGACACAACACTTGTATAGCTTGTAGAATTTTTGTTTACTTCAGTCCCTTGGCTAGAAAGAAATTGTGCCACAGGTAACTAAGTTGGATTAAAGAGGATCATGATGAAAAATAAGTGTAGAGAAAGAGAGAAATAGATAAAAAAAAATGACTGGAGCCAGTCTACTGCTCATGCAAAAGGGGTCGCATCAGTCGAAAAATATCTTCGGGACATAACTGAACAGCGCAGAACCATACCAGCAGATGCATCCTCACGCTCTCACGTGAATCTTAGCTGTGCGCAGACGCATTCTACAATATCGAATGATTTCTTAAGCGGGCAGCGAAGGCCCTGGTCAGACTGCGCGGATGCGCAGTCTGATCCGGGCCTTTGCTGTCCGCATTTGTCTAAAAGACACAATCCTTCCATATTCTGGAATATTAGACTTTAATGTATCATTTGATATCATCGGTATTTTTTCGACATAATGAAAATTGTGCAAAAGTGTCAACCCAGGCCAACTTAAATGGAAATTTGTTGGCTTGAATGAATGTAAGTAGACGTTGAAAAGAATTCGCGATTAAATTCTTGTCCCATATCCAACAATTTGAGAATGTCACTCAAAAAGTGATCTTAAAGTATATAAGAATATGCGAACATCGAAGTCTCTGATCAGACTGTGTATACGTAGTCTAATCAACGATCGCTGTTCGACAGTAGCGTCTTTCTTATCTAGTTTTTTTACAGGCAAACAAGGGAAGGTCATGTCCAAACTGCGCATGCGCTGGCTTGTAGGTACCTTCCCTGCTCGGATATGCATTAAAGTACCTTTTCGCATGACATAACACATAATAATTCATAATATGGGGCATATCACTGAAAAAGGCATGTCATGTACAGCACGACTAGCAAAACTTTAACCTTTAAAGCGCCAACCATAACTGCAGCAGATATTTTGAAATATTCTTTTATTATTATTATTCGTCATGGTTTTTCAGAAAAAATAAGTTCTTACATTTCATGTGAAACGTCTTCCAAGCAGAAGATTCACATGAAACGTAAAGTCTTATTTTCTCTTACAATTAATAAAAAAAAAAAGAAAAAAAACACACACATTGGAATTGTTGTCTGCTGTAATAATTGTCTTCGTCTACAAAGCCACTCCTGTTGAAGTCATTCAAAGGGAATTGATACCCTTTCAGGGGAGACAGCTCTGTCAAAATCGATTTTCCCCTTCTGTAAAGTGGACTACTCTTACATGAAAGAATTTCTCCCAAATTTTTCCTTATATAATAGACCTCTTTTCAGAAGAGGATTGGTGTACATGAAAGCAAACAGGAAGTCACAAAAGTTGTGACAACTTTTCAAAAAAGGCGGACCATCAACTAACCCAGCACACTGTCTGATAAGGATCTTTGCTATACATCCATATATTCTACAGTATGTAAGCGGACAGCCAAGACTGAACGTGACCGCCGCTGTCCGCATACGGTCCGGAGATAGCTTAGAAGATGACACGACACATATTTCTACTGAGCGAAAGTCTGGTTTAAACTATGTAGATCATGCATAGTGGGTTTGTCTGTGATTTCTATATTCGTTTTAAAATGTAGGAAGGTATCTTTTACAATGACTAGAGTTTTATATGATATGTGTTTTATCAACGACTGGGTTATTTGGATAGACGAGACATTGACAAATAATGTACTTTAAAACAAACCATAATTAAAAAAAAAAGTGGACGAAAAACATGCTTTCACAGTCAGTATTCGCAAATTCAGCAAGTTTAAAAAAGCAATGGTATCATATGGGGGTCTATACACTTGACATATTATCCGCCATCGTTTACGAGGGAGAACTTTTAGACTCCCGGTTTGCGTCCCCATCTCAATGTGACTGATCTGAATGCGACTGAGTACAGGTGCCGCAAAAGACATTGTGGTACAAACCACCCAGACAAGGAATCTACCAACGAAAACCTCCAAAACGTGTTACCACATAAGTTGTAAAGACTACTGTAGGGATATCTTTGCGATCTTCTGTAAAATAATAGTATGTTCAGTGTAGTCATTAGAATCGCGTCGATGAGATGATTCTAAAGAGTACACACAACATACAGTTTTATGATAAAATAAGAAATTTTCCTTAAAATATCCCCAAATATATGTTCTAGGTTGTTTTTTTTTTTTTTTTTTGAGAATTTCCTAGGGACGCAAAAACGAGTTCGAATCAGACGCGGTAAAGGAGTCATCGGTGTGGGATGTTTTCGAGCAGCTGATTAAAACATGCAGATAGGGTTCGAAAGGCAAATGAAACAGACAATAAGGAATAAATCTGTTTTTGGTGTCAGTTGCACCTGCTTTTTAAAAATTGACACTGAAATGTTTTGACATTGTTTGGCGATATCGCCATTTGCGTCAATGGGAAGCTGATACTCTCAAGTTTTATTACATTTTTAAGGGAAATGGATACACTGTCAGGGGAGGCAACTCTGACAAGTTGATTTTTGTCTCCCTTCTGAAATGGGGTCTACTCTTAAAGGAAGGAATTTGTTCCCAATGGTAGAGTAGATCTTTTTTCAGAAAAGATTTCATGCCCAGGAAATCAAACAGAAAGTCACAAAAGTTATCTCCCTTGTAGAAATAACTTTTGTGACTTTCTGTTTGATTTCTCCCTTGTAGAAATGGCGGAAAATCTACCAGGCATATCTATTCACCTTAAATTATGAGCACCGGAACAAAAAAAAAATGGACAAGAAATTGTGTATATTGCAACTATTATCTGATCCGCGCCATGCGAAAACGTGTCTTCGGGCATATGCGAACAGTGAAGGCCCAGTTCAGCCTGCGCATTCGCACATTCTGATCAGGGCTTTCCCTGTCCGCTAACAGAATCATTTGACACTGCAGAATGTATTCATTGAGAGGAAAGGCCATGATGATATTTTGCGCATGCGCATTTGGCCCATGTTCGGAGGCACGTTTTCGCTTGACTCGGCCCATTTAATTTTCAATTTGCATCAACTTCATCATGTTCGTTTCTTTCTAATGTCACAATTAATTGATTTTATGCACACCTGAAATATACTGAAGCCTCTGAGGGAAAAATCTTTTGAACGTTGACTGGGAGATGGCAAGAGAAGATCGGTTGTTATGAAGAGGACATGAAGATCAAATTTGCATACCGGCTGATGTAGGCTGTTTGTGATTGAACAACAAGATAATTAACACTTACCATACTCATGTACTATGGGCAGACTCAGCAGACGACAAACCTATGATATTTTTTTTTTCTTATTTTTCCTAGAAAATAGGATTTGACACTTCATGCAAATTGTCTCCTTAGGAGGAGACAATTTGCATGAAATGTCAAATCCTTTTTTTTCCTAGGAAAAATAAGAAAAATATTTCAAAATGTCGTCTGCTGAAATTAGTACCTAGCATGCAAAGTGTTAAAGTACACCTACGTACTATGCAAACAGCAAAGACCCACATCAGTTTGTACACCGATGAGACTGATTAGGGCATTCTCTGTTCATCAATATGTTCGACAGAAGCGAGTAACATTGCCTCCTCCTCCCCTCTCCCCCATGTCACGGTGATAAAAGCTTTTTCTAAAATTCGACTCCACTAATACATGTATTTAAATGTATATATTATCGTTGGTCATATTACAGTAATAACTCTAAGTATTGGGTCAGATAGACCTGAGCAAACAGTGTAGACTCAGATCAAAGCTGCAGAAAGCGGCATCTGATGAAGGATGGACATTGTCACTCAGTCTACAGCAGTATTTGGACATATCAGATAGTAAAATGACTTTGTTCAACTTTTAGGACTATGGAACGGTGTTAAGGTGTTCAAACACTTAAGGCAATTAGAATAAAACGGTCCTTTATAATTTTGTATCCATATTTCACACCTTAAATTCCCGGTTACCACAACCACCTTAGTCTACTTGTATGGATCAATGTAGAGTGAATATGCATGTTTCGTTGCCAAACTGGGTTATATTTATTGACAAGACACAAGAAAATTATGTGGGTTTTTACCGCAGAAGAATGTGTTTAATAATGTGATTGGAGAGGCGTTAAAGTTAAAACCACCAAGACAATCAATTAAGCCATTCCTCAGGTTAAGTAAATCTGATCATAATTTTAATATGCATTAACACTTAGCACACTATGGGCAAATTCAGCAGACGACAAAGTGAAGTGATGATTTTTTTTTTTTCTTATTTTTCCCAGTAAATATGATTTGACATTACATGCAAACTGTCTCCTCTCCTTAGGAGACAGTTTGCATGAAATGTCAAATCCTATGTTCTGGAAAAAAATATTTCATAATGTCGTCTGCTGAAATTTTAACCAGCACGCTACGAGTTATAACGGGCTGTACTCGCAGAATTAATCAGATAAAGCTATGTTTTCCTAGGCATATTTGCCAAAAATCTGACCTATAAAGCCCAAGATTTATTGTTTCGATGTCCTGAAATATTTAAAATATTTTCTTCTTTATGTCTGTAGACAGTCCTTGTCTTCTGGTTTTCTGTTGTCTTTAATGGTATTTATTTTTACCTATTTTGGCGGTTATTCCTTTTCTAATTTTAGAAGAAAAAAAGAAATTTTCTTTCAAGATTTATTTTTGAGAATCAATTTGTTTTGCGAAAGCACCATGTTTAGTAACTTTCTTTTCTTTTCATTTACTTTTTTTTTTTATTTTATATAGAATTTAGCAGACATGACTATGTTTTCTTCGATATCGTTGCCAAAAATTTTGACCCATAAAGGCCATGATTTATTGTTTTAAGACCCCGAAATATTTCAAATATTTTCTTTTTTATATGTGTAGACAGTCCTTGTCTTCTCGGTATGTGTTGTCTTATGGGTATTTTAACGCTTAAAAATTATATGTAAAAATGTCAACAGGAGACAATTTGAATCAGCTTTCTTATTTTTAAAAGAAAATAGACTTTGCCATTTCAAGCAAATTGTTTCCTGAGGAGACAGTTTGTATGCCAAAGCCTCAGTATTTTCTGGAAAAAAAAAATAAGAAAAATATCCCCAATTTGTCGTCTGCTGACTTTGCTCCAGAGAGTCGTAAAGCTTAATTTACCAGACCAAAAGCCTATTTTGTTGGTCATCCAAAACTGCCAATAAGAGAATCAAAATAAAACTTTTTTGCATGGAAAAAGATGATAATCCTCTCACTGTTCCGCTTGCCCCGTTCTGTTCTGTTCTTCCAGTTATGTGTCCCCTCCGGCAATAAACATATCGTCCCCTCAGAAATAAATAAACCATATTGTACTGTCCTGTCGCGTTTCAGTCCCGTCCCATCAGAAACTTCAACATATCTTATTATCATGAATTGTCCCGCCCATCAGAAACTTCATGTGAATAGTGTACATTTATTGTTGTGTTCGGTGCTGTTCCGTCCGAAATTAAAGCAGGTCTTACTGTTCTGTTCCGTCCTGTCTCATTTCAGTCTTGCACCACCAGTTTTGTTGTTTGTTTGTTTGTTTTTTTTTTTTTGTTGTTGTTTTTTGTGGGTTTTTTTTTTGTTGTTGTTTTTTTTTTTTTTTTTTTTTTTTTTTTTTCCTGTTCCGTGGATGCTCTAGTACTCACTTCTGATGTCTGTCCCGTCTCGGCAGAAATTTCATAGAAATATCCCATGATGCGCAACGCACGAAAAGGTCCCTTATGAAGTATGCGGACAACGGAGGTTCTGATCAGCCTGCGCATTCGCGCAGGCTGATCAGAACCTCCGTTGTCCGCTTAAAGAATCAGTGGATATTTCAATAAATGTCGATGAACAGAGAATATCCAGGTCAGACTGCACGGATGCGCACGCTTATCTGGACCTTAGCTGATCGCATGTGGCATTAGGACTTTTGTCCTACGTTGCGCATCACATGTTGATCTGTTTGTCCTGTTCCCTCTGAAAAGTAAAAAAACTTATTTCCTGTTATGTGTTCCGTTTCATCTCTGTCCCGTCCCGCCAGATTCTAGTCACCTTAACGTTAAGCTAAGTACTCTGGGTATAAAGAATCAGATGACATTTTAAATTTTCTTATTTTCTCCAGAAAACAGATTTTGACATTAAATTCAAATTGTCTTCATCAGACACAATTTGAATCAAATGTCAAATATGTCTTCTAAAAAAAAAATAAGAATTTATCATTAATTTGTCGTTTGCTGAATTAGCCTCTATAGAGATTGGTATTTTAGCTATAGTACGACTTGGTAGTGTATTGCGAGTGAAAGGTTGGTTTTACCACATCAGGTGGTCAGCTGTGAAAACTTTATATCAAGTATGGTAAGGGATTAAGATGTCCGGATATTTAAGATAAATACGACAAGAGTCGTCTCGGTTTAAGGGGAATTGATACACTTTCAGGGGAGGTAAATCTTTCAAAATTATTTTAATCCTCTTCTGAAAAGGGATCTATTCTGAACGGAAAGAATTTGCTCCCCTTGGGAGCAAATTCTTTCCGTTTAGAATAGACCCCTTTTCTGAACTTAGGCTTCTATTCTAAACGGAAAGTTTAGAGCAGACCCCTTTTCAAAAGGGGTTTTGTGTGAAGGAGAGCAAACAGGAAGTCACTATAGTTTTCTCTCTGTAAAAAGTGTGGAAAATCTACCAAATGTATCCAATTCCCTTAAATTCTTAAACTAACTATAAAATTTAATTTGTTGACTGGTATCATAGGTGTGGGAGTCGGGTGGAGTAAATATACCCGAACAAGGATATCACAACAGTGTACACAGCACTTCAAATAGTTCACTAAAATACATTTCTTTCAAACTGAGTAAATAAATCTTCAGATCCATACAATCATTCACATTTTAGATAAACTGGCCGAACCACATCGTCAGTGTTAGCGCATTTTGGTCACATGATGACAGCGAAAACCTAGATCATCTGCGCAGGCTGATCGGGGCGTTTGCTGTCCGTTCACAATATTGTTCGGATTACAGTCAATGCATAACGAAGGTCTTGATCAGTATGGATCGATACGCAGTCTGAGTTTGGCCATCGTTGTCGGCAGACTGGCCCACTTTCTCACAGCGCGATCCATATTAAAGTTCACAAACTTGACTTTGTAATGGCATGTTCAAATATTTTAACAGCAAATACAGTCGAATTTCAATGGCTCGAACATCTCTGGGACCATGGAAATTTGTTCTAGACATGGGTTGTTCAAGCCACTAAGGTTAATCATAGAGCAAAGGTCAGGAACCAGATAGGGACGATTTAGGGATGTCTTTTCGATCTTCTATAAAATAATGATGGTAGTCGAGTGTACTCATTAGAATCGTATCGATCAGGCGTTTCTATTGAGTACAAGCTCTAGGTGCACGGTATTGAAAACTACAGGCCCTGATAAGAGAGTGAGCAAGCAAGCGCGCGTGCGTGCGTGTGTGTGATCCGAGATTTTATGCCTGTTCACATATCCTGACAGCGGTCCGACCACAAGTCCCATCTCGAAACCCTTACAGCAGCAAGTAAATTTGTAGCAGACGACTTTCTTTTGTTTTCCGATAATTGTGTTGGGGTTTAACGACACGTCAACCCTTGAGGGTCATTTTGTGTCGTCTCCCAGAGAAAGGGAGAAAAGAGGTAGAAGAGAGTAGAGGAGATGAAAGAGAGGGACAGGGAAGAAAGAGGAACAGGAATGAAAGTGAAGAAACAGAAGAAATAAAAACATTCCCCCTCTACCCTTACCCACTACAAGGATAGCAGGCCTTGCCCAACTGTAAGCCAATATCAGTTGGACGCCCCAGTGATGTAAGATACACAGCACCTTCGCACCACCCGACCACCCCACTTGTTTTCCGATAAAATAAATTGACGCTTTTTTTTGTTTCAGATAAAATGTCATGGCATTCCATATGGATCGTCTGCTTTGCCCATGATTCTCATGAAATGTCAAGACTTATTTTATTTGAAACATATAAAAATGTAAATACATGTATTTAAAAATGTCGTCTGCTGCAATTTTGCTTGGCCCTTTAACACCGAATGTCAAGTAAAAGTGCAGTAAGTTCGGGTTCTGGCCTAGTTCCACTTTAACGGTCTCTAGTCGTATCAATGGATACTACAGAATATATTAATTACAGGAATGACCTTGATCAGACTGCACTGATGGGCAGACTAGTCTTCTGTATTTTCACCGTTCAGATATAGCATAGCAACCTCACTGAATGCAAGAAATTTCCCATGTATGCCGAGTGGACTCTTCTACCATAACTCTTTGGACAGGTCCATTTCTTATATCAGCGGTGTCTGGTTGGTCTTTGTTATTTTCACGTTTTAAAGAATTGTCTGAACTTAATGCAAACAAAGTGGACTCTGATCAGTAGCCGCGTTTGCCAATAAACCTCTGGTTACCATCGTCAAGGAATAATCGCTGGCTGCCATGTTCAAGAAATAAACCTCTGGTCACCATGGTCAAGAAATAAACCCTGTTCACCATCGTAAAGAAATAAACCTCTGGTCACCGTTGTCAAGAAACAAACCTTTGGTCGCCATGGTCAAGAATAAACCTCTGGTCGTCATTGTCAAGATATAAACCTCTGGGGTTACCATGGTCAATACATAAACCTCTAGTCACCATGGTCAAGAAATTAATCTCTGTTCACCAGCGTCAAGAAATAAACCTCTTGTCACCATGATCAAGATATAAACCTCTGGTCGCAAAGGTCAAGATACAAACCTCTGGTCACCATGGTCAAAATATAAACCTATGGTCATCATGGCCAAGAAACAACCCTCTGGTCACCACCGTCCAGAAATAAACTGTTCACCATGGTCAAGAAATAAACTTCTGGTCCACAAAGTCAAGATATAAATCTCTGCTCACCATGGTCAAGAAATAAACCTCTGTTATCAGGAAATTAGCCTCTGTTCACCATGGTCAAGAAATAAATATTTGGTCACTATGGTCAAGAAATAAACCTCTGATCTCCATGGTCAAAAAATAAACCTCTGGTCGCCATGGACAAGATATAGACCTCTAGTCGCCATGGTCAAGATATAATCCTCTGGTCACCGTGGTCCAGAAATAAACCTCTAGTCACCATGGTCAAGAAGTAAACCTCTGGTCGCCATGGTCAAGAAATAAACCTCTGGCCTCCATGGTCAAGATATTAACCTCCGGTCACGATGGTCAGTATACAAACTTCTGGTCGCGATGGTCAAGAAATAAACCTTTGGTTACCATGGTCAAGAAACAAACCTCTGTTCACCATAGTCAAGAAATAAACCTCTGGTCACCATGGTCAAGATACAAACCTCTGGTCACCATGGTCAAGAAATAAACCTCTGGTCATCATGGTCACGTTCCTTTGGGCAAAGCCGATAATTCTGCTAGACACAACTGAAGAGGCCAGAAGAAGGAACAGACAGAAAAAATGACGGAAAGACAACATCAACTAT
Organism: Anodontia alba; assembly: GCA_964016985.1. Lineage (NCBI taxonomy): Eukaryota > Metazoa > Mollusca > Bivalvia > Lucinida > Lucinidae > Anodontia > Anodontia alba. The sequence goes on along the minus strand of OZ024833.1, from coordinate 80,221,146 downwards.
TGGGCCGCTCTTGGTTTGCTGAGAATATTCTCAAAATTATCAGTGGTGCCCCAAATGACCTGCAAGGTTAAGGGACTGAAATGAAGTGAACCAAAGTGACACTGCAATTGGTTGGTTTGGAGTTTAACGACCCAGTCAACATTTTTAAAATCATATCGAGCAGGTCAGTTCATTAAACCACTCTTCTAGTCCTCTTAGCGGTAAACCAGTATTGTGCACATTCTTTGGCCAGCGGAAGGGAGAGAATGGCCATAGAAAATATTTCATGATCAATCTCCACGAAAGAATGATGCTCGTTAAACCCAGCTGTAGCAGTAAAGATAATTTCAGAAATGTGCACATCTGGCACACAGAGTTAACCCTTAAAGCGCCAAGAAAACCTGCATCTGAAAATGTCGTCTGTTTTTGTCGTCTGCTGAATATTCGTGCAAACTTTTCAAACCTATTTTTGCAAACAGGTGCAGTCTGATCTGGGTCCACACTGTTTGCAAAAATGACTCTTAAAATCACAAGCAGATGACAAAGCAGATGACAATTGTTGTGATTGGCAGTTTAAGGGTTAACACATTATTTTTTTTTTTTCAACAATACGGTGACATGTAGTCTGACCAACAAACAGCAATATAAAGGGATAGATATGCAAGGTGGGGCCATCAAGTGCGTCATATTTTGTGGTAAATATTACATTACACACAGTTTTACCTGAGAAAATGAAATCAATCACTGTTTCATTGAGGTTTTCCATGCTGTATGGTATTGAATGAAATCTACCTGGAAAGGGGTATCTATCCCAAACAGGGATCAACAAAAGCGACAATACTGCAATCAGATATTATAAATCTTTTTCAAACAAGTATTTTTTTCTGTTTCTTAATCTGCTAAACCTTCGATAGCTCACGTTACGAGTTATCAATTCATCCTATAACGATCGAGCTCAAGCGACCAGACTTAAGGGAACTAGATATGCTTAGTAGATTTCCCGCTATTTTTGACAAGGGAGACAACTTTTGTGTCTTCCTGTTTGCATTCCTGGACACCAATTCCCTTCTGAAAAGGGATCTACTATGAAAGGAAAGAATTTGCTCCCAAAGGGAGCAAATTCTTTCCTTTTAGAGTAGGTCTCTTTTCAGAAATGAGCCAAAACCATTTAAAAGAGTTACCTTGCTTGAAAGTGTATCTTAAAAGCCTTAATGTTTTGTAGGAAACTAAAAAGCCGAATCAGAGTAAAATGCGCATAAATGATCTGTTGAATCAACGTTGAAAAGACGTTATTTTAACGTTGTGTGCCTGCTGGGACAATGTTGAAATAGCGTCCAATGAGTAACACAACATGTTTCAAGACACTTCACATGAGTACCACAATATGTTTCAAGACAAAGCCAATGTGTACCACAATATGTTTCAAGACAATGCCAATCAGTAACAAAATATGTGTTTCATGACAATTCCAGTGAAGACTACAACATGTTTCAAGACAATTCCAGTGAGTACCACAATATATTTCAAGACAATTCCAATGAGGACCGCAAAATGTTTCAAGACAAGGCCAATGAGTACCACAAAATGTTTCAAGACAATGCCAATGAGTACCAAACATGTTTCAAGACAATTCCAATATGTACCACAATATGTTTCAAGACAATATCAAAGAGTACCACAATATGTTTCAAGGAAATCCCAATGAGTAGTACAACATGTCAACATGTTTCAAGGCAATACAACGCTATTTATCAACGTGGAAACGACATTGCTTCAACTGTGTAGTATGCTGTGATAAAACCAAATTTTAGGACCAGTACGGTAAGGAGTAGACTTATCAAAGTTGATGAGATGTGAAATTTCATTCATAACGGTATCTTTTAGTACATACCATGAATAAAGGTATCCTTGCTCTCAATCACTATATTTCTCTTCAGCTATCTCATCATGCAGATGTTTGAACCAGCATAAAATAAAATCTGGCATAGCATGGTGGCATAAGATAAAATCTAGCGTGGTCGGTTTGGTATGGTATCATGGGCAAAACTAACATCTACGACTGATATCTAGGTAAATATTAGACTGACTCCAGTCTCCAGAGTCCAAATATTTTTCTCAAAATCCTGTTTGATAATCCACTAAAATAAATTCAAAATAATATCGTGACTTTAAAGGCTGGTCACTATAGTGACCAGCCTTTATAGTCATGATATTATTTTGGTTTTATTTTAGTGGATTATTGAGCAGGATTATAAGAAAAAAATATATAATCACTGGAGATTGGAGCCAGAATAGGTAAATAGTTAAGGTGTCCCAATATTCAATATTCAGGATAAGTACAGAATTTAAATTTGGTAGATTAACCCATTACACAGACTGAATAGACGGCCCCACACTATATATTGTAAGAGTCAAATTTCAATTTTAGGTATGTCCGGCTCTGAGATTTAGATACTCCTAGAGAAAAGTGGCTAAACTATTTGCAAATAGTCGCGTCTGATCTGGGTCTGCACTGTTTGCCAGTGACCCTTTTATGGGTCTCAAGATAACAATGTGTTAATGGAGGTGGACCTTTTACGTATTTATGCATCATTTTTTTAATTCATACTTCATGACGAATCTCTCTTCCCACCCCCACCCCCCACCCCCCACTCTCTCTCTCTCTCTCTCTCTCTCTCTCTCTCTCTCTCTCTCTCTCTCTCTCTCTCCTAATTAATATGTTCCAAACTATATCCGGACCGATCCTCAAATCACATGAACGTAACATAACCCTATATGTATTCTTTGAGACATTCCTCAGTCTTACACGCCTGAGATCGTCTTAACTGTTTTAGAAATCAAATCCAGACTTGATGACAATCTGATACCTTTCACTAACCTTTTCTTAAAGTTTTTGCATAACCTTAAATTCTTTCTATTTAGGCAGGTGGATATGCATTGACCTCATATTGTTGGTCGCTTTCTATTATAAATATTCTGTTACCTCATATATACTTTTAAAGTGGTTTAATGATAACAAACGGTTTCGTAGGTATACCTGAAATTTTATACTCAACAATAATAAAAAGAAATGCTTCATTTATTCAGAATTAATTAATTTTTATTTACATTTATGCGTTTTCCTGTTTTCTGGGAATCAAAAGCTCACTACTCGTACTTGCGGTCAAACCCAACACCAGAGGTACGACCTCGCCCATATTTCAAAGAATAAAACAATAAAACTGAGAAAATAATCATTTCTTGGCTTTGCTGGGCTTTTCTTTTCTATCTAAAATAAAAATAACATATATTTCGAACGTTTTTTTTTTTTTTGTTGGTTTTTTTTTTGTTGTTGTTGTTGCTCGTTTCATCGAGCCATGAATGGAAAAAAAAAAAAAAAAAAACGAAGGACGCCATGTTTCATGCGCTATGCGTATCATATAGTTTTCATTCATGGTTCGATGAAACGAAAAGAAAATTAATTATTCATTCCGACAAACAACCTATTCATCTGACACTTACGCCATAAAAATAGAAAAAGAACGCTGGGTATAGGCAAGGTTGGGGCGGGGATGCACGGCTGTTTGTCGTCAGCAGAATTCTTCTTTTAATAGGCATCGACATTGCGTGATTTGCAGTTGTTCTATTCTTGTGCTCATTGTCATTATTTGCTGTTTATTTTGTAGAACTCTTTGCAAAGAAATACAAGTTTGGGCCAACACTGTTTGTCAAGCGTGCATGTCCGCATATTTTTTACTAATCCATTGAAGTCGGGAAACCCGTAAAAAGGTAATTGGCAAACAGTGCAGACCCAGATCAGACGCCGCAGAACGCGGCGTCTGATCAGGATCTCCACTGTTTGCAAATAGTTTAACCATTTTTCTCTAGGAGTATGTAAAATCTCATAGCCGGACTTACCTAAAATTGAAATTGGATTCTTCCAATATATAGTGTGGGAGAGTCAATTCAGTATACAATGGGTTAAACACAGTATACAGAATATATCGTAGACTCATATCCAACGAGAGTTGCTTATTTAATGCATACAGTTGATTTCCAGGCCTGTTGAAATCACTGAACAGCCTAGTCCCAGATCAGACTGCACGAATCTGGTTGTACATGGTTCTCTTATGTGATAGGGTGCCTTTTCTTTCTTGTCACTGTGTAAATGTCAGTTGCCGGAAAATAAATGCTAAATGTTCATGAACAAAAACAAACATTTATATGTTATTATTAACCCTTAAAGTGATAATCACAGCTGCAGCAGACGATATTTTGATCTTTCTATATTTTTGTGAACATTTGACTTGACAATTCATGTGAATCGTCTACCTTACAGACGATTCAAATGAAATACCATGTCTTGGTCAGTTTCTCTGAAAAGGTAATAAAAAATGTCGTCTGCTACAAGTTTTGCGCTTAACAAGTAGTTTCAAATGTCCTCATACATTCTGTTCTAAACTTTGATGACCTTGGCTGACTATGATTTTTTTTCTTCAACCTTGCAAACACTTTTAAGCAAGTCATGATTCGAATAATATATAGTACACCTATATTAAAGTACCATCAAATGCTTACCATGCTGGCTAAACATTTTCAGCAGACGACATTTTGAAATAGTTTTCTTATTTTTCCCAGAAAATAGACTTTGATATTTCATGCAAACTGATGCAAACTATTCTTAGGGAGACAGTTTGCGTGAAATGTCAAAGCCTATTAACTGGTAAAAATAACAAAATTATTAATTTGTCGTCTGCAGAATTTGCCCAGAGACTTGTAAAGATTAAACCCATTAAAGCAAGAGAAACTTCAAACGAGTACATACAAAAGTTGTGTATATATTGTTTAATTGCAGACGAAATTTAAAATTGTCAATGATATGTTAGTGTGCTACGGTTAAAAATCAGATCTGTTGTATTTCTCTGTTTTCTGATTATTTTTTCACCAAAATGGGGGTACATGTGTTCAAGGGCAACAAAATGTGCAAAAATATGCTGAAAGACCTTGTTCCTTATATTTTGTCAGTCTAGGGCTAACTTCTGAGACCAAATTATGAAGTCAAGGAATATTGCACCGGCCTCGGTGGCTCAGTTGGATGCGCCGTCCGACTGGAGACCAGGAGGTCGCGGGTTTATCCCCCGCCGAGGTCAGCAACATTCTTTCGTGGAGATTGATCATGAAATATTTTCTACAGTCATTCTCTCCCTTCCGCTGATTCAAGAAGGGCAGTTGTCAGTTTCTGGCGAAAGAATGTGCACAATACTGGTTAACCGCTTAGAGGACTAAGCCTGCCCAGTAAACGTGTGGTTGGGTAAACTGACCGCGCTCGACATGACTCCACTGGGTTGACTGGGCCGTAAAACCTCAACACAAACAAGGAATATTGTGAGAGTCAGAATTGACCCAAATGCTATAATGGATGCCCATGGAAAAATAATTGCCGTATTCGATCTAATTACCGCACATACCTCTATAAGCGCACAGTCAATCAAATTCTTAGGCTTCAAAGTGCAGTCCGTGCAGTATTATCTACATGTGCAAAGTGCAGTCCGTGCAGTATTATCTACATGTGCAAAGTGCAGTCCGTGCAGTATTATCTACATGTGCAAAGTGCAGTCCGTGCAGTATTATCTACATGTGCAAAGTGCAGTCCGTGCAGTATTATCTACATGTGCAAAGTGCAGTCCGTGCAGTATTATCTACATGTGCAAAGTGCAGTCCGTGCAGTATTATCTACATGTACTTCTTTATAATGTGACAAGTTGAGGCAATTCAAATAAGAACCACAACATAATATGTTTTTATAAACTTGTCGAGGTAATTCAAATGAGTACCCACAATATATGCTTTTATAAAGAAAATCAGAATATATATCACATAAACACCATTAAATATGCCCCTCAGGAAGTCCTCTGCTCATTGAAGTGTAGCCTTATTAGGAAGATATTTACTACATTTTTTTCAACATCACGAAAACATGCCTATATAATTTTGACCCCCTTAAACCCCACTTTTACATGGTAAAACTGGGGTTTACCAGGGTACACATTATTTTTCTTATTTTTGCTCAAAACCATAAATTGTGGGTACTCGTTAGAACCGCCTCTGCGAGGCGGTTCTAACGAGTGCCCACAATCTATGTTTTGAGCAGAAATATGAAAAAATATCAAAGATTTTTATCTGAAATTTTTAAGTTTTTGAGGTAAAATTTTCCATATATTTGAATAGGCGTGTTTTCGTAATGAGTAATTTTGAAAAATGTATGGGCACAGTTCGCTAATTAGGGCAAATACGGTAGGTTCAGTGACCAAGGTCTGGTGTTAAGTGCCGTGTGAAGGCCGTAAAAAGTCTCCCCGTACTTCATCATATTGCACATTTTTTATTTTTTATTTTCTTCAAGTTTGTGATCATGGAGCCTATTCTGAAATCGAGATCCGCTGAAGCCGATGCTAGTGGATGCATGCAGCAGGGCTGCATGCATTCACTAGCATCGGCTTCAGCGGATTGTACGGTATATTACTGTCATGTGAAGAGTTTCAGTGTAACCGAAACTCCGATTTTCATTCTTCTATATGTTCGGTGTTCTCGAGAAATTTTATTAGAATCCGGGCAACTGTTAGAAGGAAACATACCAAAGTTCGATATTATCGCACATTTAGATATTACGGTAGCTTAGGCGCCTTTGCATACATTAGTTTTATTAAACTTTCTATATCATGAATGGAGATTACATAGGGGTATATCAGTGCTATCTAGTGATACGTCAAGTCCTCAATTATTGTCATGTTGTATTAAAATGTTAGCATACGACATTTTAAATAGTTCATTTTTTTTTTTGTTTTTTTTTTCAGAAAGAAATGTGTATGCGAGGCCGGGTCGGGACCTGGCATTGAATTTAGATCTTCTCCCTATCTTCCAGATATATATATATATATATATATATATATATATATATATATATATATATATATATATATATATATATATATATATATATATATATATATATATATATATATATATATTTATATATATATCTATATATATATATATATATATATATATATATATATATATATATATATATATATATATATATATATATATATATATATATATTTGACATTTGTAAAGGAAATGATTTAAATACAAATACTTGGTCCACTTTTCGGGGAAAAGTAAGAAAAACCCAGAGGACCAATGGTCCTAAGCCGCTCACCTGAGTGCTAAGTGTGTATGGAAATGAATTTGAAGGTCATGATAGAATGTCTAATTGGCCGTTAATATACTTAGTGGTATGTGGCTGTAAAGATATACATATACGAAAACTTTTTGTAAGGTGTCCAAGATTTTTACCTCCAGTCCATCCCAGAGAGGCTCCACATGAAATTTGTCTTCAGTCGGCCCATTGGTTTCGGAGGAGAAGATGTTTGACAATGTTAACAGACGACGACAACGGAGCCTTCTCATACTATAAGCTTACCAGTGAGCCAAAAGCTCAGGTGTGCTTAAAATCCACAGTTTTGCCTTTTTCCACACAATAGCTTAAGTGATCGAATTTGACCTTAACGTAAAATAGGTCAAGATCAACCAAGGCTCATCAATTGACCAAACCTGGAAAGGCTTAATTCCCAATTTTGCATACCAAGTTTTAAGATCCTCTGTCATTCAGTCCCTGAGAAGATTTTCAAAGGGTTTTCACCATATATGGGCAGCTTGGTCATGTGACCAAGGTCCCATGAACAAACTTTCTTTCTGCCACCCCAAACAGGCTCCACATGAAATTTGATTTTAATCAGCCCAGTGGTTTAAGAGGAAAAGAAGTTAACAATACTTCATCTTAGGCAACCAGGATAAAGGTTAGTAAATGACCTTGACCTTTGATATCTGTAAAAGTACATTTAGCTGTTTGCATATATCAACTTTGATGTCACAGGCTACAACAGAATCTAAAAATTCCACTGTTAGGCCTTTTTCCATACAAAAGCCTAAGTGACCGAACTTGACCTTGATGTAAAACAAGTCAAGGTCAATCAAGGGTCATCATTTGAACAAACTTAGTAGGACCTGAGTCCCCAGTACTGCATACGAAGTTTCAAAGTCATCGGTCGTTCCGTTTCTGAGAAGATTTTTGAAGGGTTTTTATTATATGTATATGATCATGGCATCTATCTTGGTCATGTGACTTCCCAGTCAGCATTCTACGTAAATCTATATCGGGCCGTCATCGGCCCGTCAGGGTAGCTGACGGGCCGATGACGGCCCGATGTAGATTTACATAGAATGCTAGCTGGGATGTGACTTAAACTATTTGAATAAGCTTTCGTTTGTCATAAAGGCTACCTATGAAATTTTGGCTTCAATTTGCCTTGCTGTTAAAAAAAAAAAAAAAAAAGGTCTTAATTCTGATATCTAATGACCTTGGACCAAGGTCAGTGAGTAAACTTGACCTTTGATAGCATTGCAGCTTTTTTTCCTCATTTAGTTGATTGCATATACCAACTTTAAGTTCACAGGGAACAATAGTTTTCGAAAAATTAACAATTTCCATCTTTTCCCATACAAAAGCATAAGTGACCAAATTTGACCTTGGCGTAAAATGGATCAAGGTCAACACAGTCATCATTTGGACAAACCATGATGGGTCCAAGTCCCCAGTGCTACATATCAAGTTTCATGGCAACTGGCACAGGTTCCAGAGAAGAAGATTGTTGGAGGTTTTTTACCATATATGGTCATTGTGGCATCCCAGGGAGGCCTCACATAACTTTAATCAGCCTAGTGGTTTAAGAGAGTTTGAAAATGTTGACAGACGACAGACAATAGATGACGACAACGGAGCCTACTCATACTATAAGCTCACCAGTGAACCAAAGGCTCAGGTGAGCTAAAAACTACTAATTCGCCTAAATAGGTTTAAAGCTGAACTAAACTGTCTCCTGTTTGAAGTTTAACCTGATGAATTTGGACGGCAGCAAATATTTTCAAATATTTTCTCTTTTTTTTTCACAAAAAAATAAGGTTACGTATTTACCCTAAATATTCGGACGGACAGGCCCAGGTTAACAGTGTAGGCCCAGATCAGACGCTGCATAGACGCTACAGAACTCGGTGTCTGATCAGGGTCTACACTGTTTGCCACTCATCAATGTCTTTTAGGCACATGTTAAAACAGGTAGTATAATGAACGTTCAAAATGAAGGACAAAATATGGTACCTCCGAATGATAGTATGACATTTCATTCAAATCCTTTCCAGGAGACAGTTTAAGGGGACCTGGTGCACTTTCGGGGAAGACAATTCTGTCAAAATCGTTTTTGTCCCCTTCGGAAAAGGGGTGTACTCTACAAGGAAAAAATTCCCCCTCACCCAGAGGGAGCAAATTCTTTATAGAAAAGACCCTTTTCAGAAGGGGATTGGCGTGCAGTAACGCAAACAGGGAGTCACGAAAGCTGTCTCCCCTGGCAGAAATTGCGAAAAATCTAACGAGTGCGTCTAGTCCCCTTATATGAAAATCTGTTAAATAAGAAAAAGGTGACCCATTTGTCGCCAGCCAATTTCACTTAGAGGGCGTTGAATGTTGACCTTTACCTCTCTCTGTGCAAATTCAGCAGACGACAAATTGATGATATTTCTCTTATTTTCCCAGAAAACAGGATTTGGCATTTCATGCAAATTGTGTATGGAGGCAATTTGCATGAAATGTCAAATCCTGTTTTCTGGGAAAAATTAGAAAAAGAAAAAAATATTTCAAAATGTCGTCTGTTGAATTTTTTACCCAGTGTGCTGAGCGTTAAACAGGAAAAAATTACTATTCTATCTAGATCAATCATTTTTGATAAGTCACTGACAGTAATGAATAGAAAGTATGAATGAGTTTTGTGTAATCGAACTGAAGGCCGGAATTTACCCGTCATGCTCAGTGTAGATTTCTCCTTATCAACGCCAATATTGACAGTTGGGAGAAAATAGTAACAAAGTGATACAATACTATTTTTGGGCCATGAAAAATTCGCGGTGTTTGCAGTTCTGAAGTCCAGATTTCGTTAATGGCCACAAAAGTCCGCTGAAATACTCATGAACAGATAAGAGGCTTAACTTTTATGTAAATTGGTGCCTTAATTATTTCGTGACAACGGTATCTGTATACACTGATGTTTCATTTTACCCTGAAAATCTATCAAGTTCAGAATTGTTGCAGATAACATCCCCTAACTAGACTATTCACATGAAATTCGACATGACGTCTGATCAGGGTCTACACTGTTTGCCACTCGGACATCAACAAGTAATAAAATTGACTGGATTATATTTCATGACATGTATGGTAAGGGAGCGACAATTTGATTTTTATGCGCGGGGGTGGGGGTGGGGGGCGAAGGGGGCTGGAAGATTTTTTTTTTATGAGCGCTTAAAATTTCCACTCCATTTCAACTCTTTGTCTACGAAAGAATTGAGTTAGCAATTCTCTGTGCAAGAGAGTATGCCAGGACCAGGGTGAATGCTATTGTACGCTTTGCAAAAACGTGAATAAAAAGACAGGCTCGCGTCGCGGAAGAAAAAAAATCCAGGCCGGAAACCCCGCTCCCCTCCCCTCCCCCCCCCCCCCCCCCTCCACACACACACACACACACACACACACATAAAATCAAATGGTCCGTCACTAAGCAGTAAAGGTGTCCGAATACGCAGTGTAGGGAAATATTGTATACTGGGTGAGAAAAGACGAAAAGACATTTTATATATTTTCATATTTTTTATTTTTTTGTTATCACAGATTTTTTTCCGATTCAACATCGTCTTATTATCATTGAAGTGAACACAAATAAACACATCCCAGCTGGGACCCGTCCCGTCTCCAGATGAAACTAGCACGGCTCTAAATAAGAGGGTATCAGGCAAATATTTTTTTCTTATTTCTCCGCGAAAACATATGTAGAGGGTACTCATTAGAAACGCTTCGGCGATGCGCTTCTAATGAGTACCCACAACGTATGTTTTTGTGGAGAAATAAGAAAAAATATCCGTATATTTTGGTTGAAAAAGCTATGAAGCAGTTTCAACAGAAACAGGCAGGTATTCCAGCTTGCTAAAAAACTGACTATATATAGAACAAAGTCAACACAGCAAAATGAATATTCTAAAAAGCCTCATCAAGGGAAAAAAACACCTTTACCATTCTCTGGGCTACTTTTTCTCTTATTTTTCCCCAGAAAATAGGATTTCACATTTCATGCAAATTGTCTCGTAAGACAATCTGCATGAAAAGTCAAAGCCTATTTTCTTAAAAAAAATAAGAAAAAAATATATCAAATGTCTGAGAGTCAGTCAGACACATCAGTGTAAAAGAAGTCAGCCAGCAATGGCTGACATCGGCTTCATCCGGGCTGAATCATCGCCAATCCCACATTTAGATATTTTTCCTGCATATGGAGGCAAACTGTCTATGCATTTTTTTTCCCATTAAACAAAACGTTTCTCTGATCTTTATATCTACAATTATTATTCATTTTGCAGACATGATTGCGTGGTTTGTGATTTTTGGATCACAACTGACAAAAAAAAAAAAAAAAAAATAGAGGAATGTAGGTTTTTGCGTTATTTCTCACACATAGGCCAAACGAGTTACATAAATAATGTGTTGTTTCTATTTTTTGTTTTGTTTTAGTGTGCGTATCTTTATTGAGATGATTGACAGTTTATCCTTTCTTTTATTCCGATGAAAGGCCTGAAAATTAAACTAGACATGTCGTTTCAAGCACAGTAGCGGACAGCGAAGGCCCAGATCAGACCGCGCAAATGCGCGGTCTGATCTGGGCCTTCCGTCCGCAAATGCGGTAAATTACATTTTACTCGAACCGGCCATCATTTAGGCTTTTAAACACTGAAGTCGTCACGCACACGCACAAAATGGGTTAAAGATTTTCTGATCTTGTTTTGTTTTGTTTTGTTTTTTCTTTCTTTCTTTCTTTATCATAGTAGAGTTTTCTCACAGACTGTGAAACACTAAACAGTGAAAACGAACAAAGCATAAGTTAGATGATACAATGTTTGCAAAATAAATGAATTTAATAAATAATTCATGAAGAAAATGGAAAAGAAGTACGGTATTGCACTATAGAAGAAAGGAACCGAAACGAGAGGAAACGTACCTTCTGACATGTGCGTCCAACGAGGGTTTAAATCAGCCTACACATTCGCACAGTCTGATCAGCGTCTTCGTTGCCCGCATGAGGAAACTTTCTACACTTGGCTATCAAAAATGCAGCCAGTGAGGAGTCTGATCAGATCGTGCGAATGTGCAGGCTGATCTGAATCTTCGCCAGGCACACGTGCGAAGGTGCGTTTTCTGACGTTGCGGCTCAAATGTTATTGAAACTTACGCAATGCTTTCATTTACACTTCCGCACACAAAGACTCATACATCTTTCATTATAGTATTCTATACCATAAAAATGCGACCTGTCAAACCATAGTTCCTAGATTGGTAAAAACCATTGAGCAGTCTGTCCGGACTCTGCACCACGCGCAGACTGGTCAGAATGCATATATCTGACAGTGAATATTGACGTTTTTGTAGTTTTTCATGTTAAGGCCATGTCAAGAAAAATGAGGGTTTATGGCGTATGCGAACAGCCAAGGTCCAGATCAAGATTGTTGTTGTTTTTTGTTTTTTTGTTTTTTTTTTTGTTTTTGTTTTTATAAGAGAAAAAAAAAGCAACCAAATCATCTTCCGGAGGGCGATTTGAAAGAACTGTCAAAATCTACTATTTTTCAGAGACAATAAGGTTTGACATTTCATGTGAATCGTCTGCCCAGCAAACGATTCACATGAAATGTCAAGTCTTATTTTCTCTGAAAAAAAACAAAACAACATATCAAAATGTCGTTTTGCTACAATTTGATTGGAGTTTTAAGGATTAGATAAAGATTAAAATACATTTCCAGATTTGACAGCAATCATTTGAACCAGCACATATTTTTTTCTATCCATTTCATATCTACAAATATGCATGAGTTGTTTTGTTTTATTTGTTTGTACTAAAATCCCCAATCAGTCGCATATTGTACATAAATGAACGAGTCAGGAAAAAATGGACTTAACGCATGTCCGAAAAGCGAAGGCATGTCCTTGATTAGCCTGCGCATCCGCGCAGTCAGATCATTCACTTTTCGCCAGTGGATTCTACAACAATCAAAACTTCTATTGGCGAACAGCGAAGATCCTGATCAGACTGCGCGAATGCGCAGTCTGATCTGGACCTTGGCTGTTCGCATATGCCATAAACCCTCATTTTTCTTGACATGGCCTTAATTATACAAGGAAACAATAAAAACCCAAGCAGGTCAACCGCGTGTACAATGTATACAGCTTTTGATTTCCAATGAAAACAAACTCCCAAAAGTCAAACAATCTTAAACATTTAAATCAGTCAACGATTTAAGAAAGTAAAATCCCCCTTTGTAACCTAAATGGTTTTAAAAACTTTAATGAAGTAACTGTTTTATATAGACTAATGGATAGAAAAACAATTATGAAAAAACTGTTTTATGTCGGTCAAAAATACAGGTCGCTTATAGAAAAGCTAGTAGGGTATATTAACATTTTTTTTTTTTCTGAGTAGGGGTAATAAAATATCTCCCATTTAGGATTTTTGGATCATATTTTCATCATGGCTCCAGACGAGATGCCCTTTTTTTTTAACTGAAAAGTATTGATATTTTCTCATTTCTTCATGAAAGCATATGTTGTGGGTACTCATTAGAACCGCCTCGCCGAGGAGCTTCTAATGAGTAAACATAACATGTTTTCGTTGAGAAATAATAAAAGAAATATTTTAGGAAGCCACAAATATCTGGAGCTATGTTTTTATTTATCTTATTATTTATTTATTTATTTATTTATTTATTTATTTATCTATCTGCCAAGAAACTTAATTTTCAAATTTCTTTAACAAAATATCGTGACATTTAAAATAATGAAATAATTCAATGTGGACCTTTCTTCCCTAAAATGATCTGCTATATCCGCGAATGACTACATGAAAACGAATTGCATTATATATAACCATGAGATTCATATACATTTATATAATATTACGAAATATGGGACCAAAACAAAAGGGTGCTTATCGCACGCACATGCGAACAGCGAAGGCCCAGATCAGACTGCGCATCCGCGCAGTCTGATCAGGGCCTTCGCTGTTGTTACACAACCAGCCGTTGCCAAATACCAGGATAAAGAAAAGTGAAGAGCTAGACCAGACTGGAAGTGATGTCAATTTGCATGCCTTAAGCACCCTTTCCACGTGATCGGGCCATATTATGAAATATAACAAAATTCAGACAGATAATACATGCGTAGGAATACACTTATACGCATGTCAATTACCGACCTAAACAGGCATGTACAACATGTCAAAATCTGACTAGAATATCAATTAGGATAAATTAGGCCAGAGTTTTTATTTTTTATTATTAAATGGTTTACAGGAAATAGGAAAACTTGTGGTTGAGTGGAGAGAGTAAAAAAAAAAAAAAATATATATATATACATATATATATATATATATATATATATATATATATATATATATATAATAATTTAAGTGTCAAATATCTTCGGATGATAAAATAAAAACAATTTGGAACCAAAATACATGGTTATTTTTTGTCACTCAAAAAAGATGAGGAGTCGGGAGAAAAATGCAATAGAAATGACATATTTTGCTGTAGTGTCTAAAATATTTTTGTCTCTGAAAAGGTGATAAAAAAAAGACATTTTTTTCTTGGAATGTCTAAAATGGTAAGATGGTCTCCTGCAAACCAATATCATAAAATAAAGGACAAAAAACTCTGGCCTCAGGCAATACGAATTCAGAATTCGTAATGCACTGAAGATTTCTAGATGAATGAATACTGCACAGGTCACAAATACCTAGGAATTCCAAAAAATATCTAGGAATTCCGACCAATATCTAGGAATTCCACATCATCTAACTATAGTGCCATAATAACCCTAAGTATTGGGACAGACACGTCTGAATAAACAGTCTAGACCCGTGTCTGATCGGGGTCTATACAATATTTATACAGCAGCATTTCAGACGCATCAACGGGTGGTCAAATTGACTGGTTCAAATTCTAGGACCAGTATAAGGAATTAAGGTGCGACTATATTTGAGGCAAATACGGTATATACGTACAGGTATCAAAGACCAGATCAGGTAGATGCACTGGCTGATCTTTGTCCTCAATGTCTACATATTACCAAACCCCCATTTCGACTTTTCAACAGTGTCGACTTTCTGACGGTGTCGGTTATTGTTACGGACGAGTATTTAGGGATAACTTTGGAATAATTTTTTTTCAATTTGCTTTAAAGACATATGTTGTGGGTACTCATTAGAAGCGCCTCGCCGCCGAGGCGCTTCTAATGAGTACCCACAACATATGTTTTTATGAAGAAATAAAAATTATCCCAGAATTATCAGCAAATACTCCTCTTTAACAATTCTTCTGCTCTACACAATTAAGGAGGGAGGCGGTCCTACTAGCGAATCAACTACATATGTGAGAAAACCTTGTACTAAAACAAGTTTCTTCTTGTCAGCTCATCTCTAAACTAATAATTAAATAAATACCTATAAAAAAGTAAACCAGGTTAGGCCTAACTTAAAGAAATTCCTGTTTACCCTTTAAATATACCCATCCTGTAATGGGTCACGCAAACTAGAAGAGGTGGTTGAGATAAATACACAATTTCTTCCTCAAAAAGCTACAAATGATCACGAAATTGTCTCTGAAAACAATGGTTTATTTTCTTTTGATTTTGATTTGTGTTTTGTTGTTGTATTTTTTTTATTTGAATTCCGTTTTAAAGTATTGATTCAAAATTCATTTGAATGTAAAATGATTCTAACTCTTAGCCTATAATGCCAATCACAAATGCAGCAGTAGACGATATTCTTGTGTGTGTGTGTGTGTGTGTGTGTGTGTGTGTGTGTGTGTGTTTACTGTTTTGTTGTTCTTGTTTTTCTTTTCTATTTTTTTTTCAGAGAAAATAAGGTTTTACATGTTATGTGAATCGTCAGAGAAAATAAGGTTTGACATGTTATGTGAATCGTCTGCTAACCCGACGTAAAATGCCAAGCCTTACTTTCTCTGAAAAAAAAATAAGCTGAGAATGCCCTCTAGTACAATTTCGCTTGACACTTTAAGGATTAATATAAAGGCATGTAAGTTCATCGCACATTTTACTGACAAGAAACAGTCACAGTTCTGGGTAAAAGGTAATCAGGTATTCCTTTTATTTAGGCCCTAATTGCATCCTACGCTATAAATGGTGCATAACGCTGGCTGGCAAGTGCCCCATTACATAAATAAACTCCTAATTGGCAAGAAAAAAAAAATGCTACTCGCAGAAGTAAGTTCTAACCCACTATGCATTAGCAGAACTTATTCAATGGCAGCAGTGAATTCCCAGAAAATCCGCACGATCGTATCGACGTCATCACACCCGGCCGCCCCGGCGTTGCGGCGACGTCGATGCGACGCTGTGCCTACGCTGGGAAGTCAGATATAATGCTTTCATCACACTCTGACTCTCTGAACAAAATCCATGTCTTTAAGACAAGCTGGAGTTCAACTGTTATGTAAACCCAGATCTCACTGCAGAGTTGCGTGTGCTGGCTTGGGATATAGTCGACTTTCAGACAGCTACTTCGATCAATTTTAATTGGCACTATGTACGTGACGCCAAAATCACGTGGCAGTTCCAATTTCTGATATTTAGTTTATTTGACTTTCCGTTTTCATGTAACGTACGCCACTTCTTTATTCCCTGTGGCTCTGTTAACGAACATTCACGCACGAACAATAACGTAACGTGCAATAAATAATTTGAAAATAACGTCTCTGGCGTCTGTCTACATAATAACACAGCTCTTTGTGGTTTCTTCACGTAACGTCGACTTCGCCTCCCGCATTCCACTGAATCTCTTTCGTTTAATGAAAGAACGTTGTCGTTTAAATTGAGAGTCGCTTTTTTGGCTACCTACTGAAGACAGAGCGGCCACTTCTAAAACGTCTTTGACACTTTTTTCGGAAGTTTTGGCTGAGGTTTCTGAATACACCAAGGCTTCTATCTGTTTTGCAGTTTTGAGTCCCTGCAAAGGAACGATGAATAAATGGTTATAGCCTGTACAGTTTAAGAAAGAAAGAAAGAAAGAACTCAGCGGACTGTGGACATATGTCGGTTATTCAACGTCGCATTAACGCCGATACAACGTCGCTGCATCGACGTTAATGCGACGTTGTATAAACGGCATGTGTCCTTTGGGAAATAAAGAAAGAAAGAAAAAAATAATTATGCAATTTTGAATTATGTTCAACGATATTTTCTAAAGATTCTCTTCCTTGTAGATTGTAGAATTTAAAATCAAGTTCCTACATTTTCTTCTTTCTTTCATTGTCTGTCTGTCTGCCTCTCTCTCTCTCTCTCTCTCTCTCTCTCTCTCTTGTCTCTCTCTCTCTCTCTCTCTCTCTCTCTCTCTCTCTCTCTCTCTCTCTCTCTCTCTCTCTCTCCATTCCAGACTATTATGAGATAAAAGAACTAAATTCCGCTCTTTTATTTTGCTCACGTAACTTGATGTTTTTAGTTGCAAAACATCTTTGTGCAGAATGTTGATTTGAAAATTATCTATTTTGGCTGTCTATCATTCTCTAACGATATAAAAGTTTCATCGCCCATCACAAGAGATACTAGGGAAAACGTTTTTCTTTCGACAAGATAAACAGGTTTTGAGAGATCGAAACAAGTCGTTAACACGCGATGGTAAGAAAGTAGAACAAAAAGACAAGGACAAGTGGTCGTTCAGTACATTCCAGTATTTGTTAATACTCGAGGGTTTGATAACAGTACTTGCGATAAAAGAAACGTGGGAAAGGGGCCCTTTTGGCATGTGCGAAAAGTGAAGACCTAGATCAGCCTGCATTCCCTTTGTTCCAGGTAAGAAGATTTTTCAACCCAAAATTGTCGCTAGCTTTCTTATTTTCTCCATTAAAACATATATTGTGGGTATTCATTAGAAGAACACATTATTCTTATATCTCCAATAAAACGTATGTTGTGGGTACTCATTAGAAGCGCCTCGCCGAGGCGCTTCTAATGAGTACCCACAACATATGTTTTTAAAGATAAATAAGACAAAATATTCACTAGATACACCATATTATCTTGCACTAGGATATTTGTCCAGTCTGGTTTTCTGTTCGTCTGTAGACTCAAAGAATCTGTAAGGCGGCCCGCGAAGGCACTGGTCGAACTCTGCGGAGGTGCAGGCCGATCTAGTGCTTTGCTGTTCCCATCCTATCTCTCACTTCTCCGTGCAAAAATATTCTTGGATCTTATTAGAGACGAGTAGAATATAACTTACAGTCGACTCTCGTTATCTCGAACTCCAAGGGACTCTATGAAACAGTTCGAGATATCCGTACTTCGACATATCAGATTTGCGGACTCAGGAAAACAATTAATCGAACAACCACCTTTAACAGAATGAATATGTAATCTGACTCCTAAGTTAGAGACATTTTGAAAATATTGTGGAAAAGAGGAGAAATTGCTCCTAAGGAGCAATTTCTCCTCTTTTCCACAATATTTTATTGCCTGTTGGTAGATCTCTGTGTTAAAACAGGGACCAGATTTTCACTTCGAGATAAGCGGTTATTCGAGATAAGCGAGTTCGAGATAACGGGAGTCGACTGTATTTTTATTAAGAGCACGTACCTGTTCGTATGTTACTGGAGCGAGTTTCTTTCTTGAGAGTTTCTCGAGTACAGACTCGTCTGTCCGGAGATCGGTTCCACACCCTACAATCATGATTGGCTGGGTGGGACAGTGGTCTCTAATCTCGGGGTACCACTGAAAATATAAAGAACTCAAACGGTTACATTGTGCATTTCAAAATGTATAAACGCTAGACATGCTGGGTAAAATTTCAGCAGACGACATATTGAAATATTTTCTTATTTTTCGCAGAAAAGGGGTTTTGACATTTCATGCAAATTGTTTCTAATGGAAACAATTTGAATGAAATGTCAAATCCTTTTTCTGGGAAAAATAATAATAAAAATATATATATCATCAATATCATCATTTTATCATCTTAGAGTGGTACAGATTGAGATGAATGAAAAGAACATCTCCAAGAGAGATCACTCTGACAAAAGATTTGCACCCCTCCTCCTTCCCACGCCCCAACCCCACATCCTCAAAGAGGGCTACTCTTAAAGAAAATAATTTGCTTCTAGGGGAAATGGGTACACACTGAAGGGACATAACTCTGACACCGACATAGTTACCTCCCTTCTCATTGGGGCTGCTCTTGAAGGAAATAAATGACTCGCTTTTTTGAGGGCTCTCGCTGTCCGCATCTGCCCTAAACAAAGGACTTGTTAGGGAGGAATACTGCGTAATAACTCTGGAATATTTTTTTCTTATTTCTCCATAAAAATATACGTTGTGGTACTCATTAGAAGGGCATTAGAAGCAGATGATTTAAGGAGAAACTGGGAAAACTGTCTTAGAATTATCATCAAATACTCTTCCTTAACAAGTCCTCCGCGTGAAGACATGCACGACTCATTAATATTATTATCCGACGCATGCTATTAAATTATTTTCTTAAAGAAGAAACTTATCCCCACAAGTAGCGGGGCGTTACTCTGATGTCTTTGTTACATAAAATATATAATATCAAATAACAAAATAAAGAACATAAAGATGCATTTGATAGAAACATAATTCATTGTCATTAAATTGCTGTAAAATACAACCTTGTCCTTGAGCGTGTTTGATGAAATAATTTTCAAGTATTGCAAAATCGGTATGATGAGAAAAGGTCATTTCTGCATATGCGAGCAATGAAGGCCCAGATCAGCCTGCGCATCCACGCAGTCTGATCAGAGACTTCGGTGTCCGCTGAATACTACATATATGATGAACAGAATGATGGTAATGATTAGTCTGCGCCGATGTGCAGGCTGATCAGAGCCTTTGTTTTTTTTGCATTTGACACAATGACACGTTTCTATCCCAACTCATTTGCTTAATGCTTAGCATGCTGGGAAAAATCTCAGCAGACGACTCTTTGAAACATTTTTATTATTTTTTCCAGAAAATGGGTTTTGATATTTCATGCAAATTGTCTCCTGCATGAAATATCAAATCCTATTTTCTGGAAAATTTTTATATATAAAAATATTTTAAATTGTCGTCTGCTGATTTTTTCACCCAGCATGCAATGTGTTAAGTCGGGCTTAAGTCAGTTACCCGATACAGTTTTTTGTCTAATCTCTCCGGTGTTTTATTCATAAAATATATCGCGAATCAATGAAGTAAGCGGACGATATAGCATTGAGCAGATTGAATGAACAGGTTCAAATCCCCAGACGTAAATAATGGTATTATTATATAGCCTAGATCAGGTGTAACTTGGGAGATAAAAATAGACAAGTAATCAACCTTGGACATTTTATACATGTGCATGTATAATGTTACTGCGAAGAAGATCCATGCCAGCCTGGTTGGGTTTTCTAATTTCCTTGAATGAAAAAAAAATCTTTTTTTTTTTTTTTCTTTTAATTTCTTTGAATGAAAACTTCACCATTTTAATGTATTGTGCCAAATCTCAAAGGTGAAGAGATGACGTTAATGAAAGTGCGTATCTCCATTTAGGAAAGGAGATGCTCAAGCAGAAGTGAAATTGCTTCCCCGCTATATGAATACCTTCTCAAAGGGGTAACCCGGGTTGTCCGACGCTGTTGCCGAAGCGGCCGACGTAACTGGGCCGGGTTAACGCAAAAGCGGAAAGCGAAGAACCAGCTGTCTGTACATCCGCAGTCTGATCAGAACCTGTGCAGAAAGATATATTTTCCTTGGCACAGACCAGTTATTGGCTCCAAAGGGGGGGGGGGGGGGGGGGTGGGTGAATATACTTGAGAGACCACCCCGCCCCCCCCCCCCCCCCCCCCCCCCCCGCTTCATTTTTTTAACGAGGGAGACTACCATATCGACTTCCTGTTTGCTTTCCCTTTTGAGAAGGGGTGAACTCTAAAAGGAGAGAATTTACATTTTTATAAAATGACCCATCCAGACCCTCCGAAATTGGCAATCTCTCATGTTCTCGCATAACACCGCACTGTTGATGCTCAGAGATCAATTTAATCTGAAAACAACAAGTGACGGCTAACGCAACAACAATTAAAGGTTATGCAAAATTTACGTAATTCATATTCGGGATAGTGCATCTGCTGAGCATATCACAGCAATCGGAATTCAGCCGCAACGTCTGAAAACGTATCTTCGAAAATTTGCGCCCAACGAAGACTCAAATCAGCCTGCGCATCCGCGCAGTCTGATTAGAGTCTTCGTTGTCCGCATGAAGAAACTTTGCATCATTGGCTATTTAAAATGCGCCCGTGGAAGATTCTGATCAGACAGCGAATGCGCAGGCTGATCTGAATCTTCGCGGGGCGCACTGTCCGATGGTACGTTGTCGAACGTTGCGGTTTAGATAATAATGTTTTCTCACCTTGGTAACTATGTTGTGGAGAGATTCTGGGTTTCCTATTGAGAAGCAGGCAATCACCAGATCAGCACCGGTATAAGACACGGGACGAACTCTGTCGTAACCTACATCACCTGGAAATAGAATATAAATAAATTTAACCCTTCCATCCTTGAGTTTCCGAAATGGGCTGTTCCATCATTGGATTTGGACATGTCCATTGAGGCAGAAATCAAAACACAATGGCAAACAGTCTAGATCCTGCTAAGCCGTCTCATCAGGATCTTCACTGTTTGCATAAGTATCTGATTTAGTCTGTAGAGCTGAAAGGGTTCACCTTAATTGCGCCAATCAAAACAACAGCAGACGGCATTCTAAACATTTTTTATTCTGTTTATATATATATGTATATATATATATATATATATATATATATATATATATATATATATATATATATATATATATATATATATATTTTCTTGTTTGTTTGCTGTTTTTTTTTTTTGTTTTTTTTTGTTTTTTTTTTGTTTTGTTTTTTTGTTGTTTTTTTTGTTTGTTTGTTTTTTTGTTTTTTTCCGAGAAAATAAGACTTGATATTTCATGTGAATTGCTAGACGATTCACAAGAAATATCACGTCATGTTTTCTAAAAAATAAATAGATAAACAATTAATAATGAATAAATAATATTTTAAAATGTCGCCTGCTATCATTTTGAATTGTGCTTAAAGATTAATAAAATGCATATTCACACACATTCATGATGGCCGGGTCAAAAATTCATGGACTGAAAAAAATGGCCAGATGTTATATACGACAGACAAAGATGTGTGTGTGTGTGTGTGTGTGTGTGTGTGTGTGTGTGTGTGTGTGTGTGTGTGTGTGTGTGTGTGTGTGTGTGTGTGTGTGTGTGTGTGTGTGTGTGTGTGTGATTGATTGATTGAGTTGGGGTTTAACGACACGTCAACCCTTGTGGGTCATTTTGTGTCGTCTCCCAGAGAAAGGGAGAAAATAGACAGAAGAGATAGCAGAAGAGATGAAAGGGAGGGACAGGGAAGAAAGAGAAACAGGAATGAAAGTGAAGAAACAGAAGAAATAAAAACATCACCTCCCTACCCTTACCTGCTACAAGGATAGTAGGCCTTGCCCAACTATAAGCCAATATCAGCTGGACGCCCCGGTTGACAAAAGATACATGACACCTTCGCACCACCCAACCACCCACGTGTGTGTGTGTGTGTGTGTGTGTGTGTGTGTGTATGTGTGTGTGTGTGTGTGTGTTTTGTTCATATCCCAATAAAGGTTTGGTCATTTACACAATTCCTTCATTTTCAACGAAACAAATGCATAAAAGCGCATGTGATGATGTCAAGAAATCAAGTGCCACTCTGATAATTTTGGGAAACAACTTTGGAGAATAAGCTTTGGGTACAGAAGCTTTAGGATTGACATTTCAGTTTCATGTTTTAACAGGACCTTTTTAATAGCACGTGGCATTATTCGCAGGCTTTCTTTTTTTCTCAACAAGTAAGCACTTTCCGCAAAGTCGTTTGAAGTGCCTAAAGTTTTGGCCGCTTTGCAAACCAATTGCAGTTTTGAAAGGAGCGTTTAATACTCAAACCTTATCGCAAATTCTAGTTCATTTTATGAATGAACTTATGTTTTCAAGTGCAGGATTTGCATTCCGTTTGTTATTATAACAGATTGGCGCACCCTGTTGTGATTAGCCTGGTCAAATATAAGCTTATTGTGAATGCACTTGAAATTTGGCCACAATCGATCCTTTAATCAAATTAAGGTATCATGCAGATCAAATAAATTTAACAAGAATTTAATCCGTATATCGCAATGTACGACATAGCCAACTCCAATGAAGAAATGCCAAAGACACTTAATTTGCATATATGGTAATTAATATTTCGTCAGACGGCCATATAATCGGCACACTAACATGGTTTAAAACCGTAAGTGACAAAGCAAATCGTTTCAGTTTTATATAGTGTATTTCTACCAGGATTTAGACAAACCCTGATTACCTTAACACGATTAAGGAACAAAAACCGAACGGTCAAGCAAAAAATCACTCCCTGTCTTGCTAACCGCTTTTAATTAAACAATGAAATAAATCTGTCCATTCAATTTTAAAATTCCGTTTTTCGATTGTAAAAGTTCAAACGAGTTTGAAATCATTTTGGCCTATCCTTTTGCTTTTTCTAAGTTCCAAACAGAACTTGTTTTCCTCGGACACCAAATGTGCCAGTAGGATTGGCAAAATTGAAACTTATAGATGTGCCTAGGCCGGACTACCAAGAAACTAACTACCGTATATAAATAAATATCTGTACAGCTTAGGGGACTGGACACACCTGGAACGTTTTTCCCTATTTTACAAGGGAGACAACTTTTATGACTTCCTGTTTGCTTTTGTGCCCTCCAATCACATTCTGAAAAGGGGTCTTCTCTCAAGGGAAATAAGTTCCTTTTGAGTAGATCCCTACCTTTCAGAAGCCGGGAGCAAACTATTTCCTTTGAAAATACATTTGTTCGCCTTAACTCCTTCAAATATTGTCCTAAAATTTGAACAAGCCCTTTTGACTATACTGCTGATATGCCTAAAACTGGTAGGTGAATGGCAAACAGTGTAGACCCTGATCAAACGCGGCGTTAAGCGGCGTCTGATCTGGGTCTTCACTGTTTTCTCAAGTCAATCCATCCCAATGCTTAGGGTAGATACGATCATTTTTTAACCCGCCCCATACCCTGCTGGTCTTAAATTTTTTTACAGCCTAAATATGATGAAATTAATAATCACGTGGCCAAAGACAGCGGGATGTGCACGCCGGACAGTTTCTTCTCTGGTCGCAAACATCGACACAAGTCGACTTTTTTAATGACATGCTCAATCTGATATTGAAACGATTTGCAACATAATGTGACATGAAATCCACACCGATTGCTGAGTTTGGCAGTTGCAACTATTAAAATCAACTATCTGTTCAAATTTCATGTCACGTTTGCACATCTCTTCAATTACAACTGTTACTATGCTCCATGCCATATGGTAATCGTCAAGTGAAAAGGCACCTTCCAGCATGTGCTAAATATGCAGGTAAATTCTGCATATCTTAAAATTCACCAGGGCATTGCACAGGCAAAATTCGGCGTATTCTAAAATTCACAAGAAACTGAAATACTGCAGTCTGAAGCAGGCCTGCACTCCCAAATATTTATCCCTCTGAAATTATATATAACCGAGCTTAAGGGACTAGGAGCCTAAATGCTTTTCCACAGACTTCCATTAAAGCATTTGACTAAATTCTGACCCTTACAATGTTCCTTCCCAGCTAGCACTCTACATAAATCTATAGCGGGCCGTTATCGGCCCGTCAGCTACCCTGACGGGCCGATAACGGCCCGCTATAGATTTATGTAGAATGCTTACTGGGTTGTCCTCCAAATTTGGTCTCAAATGAACTGGCATAATACATTACAGAAAAGAAATGGTCTATCAGCATGTTTTGGTACTTGTCTACCCTTGAACACATATACCCTCATTTTGGTAGAAAATAAACAAAAACAGAAAGTTTACCAGGTCTGATTTTTTCAACACACCACTGCCAAATTTAAAAGTGGTCTGCAATTAAATTAAATATATATATCTTTGTGTGAAAAACTGACATAAATTCAAACAGTCCCATCAATTATTGTCCAATCAAAGTCAAGCTTTTTATCAAATATACCCTTGGTTTCCAATACATTTTGCTGGTTCCAGTGCTCACCACCTAAATTGGTACTCTGTTCCTTAATGTTGTTTCTGTGAATAATTTCGCGGATATACTATAGGGCAATTTGAAATACACAATCTGAAGCAAGCCTGCACTCCCAAATATGTATCCCCCCTACAATTATATATAACCAGACTTAATGGATACAGCCAGATATATTTCTCTGGGGAAACATTATCTGTGGATGCTAGCCAAAATTGCTGAGTCATTCGGTTCCATACCTTTTAATCTATGTCTGTTAAATTATTCAGATATCATCTTATTACTGTAGCCATCACTCATTCTGATGCAGGTTGGTCATAATTAACTCCAGGTGCAAAAAGGTCAGGCGAGGGGCAGTTTGTCTTTATAACAACAGCGGAGCGTTTGATGTAAGGGCGCGGCCGCCCCGTAATGAGCACTGGGTGAACTAGAATAACCGCCCTTGCCAACAGGAAGCAGGTGAAAATAACGCTTTGCATGCTGGGTATAAAATCAGCAAACGATATTTTGGATTATGTTTTCTTTCTTTCCATAAAATAGGGTTTGGCGTTTCATGCAAATTGTCTCCTTGGGAGACAATTTGCATAAAATGTTAAACCCTATTTCTTGAAAAAAAAAAAAAAAAAAAAAGGAAATAATATAAGGAATTTGTCGTCTGCTGATTTTGCCCAGAGTGTATTCAAGGTTAATGGAGTAAAACTGGACGGAAGACGGAGCAAGGCCAAAACAAATAATGATTCAGCCATTATATGTTTACCTGGCCAAGAAAGTAAAAACATATTTACTTGAAATATAACAAATAAAAGGTGCCTAAGACACATGTAAAATGCGAATTTGCATACCACCCTGCGCATTCGTGCATCTAATCAGGGCCTTTTTGCAATAATGTATCCAATACCCAGCTATACTGTATGGAACTACAATGAGGAAAAAGTTGACTCAGACTTGCAGATCTATGCACATGCTGCTCTGGACTTTTTACGTCCCTTTTAACTTGACACCACACAGTTGTTTTTGCTAAGAAAATTGATACGAGAGGGCAATACACCAAAATGAAGTACTGTAAACCCTAAAGTATTCGGACAAACAGGCCTGATCAAAGAGTGTAGACCCCGATCAGACGACAGACGCCTCAGAATGCGGCGTCTGATCGGGGTCTACACTCTTTGCACACATCCAGCAATTTTTAGACACCAGCATGCAGTAAAATGGGCTTGTTCAATTTTAGGACAAGTATGGTAAAGCGTTAATATGTCCGGATATTTGCCCTAAATGCGACAACTTGACCGCTAGTAAAGTTATCCGAAGATCCGACCACCCCTACCCCACCCGGAAAAGACCTGCCTGTGCATCCTATGCAGTCTTCCATGTATAAAAGTAGACCTAGCTATCTGGTCAGTAACCTGGTATTGGCGGTTGAAAATGAAATTATATATATTAAACCCATATCTTATAATAGTTTTAGGGCTTTAAGAATTTAGCTAGGCAAACAAAGCTTATTTGAAGACCGCTTAATGCTGTCAAATCTAGCGGGTTAGCGTGCTGGTATGCGAGATTGAACTATTTGTCAATAGTTTGTCAAACTATCTGCTTGAGAATTATTATTTTTATACAGCAAATAAGCCGCCTTGGTCTGATTTTCACCTATAAATCAGATATATGACCTTTATAAAAATTCTGTATTTAAGTATTTCCATAAGGCTAACTATTACTGATAATTCTGAAGGAATGTCGCCTTTTGTTCCGACCTTATTGGCCCTATACTCACAGGCAAACACTCGAGCAGATATGTAATTCTCACTTTTTCCCTTTGGGCTTACCAACTGGGAGAAATCAAAATTTTGAAGTACAGTTTATGTACACTGATTTCCGTACACAACACATCGAAGACTACTCGAGAGTTTTAACCCTTAAAGCGCTAAACACAACTGTAGAAAACGACATTTTCATTTTTGTATTTTACGGAGAAAATATGGCTCGGAATTTCATGTAAATCATCGGCCTGAAATGCCAAATCTTATTTTCACTGAAAAATAATAGAATGTCGTCTGTTACAGTTTTGCCTAACCCTTTAAGGATGCCCTTAAATGCTTAGCATGCTGGGTAAACTTTTCAGCAAACGACATTCTGAAATATATTTTCTTATTTTCCCCAGCATATAGGCTGACATTTCATGCAATTTGTCCCCTTAGGATTCAATTTTCATGCAGTGTCTAAGCCAATTTTATGGAAAAAAATAAGGAAAATATTTCAATTCACTGTCTGCTGAATTAACCCAGAGAGTGGTAGAGGTTAAACCCCGGGACTCCACGTTCTTTAGATTAGAAAATATTACAGCATTCAAGGCCATCGTCAGAAGTTTGGGGTGACCTCCCAATTCGATATAGATCATCAAACGACAGAGTGGATCGTGATAATTTTTATCTTGCTGTCTAGTTCAAACAGGAAAATGTCCTCATACTGGACCAAATAATTAAGGACACTGATTTTCCGCCATTTTTATAAGGGAGACAACTTTTGTTGTGACTTCTTGTTTGCTTGCCTGCACGTCAAGGCCCTTCTGAAAAGTGGTCTGTTCTAAAAGGAAAGAATTTGCTCAAAAGTGAGTGGGGG
This sequence comes from Anodontia alba, assembly GCA_964016985.1. Classification (NCBI taxonomy): domain Eukaryota; kingdom Metazoa; phylum Mollusca; class Bivalvia; order Lucinida; family Lucinidae; genus Anodontia; species Anodontia alba. The sequence goes on along the minus strand of OZ024833.1, from coordinate 80,193,234 downwards.
GGGGGGGGTGTGTGAGGGGGGGGGGGGGGCAAAAGGAAGGCAAAACAATTTGAATAGTTGCAATCCCGACCCCGCTCACCCCCGGTTTATACATTCCCTTTAATGAGAATCTCTTAACTTTCTAAAAGAATGTTTTCGAAGATGCTTTGAGTGTTGTGGAACATAGTACAAAATTTATGTATTTATATATGATAATACGCCTTTCGGCATATGCTGACAGCGAGGTCTGATCAGGGCCTTCGCTGTCCGCTTACAGAATATTGGATACTGAAAGTTAAAAGGAAGTGATCAGATGGATTAGTAGGCTGATCTTGACCTTCACTGCTAAGTTACATGCGCATAGGCATGCAGATAAGGACAAGACTGCGCATATTGTCATGCTGGCCTGGGACTATGGTTGACGTTTTCCCGCATCACCTTATAAAGAGGGGTTTTCCCATCCATACATGGCTCTGTTCTATTAGGTTACAGGGTTTCATCACATATGTCAAACTGATATGAATAAAGATGGTTATGAAATGTACGATAGTTCATTTTCCATTTCTCTGTTACACTTGAAACAGAAGATCGCGTGTGACTGTAATGTGATACTAGTTTCCTGTTTTCCCAAGTAATTAAAATCTTCTATATTAATACGACCATGTCACTCAGAATGGACTCTCAGCGACCAATAGTCCGTTATAGTCCCATATCAGTCTGTGCGTCTCCTTTCAATCTTACCTGTTTGCCTTAAGAAAGAATGCCTACCTATTTTGAACTGGTATGAAGGCTGATAGTGGGTTTTGCTCTTCGTATACTGAGAAACGTTAAGATCCTTTTTTAATGACTCGTCCAATTTGACCTAGACTTCCTTATATTGGGCACTTTTTGTTGTCAGTTGTGACCCCCTTTTAAACCACCATTTGTCCCAAGGATACTGTGACTGTATTTTACACGTTTTCGGTATCATTTTCAAATGAGCCTTGAAAACCAAAACAAAATACCTTATTCAGATGCAGTGACTTTGTTGTATAGGACAAAATATTTTGTCGGGTGTTTGTATTTTTTTTTTTTTTTTTTTTTTTCTTGTGCATTCAGGAAAAGAAGAAACAAATCTATAAAGCCCTTACTTTTTAATGAAAGTACAAAAAAAAAAAAATAACTTCGCAAATCGAGCCACTAGTCCCAGAACAAAAATGCCGTTGGATTTAAGAGAAGCATTTTTAAAAATAGTCAATCCTCATTATCCCAAAATCCGAAGGACTGATATTTTGCTTTGAGATAACAGTAGCTGGAGAAAAAAAGTTAAAATATAAAGAATATATAGAAAATTCAACCAACATCATCACACAAATTCGCTTAAACAAAAGCACTAGACTGGCTCCAGTCACCAGTGACTAAATTTTTTTTCATATAAATAATCCTGTTTGAAAGTCCACTAAAATAAAACCAAAAAAATTTCACGACTATAAAGGCTGGTCACTGTTGTGACCAGCCTTTATAGTCATGATATGATTTTGGTTTTACTTTAGTGGATTATCAAACAGGATTGTAAGGAAAAATAGTCACTGGAGACTGGAGCCAGTCTACATAAGCTATTAGGTAAGTTCGAAAGGGAGTCATGAGATCCGAATATGTCGGAAATGATAATAAATATAAAGAGAAGAAATTCTTACCTGATGTGTCCCATATTGACATGTTTATTTTATATGTAGACGAGACGTTGTATGTTGTGTTGTACGTATCGAAACCAGTAGCCGTGTATGTCTGAAAGAAGAAAGGAAATAGAAATGTAGTTTTATGCTTCTATACATATCTATTAAAGGTACATTAATATTTATGGACCACTATTCAACAGAGACAAAAAACTAGCGAAAAAATAACCTTTTGTAGGTTTTTGTAACTGTTTTGTATACGAAATGTGTGTTTTCGGTTCACACTGATCTTACGGGGGTGGGGGGATGAATATGAATACACCTTCATGGGAAGAAACTCTGACACGGAAATAATTACCTACCTTCTTGTTGGTTGCTACTCTTAAAGGGAAGAAATTGCTCCATTTGGCAGCAAATTCTTTCCTATAAGAGAAGCCCCAGCCTTGGAAAGCATTTAAATACTAGGAAGGTAACTTCTTGTCTGCAAAAATTATCTACCTTTGGAAAATGAAGGCAAAATACTCAGGTATAGCCAGTCGTTCCGTTTGGTGCGTATGCACCATGGCCAGATTGTGCCTTTCGAGCAGGCGCGCTAATATACACCATCACGAAAACATACCTATATAATTTTGACCCCCTTAAACCCCACTTTTATATAGAAAAACTGGGGATTACAGGGGTATTCATTTTTCTTATTTCTGCTCAAAACATAGATTGTGGGTACTCGTTCGAACCGCCTCGCTGAGGCGGTTCTAACGAGTACCCACAATCTATGTTTTGAACAGAAATATGAAAAATATCAGAATTTTTAATCTGAAAATTTTCATTTTTGGTGGTAAAATTTTCAGTATATTTGAATAGGAATGATTTCGTAACGCTTCAGACAGGATTTGCAAGTGGATACAGAATCTTCTTGGTCCTATGTACTTTGTTCTACTGTTGACAGACCTTGGTGGAGAATCTGTAAGGCTTGGGACGTTCAGTACAGGATCGTCTGCTATGAGACGCAACAACGCAATAGCGTCCATATCTATACAAAGCAAGAGCGTCTTGTAGCAGAGTTTTATAGAAAAAAAATATGTTAGTCGCAGAACAAAGGTGTCTGGGAAAAGTACACATCATCTTGAAAAGCTATTTCTTATACCAGTTTATCACTCTCATCATCATCATCATCATCATCATCATCATCATTTTTCCCAAGTAAGATATGATCTATTTATGCTTTGCAATATTAAATATACAGACACAGGTAAATTTACATTAGCACTGGAACGAATCGCTAAAACAGACACGCGATATGTCAAAAAGATTTTATTTTCGTCTATACCACCGCAAAAACGCACTATCAGATAATTTACGCACACTCTATCAAAAATAGAGAATTTTATCAGACAACCAGTAGCAGAATGCGATACAGAAGTACTTCGCATCTTGCACTTATCAAGGCTCTTATCTGGACCGCACCATGAGAAAGAGAGCGTATGATATTTACCCTAACTGTTCTGTGATAATTTTCTTCCGTTCTCCATAAAAACATATGTTGTGGGCATTCATTAGAAGCGCCTCGATGAGGCGCTTCTAATAAGTACCCATAACATATGTTTTATGGAGAAATAAGAAAATTTATCCCAGAGTTATCATCAAATATACTCCTCCTTAACAAGTCCTACGACCTTAGGTCTTCAGCAAACTTGTCCTAAAATTTGAACAAGTCCATTATTCTACTTGATGTGCCTAAAAACGGAGGGATGAGTGGGAAACAGTGTCGACCCTGATCAGACGCCGCAATATGCGGCGTCTGATCTGGGTCTATACTGTTTGCTTTGGTCTGTCCATCAGAATACTTAGGGTATCTATGGTATTTGAGGCGAATGCGGACAACAAATGAACAGACTGGTCTGCGCATCCGCATACTTCCGGTTTAAAGAACTATTGGAAATTGTATGTAGAATGTATCAACGGACAGAAAATATTTGGGGTTATATAAGCATGCGCTGAATACGAATCTGCGCCTTTTCGTATACGCATGCAGATACCTTTTCGCATGGCATTTTCAAATTCTGAGATTTTTAATAAATGTACCCTGAAGATCTAATTTTTAATCGAAATCCAGCCATATTCTTTGTTTGTTTTCAACGAAACGATATGTTGAGGTACACACATCAGAAGCAACTGGCTGACGCGATTCTAGTGCGCACCATATGTTTTGGCGGAGAAACAAGAAACAATGTTGTCATGGAGACATTAGAAAATATTAATTTTGATACCCCTCTTATCTAAAGTATGGTATCTCATATATTTTGATATCCTCTTATCTGGAGTATGGTATCTTATGTTGTACTCAGTTACTCTGCCTACCTGTGTAGAAAAATACCGTGGGAAATTAGGGGAGCTACCCATGGAGTGGTAATTATAGGCAAAACTCTAAAGTGTTTACCAAATAATACTCAAGAGCGAATTCCGCAACGCTTTATGATCTTAAATACGAACCCCACTGTCAACAAGCGAGCTACCCGTAAATGTGATTGTATGAATGAATGGAAATTTCGAACAGTTTGGGGTACACAGCGTTCGTCAGTGGCTCAGTGAGCCGAGTAAAATATTAATAAATTCAGAGGGCTTGTGAAGGAGAAGAATTTGGTGACTATTCTGGGATGTTTCACTTATATCTTCATAAAAAACTTATGTTGTAGGTACTCATTAGAAGCGCCTCAGCGAGGCGCTTCTAATGAGTACCCACAACCTACGCTTTCATGGAGAACTGGAGAAAATGATCCAAGAATTTTCATCAAATACCCCTCTTTAACAAGGTCTCTGCAGCTTCCTATTTCTTTCTTCTGTTTATGCTGTTACTTTGTGCCTAAACGGACTGCGCATGCCCATATCAGCCTGTGCATCCGCGCAGTCTGATCAAGGCCTTCGCTGTCCGCTAACAGAATCATTGGATACTACGGATTATGTGTATGAATGAAGCGCAAAAGCTCGGGTGATACTTTGCGCATGCGCAGGATTATCTGAATCTGTGCATTTTGAGCATGTCCAAAGAACAATACAAGTACATGTTATAATAAAAGAGAAAAATCTGGCTAAATGAGATATCTTTCCTGAACGTAAAATGAGACGGAGCGATTAGAATAATGCATTGTGTCATATGCAAAGCAGAAATTGCCTTGAAAAATGAGACGCGTCCTACAAAATGCATTGTCATAACGTCACGGTGTATTTTAATAGCGAATCCTACGCATCCGGTCGGGACATTCGCTCTTTCCTCATTATGGGAACAATATCATTGGGACAAACATGCCTGGCAAACAGTGTAGCCCCAGATCAGACGCCGCAGATTGCAGCATTTCATCAGGGTCTACACTGTTTGCCACTCATCCAGGTTTTTTTTTTACCACATCAACAGCAGTCAAATGGCATTGTTAAATTTAGGACAATCGTTAAGGTGTTAGGTAGCTAGGCTAACTTTCCAGATATCATCTTCGTGCGACGGCGAGAACACCCGATGAGTTCGATGTATGCCCATTCGGATGAGAATTCGTATGAAAAATCCGAACATGGGTTCTGCCGAGTGATGACGAGTGTGGGGTCTAACTGAGGTTGAATTGTTACGATTGCGCAACGGTCAAATGCTGACTCGGATGTCTTCGGTGTTTCCTATTTCCTCCTTAATACTACTTTTTATTTCCGATTACAAGATCGGTCGAGTTGTTACGATTCCCAAGTACCAAATACGTAACTGTCCGAGTCAACAGGATCCCGAGGTCCGCAATCTGATCTTGACCATCGTTAGTCCTAGGTCACAGTAGTACTACTGTGTGTCCGAGGTCATTTGTCTGTATGCTAAGGCCTCTCTTTACGTGACACGCCCAAATTTAATTGGAGGTGATAATTAAAGAAATAAAGATGATTAATATGAATCTAAAGCTCCTTAGGCCCAATCTGCACATCCGTCTTCTGTACCTGTCTTAGCTTTGAACATCCGCTCTTTCCCCGCAAGGGTCCTTCCCACACTTTGTAAACAACTATTACTATAGTTACGCAACTAAGACCAGTAAATAATGTCACTTTTCACAGATAAGTGGCCAAATATTTGCCCAGAGCTTAGAAGTGACATCGGTTATGTTCAGGATGTCACTACTTCAAAGGCCACGAGCAGTAATACTGTTGTTACCTGTTACAGATAAAGATTTCTAACGACGCTTATTTTGATAAGAATTTTAACAGCGATCATCGGTTGTTGTGAAAAGTAAGTTAAAATGAGATTATCAGCTCTATCTAATTTATTGGAACAAAAGTTTATGATTCACTAAATTGTGTGAAGAGCCGCTAATCAGCTTACTGATATCAGCTGATAGGATATCTGGGTGTCTGTGTTTACTTGTTCATCTGTAAATCAGCACAACGACTTTTAATCATTTATAGTAGTACATGTAGATGGGTTTCCACTCAAAACTGTAACACACTTGATAGTCTGACCTTGATAAGGAATGATGATTTTGAAATCGTCAAGAGATTTTACTCCAATATTTTACACATATCTGTAGATTAGAAGTCAAATTTGACCGACATATACGTCACCTAACGCCTACAGTTTCTTGTAACTTCAAAATTCTCTAAGAAGAAAAACTTTCTTTATTATTTTCCTTCTTTCATTATTTCTCTGTTTGTCTGTCTGTCTGTCTGTCTGTCTCTGTCACACTTACCCATACACCTAGGCGAAAGAAATTGCACGGGTACTGGTTACTGAACAAAGCCTGCCCAGGAAAAGTGTGGTTAGGTAAACTGACCTTAATACCGTTGGCTGGGCCGTTAAACTCCAAACCAACCAACCAACCAACGATATAACTCGGCAGTACGATGTCGACGTCAGTTCAGTTAGAAATTACATAAATGGTTTTGTGTATGTGCTGCGTTTTTCTTGTATTTATTTGTTTATTTGCAACAAATACATTTATTTAGATCAGTGAATAAAAAAAATACACATTGTCAGTTAACAGAAATGATTAAAAAAGTATAGACTACATGTTCTTTTCCTTCTTTCAAAGGAAGCCAAGAAGTCGATTTTGTACTCTTACAAAAGGCGCTAAATATAGATGTTTAAATTATAAATGGTATAAACAGTCGGGTACCAATGGACACCGAGAAACCCCACCATTTTATCTTCTATAGCTATAATAACCTCTGTTGATATAGGCCGTACTTTCACTTCATTAGTTTATCATTGAAGTGAGTGCAAAGTCAGGAAACGTAACTTCGTACTTGTGCGCCCAGCGAAGATTCAGATCAGACTGCGCATCCGCGCAGTCTGATCTGAATCTTCACTGGGCACAATTCGGAAAGCCAAGGATGCACAGTTTCTTCATGCAGACAACGAAGACTCTGATCAGATGCGCAGGCTGATCTGAGTCTTCGTTGGGCGCACATGTCAGAAGGTGTCAAAGGTACTTTTTCAGGTTTCGGATCAAATATTGAAGAATGAAAGGTTGATAGCTATCAAGTACCCTTATGGTCACATTATTTACTTTAATATTTGGGACACCTTAACTATTAAAACATAAGATATATAATCACAACTACAGTAGACGATACTTTGAAATACGCTTTTTATTGTGGTGACCATTGTACATCTACTTTTACCAGTCTGTGCGGATGTTCAGTCCAGTCTGAAACTACGTTGGTCTTATATGCCATATTTCTATTTGAAAAGGCTTATTTTTTTACATACAGTACGGCAAATGTCCTAAAATTTCGAACACTTTATTCCATACTTTTTTTGCCTGAATTTTGCTTTCTATGCAGTTGTTTCTTAAAACGTTTAGTGGTACGGCAAACAGAGTAGACCCTGATCAGGAGCAGTCTGATGACGGAGCAGTCTGATCTGGGTCTACACTGTCTGCCTCAGACATTCTGGTGTATGAAATTTTAGGACATTTACGGTATATACCAAAGATTAAAATCTTTGGTCTAGTATAATTTTCTATCTTTTTCTTTGCTTCTATTTGGTTCATGCTGTGAATTCTATTTAAAAGAGTAGCAATCTTCATATAAACTTATCGTTTAATTTCATCTTTGGTGGGTCACGATACAGAAAAATAAATAGTATACCGCTCTTTATAGATTTTTTTTTCTAGATTAATTCTATTTTATCAGGGAACAATTATATTGCATCTATAATTCGACGGAAAAGGAGGTCTGAAGAATTTGTCACATCTATAATTCGAAGGAAAAGGAGGTCTGAAGAATTTGTCACTGATCTGACAGATAACAAAAAAAATAATTTACCCTAATTCCGGTCTATTAAGAAATAATTTGCGTTAATTTGCCTGTTTTCGTTTTACTTTTTTTTTCTTTCTTTTTTTTTTTATGAAATTATTTGCCCGTTTTCTTTCTTTCTTTCTCCCAGTATGGGCATGGGGTTACTGAAACAAAGACGCTGGCGGACCGCCCGTAATTCTTTGTTGGTTGGTTTGGAGTTTAACGGCCCAGTCAACACTATTAAGGTTATGTCGGGCCCTGCTAAAAATCTTGGAAATACTAGTTCTCAGCCACAGATGCGAAGCCTCTGGGCATGCGCATTTCGCATTTTCCGACTACGTACAGAACTAGAAATTAACGTGAATGAATACACAACAATACACTTTTGTAAAACATGACAATCCATGTCCCCTTCTTCCTATATCTTGTCATTCGAAACCCGCTTTTGACACTATCCGAAAAGAACAGGATCTGTCCGCACAGGTTGGTTAGAGCATTTGTAGCTTGCACACAGGATGAATTAATATCTTTGTAGTATCCACGCAGTAAACAGCGTAGGCCGAGGCCAGCCTGTGCATTCGCAGGCTGGCCTTGGCCTACGTTGTTTGCATGTGGCAGAAGGCGGGTTTTCTCATGAAAGGCGAATGCTCATGGTCATTTATTAGTCTGCATTACTGACAAATGAATTGACAGTCATTATGTGTTACCATTCATAAAACATAATATCACAGGTCGTAAACAGTAATGAGACGATTATGAAACGGCCATTGTCTCCGCAAAATAAGTCGGACTATGTAATAACCTATATCACTCTTTGCAAATTCAGTGGACGATAAACTGATGATATTTTTTCTTATTTTCCCCAGAAAACAGGATTCGACATTTCGAAGACATTTGCATAAAATGTCATATCCTGTTTTTGTTTTGTTTTGTTTTGTTTTTTAGGGAAATAAGACAAAAAAAAAAAACTGTTTCTATTGCCGTCTGCTGAAATTAGCGTTTGTATGCGAAAGCGAAGATTAAGACCAGCCAACAGCCAACGATGCGCACACTTTGGTCAGAATATTCCGGTGGCTATTCGCCGTTCACATTCCACACGGGGTGGGTGTGTGTGTGTGTGGGGGGGGGGGGGGGAGTGGTGGGGGGGGTGTGGGTGCTGCTAAACTCCAAACAGACAGTCGTGTTCTGGGTCTATGCCGTTTTACTATCCAAAGCTCAAATAATAAAACGTCCTAACGCCATTTTTATGTGTAACATTGTCCGTCACTTTGAGAGACACAACCTTAAGACCTCGATGATCGAAAGATGTACATTATTAGTGGTGAAAACCGTCGGTCAGGATGAAAGCCGTAACCTAGAGACCTTGGTAGCCGAAAGATGAAGGGTGAAAAATGAGTTATTACATTACTAAAAAGCCGAGATTTTCCGTATAGCCTAGACTTATGGTAGCAATAAACTAGAGTTACTGTTTTGACTTGTGTCTATGTCATCGGTTGCAAAAATACTGGTGGCTTAAGCTCTGTGTGTATGCGTGCGTGCGTATGTGCATGTTGTCATTGTTCCCAAACGTTTTGATATGTCCAAACTGGAATTATTTAATCTTATTTTTTTTTTTCGAGAACTAGAGAAAATATAAGGGGAACTGATACACCAACAGGGAAGACAACTCCTGCAAAAATTGTTTTTGTCTCCTTCTGAGAAGGGGTCTACTCTATATGGAAAGAATTTGCTCCCTCTGGGAGCAAATTCTTTCCTTATAGAGTAGACCTCTTTCAGGAGGGGATTTACGCGCGGTTCAGCAATAGGAAGTCACAAAAATCGTTTCCCTTGGTGGAAATGGCGAAAACTCCACCACAAAAAAAAAAAAAAAAAAAAAAAAAAATCCACCAAGTGTATCCTGTCCCCTCTAAATCTATGCTAATGTACTTTTAACTGATGCTAATGTAGAATAAAAACATGGTTATGAAAATATACAAAAAAGAATATTTAACAAGCAGGACTGCTCACAACATAATTCAAAATACCGTTGGGTGTAGCGATAGGGCGACCATGCGAGAAATGTTTTCAAACTGAAGTAGGCGTACTACATTAATGCAGAGCATGCTGGGCAACGATTCCAGCAGACGACATTTTAAAATATTTTCTTTATTTTTTTTTTATTTTTTTTTTTTTTATTTTTTTTTATTTTTTTTTTTTCAGAAAATGGGCTTGACATTTCAAATTTTATGAGACAATTTGCATGAAATGTTAAAGCCTATTTTCTGGGATAATATAAAACGTACAAAAAAAATCAAAATGTCGTCTGCTGAATTTTTTACCCAGGATGTTAGGCGTTAAATTATCCTACATAATAAATCATCTTCTTTTGAACAAGCGAGGTATTCCACCCATTGACTAGATATTGAATCCATCAAATTCGTATTCTATTAAGCAGGTTTAAATGAATTTTCTATAAAAGGAAAAGAACAGGAAAGAAATTGTAAACAAACGGGAAGTCATAAAATACCACCAGAACAGGTTTTCTAAAACCGTTTTATGTCACAGACTGGGTGTGAACTTGCAGACAACTAGGGACTTTATTATTACTATTATTATTAATAAATTAATTAACAAAAAACTCAGGATTTAATTAATTAATTAATAGAAACTCAGGATTATTATTACTATTATTATTTTTATTATAGTTGTTGCTATTATTATCATTATTATTAAAATTCAGGACTGTTATTAATTATTATTATTATTCCCAGCTAGCATTCTACGTAAATCTATATCGGGCCGTCATCGGCCCGTCAGCTACCCTGACGGGCCGATGACGGCCCGATATAGATTTACGTAGAATGCTGACTGGGTATTATTATTACAAACAGCAGACGAGAAATTACTGTATTCACTCTACATATTGATACATCTTAAGTCCTTGCCATACTTGCCCTAAAGTTCGATGACCAAGACCCTTTTACTCATCCTTGACGTGTCTAGAAAAATGCTGGATGAGTGGCAAACAGTGTAGACCCAGATCAGACGCCGCGCTCTGCGGCGTCTGATCTGGGTCTATACTGTTTGCTCAGGCCTGACTGTCCGAATACATAGGGTAAATAAAGTACATTAGAATATGTAGACAAACAGAAAATCCCTTTAGGGGCTGATCTGGACCTTTTCTGTTCCTAGCTGTCATAAGAGCGTATTTCACAATTAGCGGCACATATATTCAACAGATGGTGGGTGGCAACAGAAACCAAACAATTTTTCAATTAAAAACGAGCAACGTGATTTAATAGTTTTTCATCGATCTCGTTCCTTGTCGTTTTTTGTTAGCAAAAACCCAATGCCTTATCACTTTTTTCCTTTTGACATGCCCATAAATTCACATGTAAATTGAGACTTTTTGATAGTTTTTTTTATGGAATTATTTTAAAATTTCGTTATATTAAATCTGTTATCTCGTACGTATCTGTAAGCTGTTTACGCTTTTGTGATTACATGAACAAAATAATTAAAATTAAAATAAAACCCAAAACATGTATTCAATAGAGTGGGGACCCTTCTTTTCACCCTTTGTAATACAGACCCGCTCTTCTAGGGACATTAAAGCTGATCTGAGCAATTAAATCGCTCCAGGTAGGCAAGGTTCAAAACAGTGGTTCTAATGCTAGTGCATATGGGTTTAATGCTAAGCAGGGGAGTAAGGAAAGGGGCTACATTGTGCAATGGGTGTGCAATGGGTGGTCCCGAGCAGAGGTGTAGGGTGACAGTAGGTTGGGAAGGGGATATATTGTTGTGCGACGATAAAAAGTTTCATTTGTTTTTTGTTTTTTTTGTTTTTGTTTCGAAAGCTGCTTCGGTGAATACACATACCATCTGCTTATTGCAATCTCGATGTATCAATTAATCACCATGTCACTTTAACGCTTAGCATGCTAGGTAAAATTTCAGCAAACGACATTTTAAAACAATTTCTTAATGTTCCCAGAAAACATGATTTGACATTTCATGCAAATTGTCTCCTTAGGAGAATTTGCATGAAATATCAAACCCTATTTTCTGGAAAAAAAATGAGAAAAACATCACCAACTTGTCGTCTGCTGAATTTGCCCACAGCGTGCTACATGTTAAGAAACAATTTGCTGAAGGATAGGACCTTTTATAACTTGTCAATATTATAACGGTCCCATTTGCCATATGGCAGCGTCATTTCATGACAGGCAGTTGAACATGACAGACATATTTATATGCTAACGTAGCTTGTGCTATACGGAAACGTCAACAAAAAATCCGTCTCTTTACGCTAAAAAAGGGCCTAGGCGTATGTACAGACTTGAGAAGCGCCTACAAGCGATCAGGGAAGGCACGAGTCGGCCTGTGTTTAAGCTCAGCCTGTGTTTTAAGTACGCTCAGGGACTTCAGAGAATATACCTTATGACATGTGGACAACCCAGTCCATTTCATACAATCTTCTCTGTTCATTGTATGTATTGAACAGTATCCAAGTATTCTGTTTTAAGGCGGACAATGAAAGCCCTGATCAGACTGCGCGAATGCGTAGGCTGATCTGAGCCTTCGCTGTCCGCATATGCTTTTGGACCCGTGTCTCATGTCATGGCATAGACAACTTATGTATGGCGATTTTTTTCACTGAAATTGACTTGGTGCATGATCCAAGATTCATGAAAAAAAAAAATATCTCATAATAATTTTATGTTTATTACTTCTGTTCAAAACAGTTGCAAGAGCTAAAGAGAGAGAGAGAGAGAAAAAAAACTACCAAAAGTCTGCGGTCATGAACTAAATTTCAAAATTTCTATCTGTTCACCGGTTTGCCACCTACATCAACAATCCCAAGTATTTACCTAACAATTTTCTTACCGCAAAAGGCAAGCACTCTAGCTTTCAATGAAATTCTTGAAAACCAGTCTCGCGAGGAAAATAAAACCGCATCATTATATATACCTTTACTCTCTGGACAAATTCAGCAGATGTGACAAATCGATTATAGTTTCATTATACCAGAAAATGGGTTTCGACACTTCATGCAAATTGTCTCCTTAGGAGACAATTTGCATGAAGTGTCAAAACCTATTTGTGAGGAAAAAAGAAAGAAAATTATTTCAAAGTGTCGTCTGCTGAATTTTTATCCAGAGTGCTAAGTGTTAAAAAAATACTGACAGAAAAGTCTAGTGAGATAAGTGGATTTATTTATAGGGGTGTGTAACCGAGAGACATCGTACGAGATTTTATGATTATCATTAAAAATAAAATATAGGACAGAGACCCGGCTTTAAGAGCTAACCTATACATATATAGACCTAACTGACGCAACAGCACAAATTAACTGGAGAAAGGGCGTGGTGTCTGAACCCTGAACAAAAATGCATTGTTCGCTTAGCCATGTTAGCGGGACCAGACTAAAATGTAGCGATATTACAGAGCATGCTTCCGCGCAGTTTGATCAAGAAATTCGCTCCTCAAAGAACCTCTAGATCTTCGACCTTTATTGATGCAAACCTCTTTAGCGTGACATTTTATAAGAGCTCGCCCCAGGTCGTGAGGCTGTAGGTTCGAATACCTTGGAAAGGAATAAACTTTTAAAGCGCCAAGCGAAATTGTAGCAGACGACACTCTTTTTATTATTATCTTTATTCACAGAAAATAAGGTTTGACATTTCATGTGAATCGTCTGCTAGCCTTCTCTGCTAGCACATGGCAAGTGGCACCGTTTCAGTCCATTTCGTCTGGCATATTTAACGCTTAGCACTCTGGGTACGACATATATACTGAAATATTTTTCTTCTTATTATTTATTTTTTCCCAGAAAACATGTTTTGACATTATATGCATGAAATGTCGAATCCTGTTTTCTGGGAAAAATAAGAAAAATATCAATCTGTCGTCTGCTGAACTAGTTCAGAGAGTGGTAACGATTAACATAACGCATGACGTTTTCAGCATCTCATTTTGGTTATCCAGAATAAGTGACTCATGCTAGTTCTCTTGTTTTCTTCCTGGGATTGTTTCCAAAAATAATTTACGTAAAAAATGTTATTACTTTTCAGTATGATAAAGCGTAAAAAATAGAAACCTTTACCACGATAATATCAAGTCAGGGCATGAGAAAATCTAGTTCATGCCAAAGTCAAGTGCCAAGTCAATGTCCTAGCCAGCCTGCGCATAGATTCGTGAAACATGCGAACACTGAAGGCACAGATTCCGCAGGCTGGTCAGGGTCTTCGATGTTTGCTCTTTTATTTCTATCAAGGCTTTCAATTTTGTATTACAAGCGAATAGAAATGTCACAGAATGTTCAGACACTTTGCTGTTCGGTATTAGATTTTTTTTTCTCGTGCCAGTGGAGAAAATATAACAAAATGACGTGGTAGTGAAAAAGAACCCAGCAGGCACATAACTTTAATACAACATCGCCACAACGTCGATGCAACGTCATGACGTTGCATCGACGTTGTGCAGACGTTGCATAAACGTCATGTGCCCGCTGGGAAGATGCGGTTTCGAATGTCCTTCCCCCGCCCCCCCCCCCCCCCCGAAAAAAAAAGAGCCATGTTTGCCAACTGATTGCCGGGGGATAAACTTTGTAAGGGAGAAAACTTTATTGACTTCCTATTTACTTTCATGCACACTCGTTCCCTTCTGAAAAAGGGTCTACGAGTACAACTCTAAAAGGAACGAATTTGCTCTAACGGGGAGCAAATTTTTTCCTTTTCTTGGGAGCAGGGAAGCAAATTCCTTTTCTTCGGAGCAAATTCTTTCCTTTGGTGTAGACCCCTTACTACAGGAAGCAAAACCATTTTGGCAGAGTTGGCCCCAATCCCCGGAAGTGTATCCATTCCTGTGATACGCCAGGAGGATACCATGCTCCACACTTGCTCCACTGACCCAGTTTCTCTTCAAAGCATAGACCCTCGGGCCCGGATTTCGAAACCCAGTTGTTTTACAACATTAAACGGAAATAAATAAATGAAACTTACATCTGTGTATGATCCATTGATGTATCGTTTTATCAACGTCGTTTTTCCACAACCACAATCGCCGACCACGACGAGTTTTACTTTCACTTCGTTCACACCTTTTTCTTCTGTGTTCTGACCCATATTTAGAATTTGTTCGCAGAAATCAACTGTCCTAAGCTATCCACAAAACTTGAAAATTTCACAAATATACAGACACTGTAATTGTGTTTTTCATATTTTTTTCCTATTGAAATGTATTGTTTTCTTTATTAATTCTGTCGTTCTGTATAAGAAATCCGATTACTTTTTCCGTTTATAAACACGAAAAAAAATTATTTATTATTGCTAAGGTGAAGGTGTTAATTTACATAAATGTCTATATTTCCTGTAAACACGTTTTAACTCCAATACGTTGGCGAAATGTTTCTCCTCAAACAAATGCAACTGTTCAAGACTGACACTTCTTTCTTACTGAAATACTTGCTCGCTAATGTGGTTTCGTATAGACGATCGTTAACATATCATATATGCATTTACTTAACCTGTGAAGATACCGTGAGAGTAAATTTTGGTGGGAGTGTCCCGGTTTCCCAATGAATGAACCGTCACGTGACCTCAACCAATGAAAGCCACGAATATTTTACGCATGCGCAATGGGGAGCACACCTGTCCTGTCAATGAAATACAATACAGTGTCAGGTAAATTATATATCTTTTTTTCGCTTACCTACATCAGGTGATAAGTTGTGCAATATTCTAGAATATAAGAATGGTTTTCCAATTGCTATAACAACAGCATTCATAATACATGTAATAATAATAATGGTATCTAATGTGTCTAAAAGACTGCTGGATGAGTGGCAAATAGTGTAGATCCTGATCAGATGCTGCAGAATGCAGCATCTGATCAGGGTCTACACTATTTGCTCAGGCATATCTGTCCAAAATCTAAGGGTTTTTACGGTAATAATATAGAAGAAAAATATGCCGCATAATAAAGCAAATGATAACAACAACAACAATAATAATAATAATATGATTTCCGAGTTTTTATCAGAAAACTAGAATTATAATAACAACTTCCTAGTGGAATTTATTTTTTTGCCCTCAAACAAATCGGAGAATTCTGACACTGGATAACACCTTTTATTACATCCTGAGTGCACCTTCTTTTTACTATTTTGGTTAATAGCAACCACTCCTCTAAATAGAAAATGGCAATTCCCTACAAAACACGCATCTTACATGTTCTATATTAATAAGACTGAGCTAACTGAATAATAATAATAATAATAATAAGAACAATAATAATAATAATAATGATATGAGCTAATTGTTTTACTACTACTATATTACTACAACTACAAATTATTATTATTATTATTATTACATTGTATTATTATTATTATTATTATACATTGTGTATGCATGCACGCTTTAATTCATACCCAGTGACTGTATGAAGGTCTAGTTATGATATCATATAGGTTATATCATATCTGATTCATTTTCAGTTCCCCAGTCATTTAGGCACAGACAGAGAAATCTGACCAACGTTGACTAAGACTCTACCAAAGTAAAAGTAGTGACATTTATCCCAAAAGCAGGGGTCAACAATTAATTCAAATCATATACAAATGAAAAAAAAATCAATAAAATGTTTTATTTCCAGAAACACTAAAATGACGTCTACTGATGTTTAAACTCAGCGGGTGAAAGTTAATTTTCACTGCTAAGAGACCACTCATTGGGCGAATTCAGCCGATGATAGCATTTTTTCTCTTCTTTCCTCCCAAGAAAAAAATGTGACAGTTCATGCAAACTGTACCATTTGAAACAATCTGCATTAAATGTCAAAGCCTATTTTCTGGGAAAAGTAAGAAAAATGTCTAAATGACATCTGCTGAAATTTTTACCCAGCATGTTAAGCTTTAAGCATGGTTTTGTGAAGATGATTAACGCTAAAAGAATAAATCACAACTGCTGCAGACATTTGAAAATAAATATGTATTTTCTTTCTTTTCTGAGAAAATAAACCCTGCTAGGCAGTGGGCAGTATCATTAGCAATTTGCAATAAAACGAAGCAATAAAGCTTATAGTTTATTTGCCTTTGGAGACAATATGAATGGAATGGCAAGTCATATTTTCTGGGTAAATAAGAAAATGTCCCTCACTTATTGACTGCAATGTACTTAGATTTCCATATTTTCCTAAATATTGGGACATGGTATCGCTTAGCATGTGAGGTAAATTTTTCAGCAGACATTTAATGTACCGGATAATTTTCTTATTTTTCCCTGAAAACAGGTTTTGACAGTCCATGCAAATTGCCTCCATAAGAGACACTTTCCATGAAATGTCAAATCCTATTTTCTGGGAAAAATATCATCAATTTGTCATCTGCTGAAGTAGTCCAGAGAGCGGAAAGGTTTACTCCTTACCATACTTGTCTTAAAAGTTGAACAAGTCCATTTATCCTACATTGTGTCTAAAAACTGCTGGATGAGAGGCAAACAGTGTAGACCCAGATCAAATGCCACATGCTGTGGCATCTGATCTGGGTCTACACTGTTTGCCCAGGCCTGTTTGTCCCAATACTTAGGATTATTACACTAAATTGCTACACTGACATTACAGTAAATTGCCACACTGACATTACAGTAAATTGCCACACTGACAAAAAATACCCTACTGTAATGTAACCTATTTATTTATGTAAATTCAAATTTGAAAATGCTCAGCTCCAGCTAAGATAGGGATTTTCTACCAAAATATAGGGTCATTATTACAGAAATCCCAAAATTGACAAAAATGCTTTACTGTGACCTAACATGATTTAAATATGTAGATCCCATCATGAAAACATGGCTATATAATTTTGACCCCCTTAAACCCCACTTTTATATAGTAAAATTGGGATTTACATGGGTATACATTATTTTTCTTATTTTTGCTCAAAAACATAGATTGTGGGTACTTGTTAGAACTGCCTCAGTGAGGTGGTTCTAATGAGTACCCTCAATATGTTTTGAGTAGATATATGAAAAATATCAGAATTTTTTATCTGAATCTTTTTCTTTTTTGGATGTAAATTTTGCAATTTATTTGAATAGACCTGTTTTTGTTATGCCAATTTGAAAATGTACCACTCCAGCTATTAAGGTAATGTTTTTCAATCAAAATATATTGATGTTTTTTTTTTTTGTTTTTTTTTTCACATTTCTCCACAAAATAAAGCAGTAAAATTATTGCACTGTAGATACCCATTAGCAATGATTCTAATGAGTACCACAATGTTTGTATTTATGGAGAAATATGACGCTCCACTGCACAGAGCCACAGATAAAAGGAATAGCCTTAGAATATTGTTCTTATTTCTCCATAAAAAATATTGTTGGTATTCATCAGAGGCGCTGGAATGAGGCAAGGCACTTCTAAAGAGTACCTACATGTTTTCATGGAGAAATAAGTAAAATACCAGTTGTTTTTTTATTGTTGTTGTTGTTTAACGCTTTGCATGCTGGGAAAATATTCAGCAAATGACATTCATATTTTATTCCTAGAAAATAAGCTTTGACATTTCATGCAAATTGTCTCCTCAGGAGACAATTTGCATGAAATGTCAGAGCTTATTTTCTGAAAAAAAAAAAATAATAATAAAAAATATCAGTTTGTCATCTGCTGAATTAGCCCAGAGTGTGGTAAAGGTTAAAAATCCTTGTCTGGAGCGGTCTGCTGCTATGAAATCCTAAATTTCTGTAACCTTTACCACTGGCTTGGCTAATTCAGCAGACAACAAATTGGTGATATTTTTCTTATTTTTCCCAGAAAATAGGTTTTGATATGCCATGCAACTGGAGACAATTTGCATGAAATATCAAAAAACGCCTCTGGGAAAAATATAAAAAATATTTCAAAATGTTGTCTACCGAAAATTTTACCCAGCGTGCTAAGCGTTAAGATAAGATCATAGTTATTTCTTGAATACAATGAGGTGTGGTTATTAATTAAACATCCTTAAAAGGTAAACTCTGATAGGCTTAAAAGAGTTGTCACCCTTATATCCTATATACACAATTCTTTTCACAGAAATTGATAATGAGGAGTACAGGTTTAACGACACATCAAACCATGAGGATCATTTGCGTCAAAATGGTGTACTAACTTGGTTTTGTAATAATACGGCTATAATGATAAATAAGTCATATATGTATAAAGAACTAGAAAGAATTTAAAAAGTAAAATAGTTATATTTTGTTAAAAAGATTGATGTGTTTTAAAAACATGTGTGTAAGCAGCTGATATATCTTGAAATAAGCATCTCAGGTCATTTGTTTGGAAAAATTAACGTCGCACATGAGAGAATTCAATGCAGTCAATCAGAAAGTGCTTCACTGTAAAAAGCTCATTACAGCTTATACAAAGTGGCTGATCTTCTCGTTTGAGGAGATAAGAATGTGCTAGTCTAGTATGACCTATACGTAGACGAGTAAGAACTTCTTCTCGCCTTAATGATCGATAAATGGTATTTTTACCAAGAACCGGTTTTATTTCATGTAGTTTATTGAATGTCGCTCTGTCCCATGATCTATACATAGAAAAACTTTGTACTTAAAAGGTTAGTGGTAAGTATATTTTTTCACCATATTAGGATGCGAGTTTGTTTCTGGGGACAGAACATACAAATTTATACCATAAATACTACCTTAATCTTTAAAGTACCATGCAAAATTATAGCAAACATTCTAAATTTTTTATTATTTTTCAGAAAAAAATAAGGCTTGAAATGTCAAGCCTTATTTTCTCTGAAAAATAAAAATCAGACTGTCCTTTGCTGCAGCTGCAATTGGAGCTTTAAGGTCTAAATATAAGGACACAGTAAACCATTATCATTGCATAAAAAGCAGTGTCACACGTTATTAACAGCCGTGCATTAACCGGCAAAAAGCCGTGTATCAACAAGGCAATTCACGCGCTGTTAATGCACAGCTAGGCAACTTTCAATATGATCGTACGGGGCCACAGATTTGCTGCCGTTACGAAATATGTACTGCCCGGCCCTAGAACGAGCATAGTCCGTGGAAATTGCGTTCGCGAGATATTGGTGAAAAGACCAAACAAAATTAGTGCAAGAAATAATGCTAAATGTAGCAAATGTTTTCAGTTTTTATGCAATAATAGCAATCGAACATTGTTTTTCAATGTGTTAACATTCGCCAGGTCCCTTGAGAAGTGTTGAAAACCGAGGCCAGAGGCCTCGGTTTTCAACACCTCCCACGGGACCTGGCGAATGTTAATGCATGAAAAACCATGTTTGATCCTTATATTGTACCATCCTAAAAAACTTAATTTAGTCCACTTGACTACCTTATGATGTTCCTAAAAACTGCTGGCTGAATGATGGACAGTGCAGACCCAGATCAAACTGCCTTTTTATAAGATTGTAGGATCTGTCAAGAGCTGTTCCTTTAGGAGCAGTTTGATCTGGGACTACACTGTTTGTTCAGGAATTTCTGTTCAAATATTGAGGATCAATATAGTAGTAACACTACAAAGCTTTCATAGTTCTAGATCTCATGCTTTAATCCTTGCCATACTGAACAAATTAAGATGCCCCGCCCATTTCTGATTTTCAGCCAGCCAGATTACTTGATCACAAATTCACATACTTATTGACAAACAGTGCAGAAGCTTCTTCAGAAGCCAACTGATCTGGATCTACACTGTTTGCAAAGGTAGGGCATATCCAGGTTCAACAGGACCAGGGTTGATAAACCAAAAAGCATTAATATTTTTCTTATTTTTTCCATGTAAACATATATTGTGGATATTCATTAGAATTGCCAAATCAGATGTCAGACCATGTGAAAATTGCAAAATCATGGAAGAAAGCTGTGTAAGAATTTACCAGACCATGAGTATTATAGAGTAAAATGATTTAATTCATGATAAGTTTAAAACCACTATTGTAAGTTATATTTCTTTCGAAATATGATTCCTGACTGTCAGCAGTTGACTTCAGATTCATTTCCTCTGAAACAAGCCATAATCCATTTTAGCCCAGAGACCCCTAAAAGGGTAATTGGCAAACAGTGCAGACCCAGATCAGACACTGCATCTATTTGGGGTCTCCACTGTTTGCAAATAGTTTAGCCATTTTTCTCTAGGAATATTAAATCACATAGCCTCATACTTGAAACTGAAATTTGACTCTTCCAATATAATATTATAGTACTGGGGGAGTTTATTGTCTGAAATGGGTTCATAACCTTTGACAGCTGTGAAAGAATATTAGTATTCCACCCTAAAAAAAACATACAGAAAATTTTTCATACCATAGTTGCCCCAGTATTTTGGACAGATTACCTTGCGCAGTGTAGAGCTAGATCAGATACTGCTAAATGTTTGCTGATAATCCAGTATGTAGGTGAATGGCATAGCTTATGTCATAGAGCAGACATATGGCAAAGCCTATATCACTGGGCAGATACATGGCGAAGCATACATCATTTAATAAGGGGAAAACGAGTTTTTTCTTATCTGAATATTGTCTTATCAACTGCCGCCCTGAGTCAATGGTTCAGTTAATGAAATGCAATACTGACAGAAACAAAGGGTGTACAGTTTATTACTATGTTCAATGGACAGAACCCAGTCAGCATTCTACGTAAATCTATATCGGGCCGTCATCGGCCCGTCAGGGTAGCTGACGGGCCGATGACGGCCCGATGTAGATTTACGTAGAATGCTAGCTGGGAAGCTACTATACAGTTGAACTTCGAGGGCTTGAACCCCTTTGGGATCATGAAAATTTGTTCGAGACAGCTGTAGTTCAAGCCTCGGAAGGTTACTATTAGTGCCACACCAGGAGGCATAAGGGAGATAATTGTGGGATATCTTTTTCATGTTCTATATTTTAAATGTATGTTGTGTGTACTCATTAGAATTGCCTCATAGAGACAATTCTAATGAGTGCACACAGCATACATTTACAAAAGAAGAAAATCTCCCTAAATTATCCATATATCGTATTTGGAGGAAATCCCTGCGGACTCAAGAACGTGTTCAACTCATCCATGGTAAACGAGCCATCGGGGTTCGAGCCATTGAAGTTCTACTGTATAAATTGCAAATATTCGGGGCAATGGGTCCTGAAATAACTGTGTGCAGCCAAATCAACTTGTCAGTTTTTTTCAGGGTCTGCATCATTGTATTTAGCCAGTAATTTCAGAAGGATCACTAGGTAGTCAAGTTTAGGATATTGTTTGTGTTGAGGTTTTATGGCCCAGTCAACCAAATGGGGTCATGTCGAGCGCGGTCAGTTTACCTAACCACACGTTTACTGGGCAGGCTTAGTCCTCTAAGCGGTTAACCAGTATTGTGCACATTCTTTCGCCAGAAACTGACAACTGCCCTTCTTGAATCAGCGGAAGGGAGAGAATGACCGTAGAAAATATTTCATGATCAATCTCCACGAAAGAATGTTGCCGACCTCGGCGGTTTAGGATATTGGTATTTTCACCGGATCATACTTTGTGAAATATTAAACTTGAAGAAACTTGAAGAAGGGGGTTAAGAACGACACAAAGCAAGTACTACAGCCTTATAATGGGTAAAGGACAGATGGACAATGTGGTGATGCTCCACATTTCCTTCCCTAGCACTCTATCAAAGTTAACATTTCAAAAGATTTCATAGAGGATATTCAAATGTTTGGAGTGAATATGACTTTTATTTCATCGAGTGAAGTGAAAAAATGTATATTTCATGAGTGCCGAATGAAATATACATTTTTTCACTTCACAAGATGAAATAAAAGTCATATTCACGACAAACATTTGAATTTTCTTTTTATTATACACATCACTTTCGATATAGAGATGCAAATCTTGCATTTGCAAGGGGAAGTCTGACACGCAGTTTTGTCCCTTGGCGGTGACATATAAGAACCGCATAACATTAGTTAGAATGTAAGGAACATGTTGGTACCAAAATTATTTTGATTTGCCGAAACTTTTTGTTTTTTGTTTTCTCCAGCATTTTACATGTTAAGCACTGAGCGTCGACGCCATGACGTTCATGTTTTGTTTGGTGACGTTAGTTATGTCAGAAATGCGCACTGGCGTGTAAACAATAAAATAAAAAGAAAATTTACTCTTTTTCAGTGAATACCATAAAAATTTTCATCTCGTGTACTGAAAACATTCAAATTTTCATAATGACCATTAATGTAAATAAGAAAAAAGGTAGTTCCAGATCTTATATTTTTCACTGCTCAGAGGAGTGAAAATATGTTTTATATTTTCTCTAGTGAAAACATAACTTTTTCGAAATATGCATTTTATTTCATTGATAATTCTCTACATTTCATTACTTTGTATATAATAAATTGTTCTATTTGAGATATACTCCAAATATACTCATAATTTTCTTTGCATAGATTTCTAAAATAAGCTTCCAAATTAATACTTTCATCTTAAACATGATCGAGTTGGAAGTATAAGAAATGAATTTTAATTTTTGTGGATGCTGGTGAATCACTCAGAAACATAATTTAAAGCACTTTGGGCTTTATTCAGTTTGTGAAACATTCTCCAGCATTTACACATTGATCAAATCCCTAAAACATGGAAGTTATTCCTGTATTACAGTCATACTGAAAAAAAAGTAAAAAGGGATAGATAATGAAGTAATTACTCAGAACATATTATGTATTTCCTTTCATTACCCTCTGTCAGTACTCCAATTTCAGCTTGATTAACTTCAATACTTTTTGAGATATAATCTTGGCAAAACGTCTGATGGATGGAGACACTGATAAGGGGCAAACATAAATATTTTCATATGCTGCTAAAGATGATGAACTACAGGTATAAATCACTGGGTTGAGAAATACATATAACACAGACTTGTTTGAACAGTTTATTTACTCATTTTTCCATTTTTAGTTCCAACATACACTTTTGCTGCAATTTGGACAGACATTTTCTATAAAAATATGAGTTGTAACATGACAAATGAACTCTTATTACACCATATATCTAGATAAGACTGGGTGTCGTGTAAATATTTTTCTTATTTCTCTATGAAAACATACGTTGTGGGAACTCATTACAAGCACCTCACCAAGGTACTTCTAATGAGTGCCCACAACATATGTGTTTGTGGATAAATAAGAAAAATATCAATACTTTTGGACTGAAAAAGCACCTAATCAAGAGCTATATTCTTGTGTGTTTCTTATCTCCATGAAAAATAATGTCCAAGCAGGCCTAAGGCTGAGACAAAGAATACTGCTTGTGAATGTCAGCAATTATCGTGAAGGTCCCGATTAGAGTGTATAGATGTGCAGACTGACCTGGGACATTCCTGCATAGCTCCAAAAGAGCAAGGGTGTACCAACACTAAGATTTCTTATTTCTCCATGAACAGGTATGTTGTGGGTACTCATAAGAAGCATCTTGCTGAGGCGCTTCTAATGAGTACCCACAGCAAATGTTTTCATGGAGAAATAAAGAGAAATATCATTACTTTTTGGTTAAAGGCTCCATATTCCTCAAAAATAAACATTTTTTATCCAAGAAAGTTTGAATAAATTAATATATGGTATTAATACGATCATAAAATGTGACATCTGACAGCCTGTAAAATTTCAGTTAGTCTCTTGGTTTTAAAGTGGATCAAAAATGAAATGGTTTTTATCGTATCTCTAAATTTATGTTGGCAACATTAATTCAGAGATACGATAAAAAATCATTTCATTTCAAGAACAAGTGACTAACTGAAATTTTACAGGCTGTCAGGTGCCACATTTTATGAGTGTATTAATACCATATATAGAGGATCTTACAGGAGTGGTCATTTTATACAAAATTTATTAAACAACCTTTGGCGAGTTTCATAATTTCATAAGAAATGACCACGAGTGTAAGATTCTGTTTATCATATGACCATTTCAAATTGGATTTTATTGCTTTTAAAGTTGACAGTTGTTCAACAGAAAATGCATGGTTGACATGGAAGTCGTCATGACATTACTTGTTCCCACAAAAGTGTTATGTAACGTGCAGTCATAAAATTTTTATCCACTGAATAACAGCGACGTCATATGATAAATCAATTTATTAAACCTTTCTTGGATAATAAAATGTCTATTTTTAAGGAATATGGAGCCTTTAAAAAGTGACTGATCTGGAGCTAGCATTGTGGTTTTTCACAAGATGCCACCCATATGGTTTAAACACATGGGTAGGCTGTAGTTACATATGCATTAAATATTCATTAATGTCAGTGATGTTCTTCTAGTTGCTGTAACAACATTCTTCTCTGTTTCTCTAATTCTCCCTCACTGAGATCGCTTCCAGAGGAATAACCCTGAAATAATTATATATAAAAATGATACGAGTGGCATATTAAACAATTCAAAAGCCATATGCGGGGCACTGAAGGTCCAGATCAACCTATGCACTTGTGCAGTCTGATCAGGAAACCCTATTCTGGAACATTTTTGCATCACCAAATTTTCATGAATTTGCCTCAGAAACATGAGGATAAATTTTGCTGTTTTTAATTTCCATGGTTGCTTGTACCCGCGAAAATAAAAATTGTGATTGTCCTGCAAAAATTTGACAACACCGAAACTCTGAGTCAACACATTTAAAGATGGAATGTAAACTACTTTTAACATGGAAAAATTTATTAAAACAAATAAAACTGGTAAAATAATCTGAGATCTTCAAACAACTGTTGTTAGTTGAAGTCTTTTCAATGGCAATTATTGATAACATAACACAAGCCTTGCCGCAGGTTAAACCTGTATTCCTTTGATGTTTTTCGCCTTATTCTAAGGAAAGTAACTACCACAAGAATTAACACTGGATATTTGGTGAATGTCTGTGCTACTCTGGAAAAATCTGGGAAATAGTTCACAGATTTTAATTTTCCCGGATCAAGACCGACCATGAAATATTAGGTGACACGGGAGTTTTCCAGAATACGGTATTTATCATCCACTTACAGAATCCATAGCGAAGAATATATCAATGAAAAGAGAGAATCCTGATCAGTGTGTGAAATTCCATGGCCGAGCTGAGCCTTCATATCCACATATTGCATAAGAGACCTTTTTGAGCACAATTATGTGTCATGATAAAACCAATCTTAACCCTTGTCATGCTGAATAAGTTAAGATGCCACACCCATTTCTGATTTTCTGCCAATCAGATTACTTGATCCAGGGTGTTGATATAAATTCACATACTTAATGGCAAACAGTGCAGCTCCAGATCAGTTGGCTTCTTCAGAAGCCAACTGATTTGTAGCTACACTGTTTGCAAAGGCAGGGTATATCCAGGTTCAGCAGGACAAGGGTTAAAACCAATGTGCAGGTCATCCAGTGATGATAATTTGTGTGTTTTAAATCTCTTTCAACAATATTTAAGTCATATCGAGGCAATAAAGTGGGGGTTATAAAAGGCTCTGTGCACTGAAACGCTGTACAGTCAAACTGAATTCAGCCTCCAGCGGGATTCCAGCCCAAGACTTTGTGTTCAAAAGTCAGAAGCCCTAAGTGCTCAGCCAGGTGGACAGTTCTCACCCAGACAATTTTTTTTACTTTGTAGATTCCAAAAAGCAATTACTATATAAGCACTGAGTGCAAATGGACTCGGTAGTCTTGATGTAAGCAGTTCAAATATACTGATATATATACTTTTAGTACTTTCTGAGCTAATTCAGCAGATACAAATTGATGATCTTATTCTTCCTAGAAAATCAGGTTTCACATTTCATGCAAACTCTTAAGTATTTGACATTCCTTGTAAATTGTCTCCAAAGACAGTTGCTGATCAGCCTGCTTGAATGCTTTTAACATTCCCTTCAAATATGATAACTGTCCTATTCTTATGCCGTGACTTGTCATTTTACTCACCGATCTATGTTTTCTCTTTTTTGACTTTTTCTTGTGTTTCTTTTCTCTTCTTTCATCTTTTTCATGATCTGTAGAACAATAAAGAATGTGACAAATTACATGTATTTCATGAAAAAAAATCCCTAACCAACCAACACAAGAAATTCCCTGAGTGGCTATGTCGCAACTGCTAGTGGTGTTCAAAGAATGGAGCTAAATGCACAGACTAAATGTTGTTCAGCCAAGAGTGAAAAGTAGGTCAAGGTCAGTAACGGTCAATGGCAGTGGGCAGGGTGCATCATTTTGGATGTATGTAAGAAGTTTCATTAGCCTATAAGCCTTGATGTTTGAGAAACGGAGCTAAACACACAGATTTAAAGTTGACGCCAATGACACTGCCCAAAAGTGATCCCTATGTAACTCCTGGGCCCAGTTGTTCAAAGCGTTGTTAGCTTAATGAGCTCGTTAAGGGTCAAAATGTTAACTGTTCTAGTAAGTACAATATCTAATTCACACGCATTTTTGCTGAAAAAAAATGTGAGTAGCTTTTGCAAATGCAAAAGCTACTCACATTTTTTTCAGTAAAAATATTAGCATATATGCCATATTTAATGATCAAAGTTTTAATGATACGTTAACTAACGACATCGTTAGTTTTGAACAACTGGGCCCTGGTTGCTAAAGCAGACACCTCAGTGCAGTCTGATCAGGACTTTACTACTTCTACAAATAAAATCTGAACTTGGATCTCTGACACATTACTGAACAACACCTGACCCAAATGTCAAGCAATCAAATCGACAAGTGGCCAAAAATGACAACTGACCAAACGGTATTGTGACAAGTGATCGATAATATTTTCTGCCTTCAACAAGCGACCAAAATTATTTTCAGTGGTGAGCCCAAGAAACCTAAACTGAAACAACTATGAAGGCTTGTATTAGCAGACTGGATGGCAAATACTCTGATGATGAACACTCTTTCAACACGAAGTCATATAAAGAATCAAATCAAATCAAATTGATTTGATTTGATTTGATTTGAATTGATTTGATTTGATTTGATTTGATTTATAAAGACAAAGATGGGATGATGATGAAAGGCTCTGTGGAATCATTACTATTCAGTCTTAAGTTGAACTGCTTCTAGTGGCAGAGGTATTGTTAAGGAGGAGTATTTGGTGATAATTCTGGGATAATTTTTTCTTATTTCGCTATGAAAACATATGTTGTGGGTGCTCATTAGAAGCGCCTCACCGAGGCGCTTCTAATGAGTACCCACAACATATGTTTTTATGGTGAACTGTAGAAAATTATCCCAGAATTATCACCTATTACTCCTCCATAACAATTTCTCTTTAGTGGGATTCAGATTGAGATCTTATGACATGAATTCAGGAACACTAACTGCTCACCACCCAGGCACTTCAGGTAAAATAGTATCAATAACTGTGTCTTCAATACAACATGTTATAAATATCTTGATTTGAGGCAAAATGAATCTGACTATCAAAGAAAGCTTCAACTTGACCAGACCAAATGATAACCTTGATGTTGATATCTAAGGGATTTTTTTATGTCAGAAATACACCAGTGTCAAATGTTAAAAAGAAAAAAACAATCTGAACAACATTAAGTCAAGTTCATGCCAACAAAAAAGACAACTTACCCGATTCTGACTGATAGCTAGGTGACCTTGACCTAGATTTCTTTCTCTTCTTTGACTTGTGTCTTGATGAAGTATCATCATCAGAGTAATCCTCCTGAAAAAAAATTAGATGCATCATGCTTTCATCCATGGGTTTCTAGTAAGGACTCCAATGCTGCAAATGGGATTCAGTCAAAAATCGGAAACAAATGCAAAATGCAGATCCTGATGAGATGACTCACTTTGAGCCATCTCATCTGGACCTCCACAGCTAACAAACTGGGCCCAGTTGTTCAAAGCTCACGATGTCGTTAGTTAACGATTCGTTAAAATTTACATCGAGTGATACGCAAATATACTGAAATTTTACGCTGAAAAAATGTGAGTAGCTTTTGCAGTGCAAAAGCTATTCACATTTTTTCAGCAAAAAATATCAGAATATTGTGTATTGAATCCGCTAAAACAGTTAACGAAATGACCCTTAACGAGCTCGTTAAGCTAACGACGCTTTGAACAACTGGGCCCTGGGTGTTTATATTGAAAGCATACGCTTTAAAGATTTTGCCACCATTTTGCAAAAGGGAAATAACTTTTGTAGACAAGAGCTTGTCTCCCTTGTACCTTGAATCCTATTAAAAATGGAGACTATAAGTAAAACAACTTGCTTCTGACTTCTTACCTTTAAGAACAGCTCCCATTGAGAAGAGAGGCAGTTATTTCCCTTATAGATGTTTCCATTCCCATTAACCCTTGCCATGCTGAATAAATTAAGATGCCACACCCACTTCTAATTTTAGCCAATCGGATTACTTTATCCAGATTGTTGATACAAATCCACATACTGAATGACAAACAGTGCAGATCTAAATCAGTTGGCTTCTTCAGAAGATAAATGATCTGGATCTACACTGTTTCAAAAGACAGGACAAATCTACATTCAGCAAGATCAGGGTTAACACACAATATACCAATAGAGAAAGTCCAGACAGGGTTGTCAAAATATGTTGATTGCTGACTGAAATCATCAGGTGAAATCCCTTTTTGATCCGTTAGTTTTACCATTGATGCATTTTTTTTTTTTTTTTTTTTTGTAAGCTTTGTTATATCAACATCAGTGAATGGGTGGAGACTACCTGTTAAGTACTAGTCACATCTGGCGATTCGACATAGAGATGCAGATGAAGATAACAGTGTCAACAATGGTATGTCAACAACATGGCCGAGAATATACTATCGAAAGAAAGCTGACAAATACCTAACTGAATGTCAGCTTTATGGTGCTTGATTATGACTCTTATCAAAAGGTAGGAGTTATGAAGCACAAAACATTCTTCTAATAACAATTGGAACCCATTTCAATAGATTTTTAGTTGAGGTTTTACGGCCCAGTCAACCTATTAAGGTCATGCTGAGCCGCCCCCCATTCCATCAGTCCATGTCAACTACATCAGGGGACAATTAACTCTTTCAGCCCAGCAGACCAAAATCAATACCTGTGCAAACAGTGTAGATCCAGATGAGATGGCTAGTAATGAGCCGTCTCACCAGGATCTACACAGTTTGCCATTCTGATTTTGATTTTAGACTGAAAACCCCCTATTTGATTGACTGTGTTGGAGTTTAACGACACATCAACCCTTGTGGGTCATTTTGTGTTGTCTTCCAAAAATAGGGAGAAAAGAGATAGAAGAGATATTGAGGTGAAAGAGTGGGATAGGTAAAAGAGGGAAATGAAAGAATGTGAGGGAACAGAAGAAATAACACATTACCCCTCTACCCTTACCTGCTGCAAGGACAGCAGGCTTTGCCTATCTGTAAGCCAATTATCAGTTGGGTGCCTCATTACAAATGCTACAGGACCCACCTTCGCCTCACCCAAACACCCATGAAACCCCTATTTGCATCTGTGGACAAGTCCAAATTCAAAAATGGAAGAATCTGCTTTAAAAACTCAGGGATGAAAGAGTTAAATTATATTGGAGAAAACTTACTGTTCTTGATCTTGACCTTGACCTTCTGCCTTTGTGTTTCTTTGTTTTCTTTCGTTTCCAATGATGGTGCATACATGTTTCTTCTACTGCTATAAGATATTCCTTGAACAGTCTTATACGCTCAGATTCCAATGTGATTGCCTCAAATGCAGGATCATTTTCAAACTTGCCTCTTATCTGTAAAATATTGTAAATTACTGCAAGAGCTGTCAAAAAACAAAAGACAAATACAGCTTGATTCTCAATATCTCAAACTTTGAAGGACCAGAATGTTTGGTTTGAGATAATAGTAGTTTGAGATAAAAGGAGCTGAAAGGTAATGTATATACGGAAAACTAAACCAAGATTGTCCTTTAATCTAACTTAAAGTCACCTGAAGGGCAAGTATGAATTTGTGTGGTAAAATCTAAAATGGCTGAATCACTGCAGGTATGAAAGTTTGTTACTATAATTCATTTTGTAAACCAGTCAAAACAAAATAAAATGTTGTCATTAAAAAACAACTCTAGAATGTTTAACCATTGCTGTGTTGAATAAACTAATGCACACTCTTAATATTTAGCCAATGAGATTACTTAATCCAGGTTGTTGATACAAATTCACATACTGCATAGCAAACAGTGTACATCTAAATCAGTTTGCTCCTGAAAAAGCCAACTGAT
Organism: Anodontia alba; assembly: GCA_964016985.1. Classification (NCBI taxonomy): domain Eukaryota; kingdom Metazoa; phylum Mollusca; class Bivalvia; order Lucinida; family Lucinidae; genus Anodontia; species Anodontia alba. The sequence goes on along the minus strand of OZ024833.1, from coordinate 80,162,165 downwards.
CTGGATCCACACTGATTGTAAAGGCAGTGATATCTAGGTTCAACAGGACCAGGGTTAACAGATTTTGTGCCTGCAGTATGGCCAGTTTCAAGATTTTCCTGATGCAGAAAATGGATATGATACAGATGCCTAGTTTACCAAATGGCAAGTGATCATTAGGGGTTGGCAAAGCTTTAAGGGAGAAATCATCAGACTGACTGCAGAAATTTCCTTGGCTTCTGAAATGATTTTACACCTGGCATATAAATATCATATCTATGAGGCCTGGCATCTGTGGGCAATAAAGACCTAGGACACTCTGCATATCTACACAGTCTTATCATGGCATTCTCCGTCTCTTCACAGAATCAATGCATACTATAGTATAGACATCGAGGGTTGAGCGCAAGACTAGTGTGTCAGATGGTTGTTTTTCCCCAAACCTAATCTCCTCACCATGAAGGCGTTATGAAGATTACAACATTTCTTTCTGTAAACAATGAAAATTTAGGTGCCATTGCTCGTATGAGCAATGGCACCTAAATTTGCATTGTTTACAAAGGGGTCCAAGTTGCCCCTAAACAAGGGTTTCAAAAATATGTTTGAGTTACTATAGTCTTGCGCTCAACCCTCGACATACTCTATATATAATGATTTTTTTCAACCAAAACGTATTAATTTTGTTCTTATTTCTCCTCGAAAACATATGTTGTGGGTACTCATTTGAAGTGCCTCAGTGAGGCACCTCTAATGAATACACACAACATATGTGGAGTAATAAGAAAACTATTTACCTGATACTCCCTCTTATACAGAGCTATGTACAGAGTATATATATGTCACATATTCCCAACACATTTTCAGCTGACTTGGCTGAAACAGAGTTTACTTACTTCATCCCATTTGGCATTCTGGTCTATGGAGCCCGCCTTTAACATCATCTTGAAAGCACTTTCTAATTTTCTGAGCTGAAATATAAGAACAATTGTCATAATATTTGTTTTGTCCTCATATACTAAAATGTATGATCTGAGAGAGAATTAAGGGAAAACAGATACACTTTCAGGGAAAGCAACTCTGTCAAAAGTGTTTTGCCTCCCTTCTTCGAAGGGATCAATTCTTTTTAGACGACCTTACCCCATTCCCACCCACCCCAGCCCCCCACCCTTCTCCACTTACCAGGCTGCCAGGTATAAAATATGACAAATTCGATCTGTAAACAGTTACAGAATCAAAAAAAAAAAAAAAAAAAAAAATCTTTTTAGATGGGACACTTTTTCAGATGGGGCTTGATGTACAGGGGAGCAAATAGGAAGTAACAAAAATGGTCTCCCTTGTAAAGAAATGGCAAAAAATCTACAAAGTGTATCAAGTCACCTTACAGTGTACTAACCCTTATCATGCTGAATAAATTAAGATGCCCCACCCACTTCTAATTTTCAGCCAATCAGATTACTTGATCCAGTTTGTTGATGCAAATTCACATACCCAATGGCAAATAGTGTAGATCCAGATCAGTTGGCTTCTTCAGAAGCCAACTGATCTGGATCTACACTATTTGCAAAGTATATCCGGGTTCAAGAGTACAAGGATTTACAGTAGAAATGCAGCCACAAGGGATAAATATCTGAGTCTCTCCAAATAGAAAATGACCATACAACATATACAACGAGCAAATACTCTGATCAGACAATGCATCTGCTCAATCTGATCCAAGTCTATATTCCTCGCTAAAAGCAGATTTTAAAGATTCTATTATCAAATACAATTTTACAGATCATGATGTGATCAGACTGCATGGATGCTCAGGCTGATCTGGGTCTTTGCTGCTTGCTTATGTCATAAAGTCCTTTTCTATTTTAACAGGCTCATTTTTCTTATTTCTCAATCCTATTTGTGGATACCCAAGAGGATTCTATTGAGTTACTATATTTGGTGCTTATGGTGAGAGGGGACCTTGCCATAGGGATGTAATAGAAATAATAAATCTTCCTAATTGTTTCTCTCATACTTTCCAGTCTGTGAAAGATTTTGAGATGGAAACAAAATAGGTGATGGAAGTTTTTCTGGGTAACTGTGGTCCTGAGATAAAAATCTTTCCCAAAGCTCTCAAAAAATTTTGCTACAACAAAAATCTCCACCAAAATAATTAATTTACAATATTTCAGCTGTTGTTTTGACAGTCTTCATACCAAAAAAGCGTTACCTTCCTTGCTTCCTCTTTTAATCTTTCCTTCTCTCTGGCTTCTGCTTTCTCAATGAGCTGAAAATGAAATCAAAAGGCTTTAATGAAATCAAATCTGTAAAGGTTGCCATTGGCAACAAAGAATACATAACAGAAAATCAGTCTCAATTTAATGGAGACACTAAAAATGACAGCATTCCAAAGGAAAATAAAAATAAAAACTGCACTACGATCAACTCTGGCCCCAAGGTTATAAAACTTTTTTCATGCTCAACTCAGCTGAGCATGAAATTTTTCATGCTTATAAATCTCAAATTACTAACAATGCCAAATTCTTTCTTGCTAAACATAGCTGAGCATGAAAATGTCTCTGCTAATAAATATGAAAATGCCAACAATTGTTGGCATTTTCATATTTAGTAGCAGAGAACATTTCATGCTCAGCTGAGTTGAGCATGAAAAAAGTTTTATAAACCTTGGAGCCTGTTCTCAGTCTGACCAATGAAGAGATGAAAAGCTCTTTCATAATGTTCAAACATATCATTTTGGTGAAAAATATACAATGTTTTAGTGATAAAGTGAGGTAGATAGAAAAAAAACATGTAAGTCAATAATTCTGTGTTGGTTACATAGCTTTTGCATGGCAGGAATAGTTGGCTTTCTTATGGCAGATGACTTGATTGGTTTAATTTGGAGTTTTATGGCCTAGGCAACACTGCTAAGGTCATGTAGAGACAGTCAATTAACCTACTAAATTTTCCTGGGCAGGCTTAGTTCTCTAAGAAGTTGACTAGTACTTTGTGCACATATTTTGCCAATTACTGACAACAGACTGAACTGCCGTTCTTGGATCAGAGAATAGGAAGAACGAGTGAAGAAATCATTTCCTGATCAATTCCAATGAAATCATGTTGCTGAGATGGGATTCAAAAGTATGATCCCTGGCGCTGCAGTCATATCTGCTACCAACTACACCAGGGAGTCCAGCTGGCAGGAGATGACATTATATGTTGTTAAATCAAAGATCATTGATAATCAGGGAAAGGAAGATATGCTGTTCCTGGCTACATGACATTAAAGGGACTTGATACAATTGGTACATTTTCTGCCACTTTTGCCAAGGAAGACAACTTTCATGATTTCCTGCTTGCTTTCCTGTTTACCAAGTTCCTTCTGAAAAGGGGTCTACTTTAAAAGGAAAGAATTTGCTCCCAGTGGGAGCAAATTTTCTTTTTAGAGTAGATCCCTTTTCAGATGGGAGGCAAACAATTTCCACAGAGTTGTCTCCCCATGAAAGTGTATCAATTCCCCTCAAGTTCATCAAGTTTTCACCAAGTTATACATTATTGCAAATAAACAGAATTAAATAACTTACACTATTGTATGTTAATTTGATATTCCCCGTGTCTAAACTGTTTGCTCTCTTGTCGTCACTGATAACATTGGAAAAGTCTTCAAAACTTGTCGCTATCTCTATAAGAAATCCTTTATCCTGAAAATATGCATTAATGCTAAATATGCTGTGTAAAAATTTCAGATGAGGACATTTTGAAATATTTTCTTTTATTTTTTGGCTTTGAAATGTCAGTGCCTATTTTCTGGTCAAAACAAGAAAAATACAATCAAATTGTCATCAGCTGAATTTGCCCAGGGAGTGGTAAAGGTTAATACATCAATTAACAAAACCAGGATAAACTTAAATTCATACTAGAGAAAAAGTGAGCTCCCAATCCCAGTGCCACCACCACTAATGCAAAATTTCTAAGTCAGTGACACTGACTTTGCAGCAACAGCAGTATGATGTAATTTGATCTACATCTGTTCAGTAGCAATCCTAATACATATCTATAATTTCAAAACTCAACAGATATAAGCCAAAAAAAAAAACAAAAAAAAAACAACAAAGAAACTTAATGCAAAACTTTGTGACTTTGACCGTAGATCAGCAGCAGCTGCATCAGGAAGATATGTTGATTGATCTGTATCCATCCAGTTGCAATACTAACCACAAATCATCAACTTCAAGTGAAGACTTTCACAAATGCAAGCAATGCTGATGGTTTGGTGTATACATCCCTTTCAACATTATTTACTTCACATCAAGAAGATGGAAGGATGATAATGAGAGACTGTGTGCAATGAAGCACCATTCAGTCATAAGCTGAATTCAGCCAAGGCTGGTTTTGATTGCTTGTGTTTGGGTTTAACGACATGTCAACGCTTGTGGGTCATTTTGTGTCGTCTTTCAGAGAAAGGGAGAAAAGAGATAGTAGAGGAGATGAAAGCGAGAGAAAGGGAAGAAAGAAGGAAATAAAAGAAAGTGAAGGAACGGAAGAAATAACATTCCCCCTCTACCCTTACCTGCTGCAAGGACAGCAGGCCTTGCCCAACTGTAAACCAATATCAGTTGGGCACCCCAGTGACCTTTAGCTGGATTTACACCTGGGACTTTGTGATCCGAAATCAGGAGCGCTAAAGTAACCACTAAGGGCTTAACCAGTATTGTGCACATTCTTTTGCCAGAAAGTATGTCAATTTATCTGTATCCGTCCAGTAGAAAATTAATATCAATAACATATTATCAACTTCAAGTGAAGACACTCACAAATACATGCAAAGAAAAGCACATTAAGCTAAACTTTAAAATTCTGACAGATAGACAAATGGAATTAAAAATTGAAATTCGGACATTTAGCTTGCACCAGATGATGGAACAATATTAGGCTATTTTAACCCTTTCAGTGTGCAGACCAAAACAGATACCTGTGCAAACATTGTAGATCCAGATGAGCAGTCTCATCAGGATCTACACTGTTTGCCATTCTTTTTTCGATTTTAGACTGAAACCCCTACATGTATTTGCATCAGTGGACAAGACCAAATTCAAGAATGGAAGGATTAAGAATTGAAATTTAGGTTTTTAGCTTGCATTGGATAATGAATAGCCTTTTCTCGGAGAAACTTACTCTGAGGATTTCTTTCACAATTTTCTTCTCATCATGAAACCTGGCTTTGAGATCTTCAACATAAAACTTGAACAGATCTAAAGGTGTGGACCCTGAAAAAGAGAACAATGTATGACCGGGTATGTCCAAAAACATGCTTTCAGACATGTGCTCCCAGCGAAGATTCAGATCAGCCTGCACATTTGTGCAGTCTGATCTGAATCTTCACTGGGCATATTATGGACAGCCAAGGATGCAAAGTTTCTTCATGTGGACAACAAAGACTCTGATAAGACTGTGCAAATCTTCAACATAAAATTTGAACAAATCTAAAGATGTGGACTCTGAAAAAGAAGAGAAAACTTGCTGTCAGAGAATGGTGAATAAATGGCATCGCTTAGCTCCAGATATTGTGCTTTATTGTTAATTCCATTCCATAACACAGCTCTAGAAAAGATGGGTGTAAATGTATAGAGAAATATTTTATTTCTCCACAAATACATGTTGTGGGTACTCATTAGAAGCAACTCAGCAATAATCATATTAAGAAGTTTTTTTGTTTTGTTTTTTTTCAATTTGGAGTTGCTTGTTTCAAATAGTTTCATTTTATGCAATGAGCATACACATTTACATGCATATTTGATCTTTAAAATAACCACTATTACTCTCTAGGCTAATTCATTTGATGACAAATTGACAATATTTTTCTAAACAGACAATTTGCATGAAATGTCAAACCTGTTCTCTGGGAAAAATCAGAAAACTATTTCAATATGCTGTCTGCTGAAATTTTTACCCATGCTTGCAGTGTTATCAGTACTTTGAAATTTCAAGCAAAACAAATGGCTGTTGTGCCAATGCAATAATTTCCACCCCCATTTTTACTTTTAATAACCTGAACTGTTAACTTAAAGTGTTAACAATTTCTTTCCCTTTACTACTATCTGGATTAATTCATCAGACGACAAAGTGAAGAATAATTTTTTCTTGTTTTTCCCACATTTAATATTTCATGCAAATTGTCCCATACTAAGACAATTTGCATGGAATGTCAGTTGTTGTTTTTTTTTCTGAAAAATAAGAAAAACATTCAATACATTGCCTACTGAAAATTTTATCCAGCATGCTAACCATTAAACTACATACCAGCCTGTCCAAGCATGTGTTCAAATCTCATATCCATGGTAATGATGTGGAAGAGATCCATCCAGAGTGACATGGAATTAAGACGACCTTGTTCATGTAATTCATCCAATAATACCTGCGAAAATACAATGATACATAAAATGGGCCACGTCAAGCGAAACAGTGTCTTCAGACATGGGCAAAATGAGCAGTTTCAAATCATCCTGTGCATGCACAAAGTATCATCTGGGCCTTTGCTCTCCATTCATACATTCTATAGTATCCAATGGTTCTGTTAGTGGACAGTGAAGGCCCTGATCAGACTGCACAGATGAGCAAGCTGATATGGGGCTCCCCAGACTGCATATGCCCAAAGATATTTTTTTTTCCGCATGCTGTAGCAAATATCATGATATACGAGGGATGTTCGAAATGAATTGCTTATTTCTATCTGGAGACTTCAAATTTCAAGTTAGCCCAGAAGTACTCATTTCATGCCCTCGAAGTACTCCCCGTGGCTAGAAATGCAAAGTTTCAGCCGATGTATCCACTTCTTGAAGGCGTCACAGTACGCTGATTTGGGCACAGTAATAAGGTACTGATGAATGGCAGATCCAAGTGCCTGTCGGGACTGGTATTTCCGCCCAGCAAGGAATGCTTTCAATTTCGGAAACAAAAAGAAATCACATGGGGCAAGGTCTGGGGGGGGGGGGGGGGGGGGGAGGCAAAACAGTTACTTTTTCTTTCTTCAAAACGCCGTAACTATTTCGGAGGTATGAGCTGGGGCATTGTCATGTAGAAGACGGACATGTTTAAAACCAGTGGCAGGGCGTCGTTTCTGATAATACTTTTTCAGTTTCTTCAGTACTACGTCTTTGTAGTACTTTCCGGTGATGCTTTTGCCCTTTTTCACTGGCACTTTTATTGCGACTCCTTCACCAGAGAAGAAGATTGCATACAAAACCTTCTTTGTACTCGAAGAACGTTTGGCAATTATTGGGCGTTTGCTTTGTTTAGTGACCCAGATCTTATTGCTAACCTTTCTGACGGGCTCAAAATAATGGACCCAGGTTTCATCACCTGTAACGACATTGGCAAACTGCTTTTTGTCATATTTTGGAAACATTTGAAGCAGCTTTTTGGCCACTTTAACCCGTTGCCTCTTTTGCTCGTCAGTCAACAGATCTGGCACCCATCTAGCAGAAATCTTTCTGACTTTCAAATGCTTCTTCAAAGTAAAGCGAACCGTTGACAGTGATATGCCTACCTTTCGTGCAATATCACGAACTGTAAATCTGGCATCTCCTTCAATGATTTCCTTTATTTTGGAAACGATTTCTTTACGAGATGCAGGTTTTGGCCTACCTGATTTCGGTGCATTTTTGATGGACTCTACACCAAACTCAAATTTCTTTTTCCACCGCCGAACTGTGTCATAAGACACACAAGAAGGTCCAAAAGCAGTAGAAATTTCAGTCATCAGCTTCTTGAAAGAACAACCAAGTTTTGAGCGAGCTTTGATGTAAGCCCGTATTTCATCTTTTTTGTCGACGCTTCTACCAACCATTTTTACTGCAGTGGTCAATGACTGCGTGTATTCAAATGGCAAATTTTATGTCTTACACTTAGTCTAACATGTACATTTATACACCATTGTGTAGATATTGAATAGCCCTATACAGGTATGTATTGGTTTTTATCGTGCCCCACGTGGATATCGAGCTAGAGGACAATAAGCAATTCATTTCGAACATCCCTCGTATTTATCTAACTTTCATTTTATCATAACTATGGCAACAAGTAGGATTTTTTTTTTTTTTTTTTTTTTTTTTTGTTATTTTCATACCAAAACATACCTGAGTACATACTGGAAACATCTTGGAGAAGATGCTTGATGATTTGGTGTTTTACATCTGTTTCAACAGTATTTATGTCATATCAAAATCATGAAGGTGTGATAATGAAAGCTCTGCAATGAAAGGCAGTACAGTCATAAGCTGAATTCTGCCTCAGGCTGGATTTAAAACTGGGACCTCGTTACCAAAAGTCAAAAGTGCTAACCACTCGACTATGCAGACGCTTCAGCACCTTTTTGAGGCCATGCAATGAATACCCACAAGATATGTTCTGTTGCTAAACTAAAGAAATATCTTCCTTTTATGTGGACTCAGCATAATACTTTGAGACGGACAGTCCTGAGCACACAGTGCAGACCTAGATCAGATGCTGAACAATGTATATATTTGTGACAGCCGACCATATCTGTGATTTTCTGTGTTAATAATTTGACAAATATATGTATGGAAGACAAATATTTCTATGTAAGAGCTATTGCCCTTGAAGTGTATTCATCTCCCACCCCCCACCAACACCCCACGTTAAGACCTATATTTTGCCTGATATTGGTTATATTTACCAGAAATCCTTCTCTGTTTTTTCTTTGTTGTCTTTTCACCCGTCTTCTTTCTTTTTCTTTCTCATCATCATTTTCTTGTTCCAACATTCTGATGTGCTCCTCAAAACAAATTAAAGCGTCTTCTTTGTCCATATCTAAATGAAACAATGGAATACTGTAACCTTAGCTCTTGATAAGATGCTGTTTTCCAATCCAAAAGTATTGATATTTTTCTTATTACTCAAAAAAAGAAAAAAAACTTTTTACCCCATAATTATCACCAAATACTCCTTCTTAACAATTCCTCTGCGTGTATACCATCTCCACTTATTCAACACAGCTGTAGATAAAGGGATAGCCAGGTAAGTATTTCTACTTATTTCATAGCTCCAGATAGCACGGTTATCAGGAGAATTTCATTCTATTTTATCCATGAAAATATACCATTATGAAAATATATGGGTAGCACTGTATGCGAACATTTCTGGTTGTTGTCATGAAATCTGAAAGAAACTCCACTTTCAAAATTCAGCTTTGGACTTTATTATTTTACACTTTGTTCTTACAATTTTTAATTGTTGAGCATCTAAGGCAAAAAAAAAGAGGACAGGAATGGCTGTCAAAATATTTACTGGAAGTACAGTATGTAATGTAGATGGACCAAAACAGTCCTTACTTTGTAAATCAGGATCTTCAGTGAAGCGTGGATTGTCAAGCAACATCTGTTGTGCCTCGGACCAGGTTGTACAGAATGTAAGATTTGGCATGCTGTCCAATATCTCATTAAACACTTTAATATTTCTTTTTCGTAATGACTTTGTCTCTTCCTGTAAATGATAAGAAAACAATGATTGAATGGCATGGACACACTTCCAAGGGAAATAACAAGCATGAAAAGATTACCTCCTTTCTCATTTGGAGCTACTATTAAAGGGAAAAATCAGCTCCCTATAGGAACAAACTTTGCTTGTTTAGGAGTTTTCATGAAGAAACAAAAAAAATTCTCCATTTATCAAATAAATCTACACATCTAATACCATTTTCTTTTTTATTTTTCAAGCTTGATTTAATGACAGTTTTTTTTTTATTGGGTTGGAGTTTAAGACCCCAGTCAACACTTATAAAGTCATGTCAAGCTGGTAAGTTTACCTACCCACACTTTTCCTCAGCAGGCTTAGTCCTCTAAGGGGGTAACCAGTACTTGTACTCATTCTTTCACCAGAAACTGATAACTGCCCTTCTTTAATCAGCAAAAGGGAGAGAATGCTGTAGCAAATATTTCGTGATTTGATACTGAGGTTACCAAGCATCTGGCATTTTGCTTCCACAAATTCAGAAGTAAAAATTTCATAGTAATATATAAAATGTGTTCTCTATTTAGTTTAACCTTTACCACTCTCTGGATATTTTCAGCAGACGACAAATTGATATTTTTCTTAATTTTCTCAGAAAACAGGATTTGACATTTCATGCAAATTGAAGTGTCATATCCTGTTTTCTGGAAAAAATAAGAAAAATATTTCAAAATGTTGTCTGCTGAAAATTTTACCCAGAGTGCTAAGCATTAAGCAAAACTTAAGACACCATTAACATTGAGAATATATCCACAACAATATAAGTTTACATTTACTGCCTCGCTATATTAAGTCACTGTCAAATTATCTGAAAGTCCACATTCCTAGCTAAATCTTCACTACATTAAAAAAATGGGATGACAAAGGGGCCCAAGACTGAAATGTGCTGACCTCTGATTAACATCATGCTGAGCAGTTGTTGGTTTTATTTACTATAAATCTTATGTTGGAACTGTACCCATTCACTTTAACCCTTTAAGGCCTAATAAAAATGCAGCGGACACCATTTTGACTTTTTTTTTTTTTGGTATTAGACACATTTTTTTTTCTTTTTTTTTTGTGTGTGTGTATTTTCCAGAAAAAAATAGGCTTGGCATTTCATGTAAATAATGTGTTAGGCAGATTCATATGAAATGACATCTAATTTTCTCTGAAAAATAATAAAAATATTTGGATGTTGTCTGCTATAATTTGTTTTAATAGCACTTTAAACTATACCATCTTCGGGCAGACTGAGCAGATGAAAAACAGATATTTTTCCTAATTTTTCAAAAAAAAAAACCGACATTGTCAATTTGAACGAAATGTTAAATAAACGTCAAAAAGATTGCCGTTGGAAACAAAGAACACACTACAGATTAGAAAATGGGAGCTTTACTGAGACTCATCATAAGCAGTAATGAAGTTTGCAACACTGCTTATGCCCTCTAGCCTATACATGAGCAGAACTCCATTTTCAAAGATTCCACAATGGATCCTATGATTCCAAGGAAATGAAATATAATCTGCACTATGGTGAAGTATAGGGAGACATTGAAGTCTATTTTCTGGAAAAAATAATAAATATCAACTTTTCTTCGGCTCAATCTGCCAAGAGAGTGGTTAAGGTTAAGGGTTAAATCATGTCATCAGAACAGAATAATCTCCATGCACCTAACTTCATATGAAACTTGAAAACAAAATTATACCTTTTCCCTCTTGGCAATCATATGAATGACATCATCAAAGAGGTCACGTCTGTCTCTATCACTAACAGCTCGCCACTCATCATAATCATTGAACATACTGTCTGCTTTCCTGTAAAGTACAAATATAGCAAAAGGTGACAAAAGTCATATGTTGGCTCAGGAATTGAGCCACATCCTGCAACAAGAAAATCTGGAATAATTATGCTGCAACTGCTGGTGGTGTTCAAGAGATGGAGCTAAACACACAGACTAAACATTGTTCAGTCAAGTGTGAAAGTAGGTCAAAGTCAGTAACGGTCGATGACAGTGGACAGGGTACATCATGGCAGATGTGTGTTTGAAGTTTCACCTTGGTGTTTGAGAAACAGACCTAAACACACAGACTTAACCCTTGTCCTGCTGAACCCAGATATACCCTGCATTTGCAAAGTGTAGATCCAGATCAGTTGGCTTCTTCAGAAGCCAACTGATCTGGATCTGCACTGTTTGCCATCAAGAATATAAACTTGTAGCAACAATTCAGATCAAGTCATCTGATTGACTGAAAATTAGGTGTGGCATCTTAATCTATTCAGCAGGGTTAACATGGTTGAAGCCGACAACACTTACCATGGAAAGTGATCCCTATGTCCCTCCATCTTGCTAAAGCAGTCGCAACAAAGTCGTCATGGCATATATGGTATGCAACTGCCCGGATTAGTCTGGTCAAGTAAAGGCCCTGATGAGACTGTGAAAGTGTGCTGGATGATCTAAGTATCTGCTTGCTTTACCCACTAAAATTAGCTATATTTTTAAATCACTACCATAAATGTCCTAAAATTCCAAACACTTTATTCAACAGTTATTTTGCCTAAATTTTGCTTTTATGCATTTGTCTGAGAGTCTATTCAGTATATAATGGGTTAAATATAAAGTGGGTTGTGTTGTTATTTAGCCCTTGCCATGGTGAATAAATAAAGATGCACGCCCAATTTTAATTGTCAACCAATCAGATTACAAATGTATTTGATCCAGTTCTTGATGCAAATTCACATACTGAATGACACAGTGCAGATCCAGATCAGTTGGCTTCAGAAGACAACTGATCTGGATCTACACTGTTTGCAAAAGCAGAGCATATCCAGTTTCAGCAGGACCAGAGTTAGGATCAGATCGAGACACTATGTTTGAATTATCTATTATGGCCAAAATATTTGATGCTTTCCAAACATTTTATCTTTAACCTGCTGGAAGTTGTTTTAACCCATTTTAGTGTGGAGACCCCAAAATGGTTATTGGCTAACAGTGCAGACCCATATCAGACACCTCCACTGTTTGCAAATAGTTAAGCTTTTTTTTCTCTAGGAATATCTAAATCACATAGCCTGACATACCTAAAATTGAAATCCGACTCTTCCAATTTCAGTCTCAAAAAGGTTAATTATAAGCTTAAATGCTTAAACTTCAATTTGATTGGTTGATGGAAAGCGTGGGCCTGGGAGGACCAAGATGACACGGAAACAGCTGACAGAGAGGGATTGCAGAGAGTGGAAGCTCTCGGCCATCAACCCTTAAGACAGACATACCTGGAGATCTGGTGTGAGATCTGCCATGCGTGCAGCAAGCCAGCTATCTGGAAGGGGGCCCACTGGTGTCTATGTTGCCCCTGTACCTGCACGTTAATCAAAAATCCGATTATGATATGATATGATTCAATTTCTGTCTTTGCACTTCAACAGTTTAATATTCACCCATCAAACAGATGATTACAAAAGATTCACCCAGATATGCATTTTGTGTCTGTCAGCATATATGATACTGGCTGGATATTATTCTAAAACAAAGCCACTTATCCAGATTTTTGCTTAATACGTATCTATTTTTTTGCTCACCAGTATTTAATGTTAGAGTTCATCTTATCATGGCTCAGGAGAAACTGTTCCAAGTCTTCCTTGGCTTGTTTTAGTCGCAGCCTTTGTTCTTCCTGCAAACAAAACGAAACAACCACCATATTAACCCTTAAAATGCCAAGAAAACCTGCATCTTAAAATGTTGTTAGTTTATGTCGACTGCTGAATATTCTTGCAAACTTTTCAAACCTATTTTTGCATACAGGCAAACAGTGTGGACCCTGATCAGACTGCTCCTAAAGTCTGATCTGGGTCCACACTGTTTGCAAAAATGACTTTTAAAATCACAAGCAGATGGCAAAGCAGACAACAATTGTGATTGGCAGTTTAAGGGTTAACCATTAATATTGGGACATCTCCACTCCTTACCATATTTGTCCTAAAATTTGAATGTCCTTTTTACTATCTGTTGATATGTCTAAAACCGCTGGATGAGTGGCAAACAGTGTAGACTCAGATCAGATGCCACATTTTGTGGCATCTGATCTGGGTCTACACTGTTTGCTCAGGCATGTCTGTCCCAAAACAGGTTTATTGCAGTATCCAATACAACTACTAAAAATATTTGAAGAAGATTACTCTTCTTCAAATATTCTGCCCAAAGGACTGATTCAGCTCAAATGAAACTTGCGATGAAATTCACAGGATTGTAGTAATTACCTATTTAAAAATATCAAATAAACAATGTTTAATTTGGATATGACATTATAAAACAACCAGCCATTGATGCCAACTCGTCATTGTTACTATTCACTGTGAGCTGAGCCACAACAAAATGCAGATAGTGACAAATTTAATATACAAGAAATCCGCGGAAGGCGTCATCGCACCTGCTGGGGCAAAAGTCACGGGAGCCACAATCAGAAGGTGGTTATTAAATAAGTGTATTTCATTCTTAGCAGTGCTTACTTGGAAAACTGGGTTGAAAAAAATGTAGACAAAGTGCCTAGTGGGGCACATATATTCCAGGCCAGTCCCATTCCCTCTAATGGCTATATCTTCAGCACTGACTTTTCGTATCATACAGCCCAATGATAATGGAACGTTGACATAAAATGTGTAAAAGTCACTGGAGCATGAAATATAGGTCAAGGTCACGGGTCAAGGTACCTGCTAATTCAGTACATCAAGGAGAAACACAATGCAAGGTATGGTGGTTGTAGGCCTTATAGTTGAGGAGTTATCAAACATTAACGTAAAATGTGTCAAATATAGGTCAAGGTCACCGGGTCAAGGTACCTGCCAAGCCAGGGCAATGAGGTGAAGCACTATGCAAGGTTTAGTGGTTGTAGGTCTTATATTTGAGGAGATACCGAACATCAACATAAAATGTGTCAGTCACTGGAGTGCACAATATAGGTCAAGGTCACCAGGTCAAGGTACCTGCCGAGTCAGTACATCGAGAAGAAGTGCTATATAAGGTTTGGTGGTTGAAGGCCTTACAGTTGAGGACATATGGAAGGGTAACGTAAAAGGTGTAAAAGTTAATGGAGCGCGAAATATAGGTCAAGGTCACCCAGTGAAGGTACCTGCGGAGTCCATACATTGAGAAGAAGCACTATGCAAGGTTTGATGGTTGTAGGCATTACAGCTGAGGAGATATTGAACGTTGACGTAAAATGTGTAAAAGGCACTGGAGCGCAAAATATAGGTCAAGGTCACCGGGTCAAGATACCTGCCGAGTCAGTACATCTAGGAGAAGCACTATGCAAGGTTTGGTGGCTAAAGGTCTTACACTTGAGGAGATCTGGAACATTGACGTAAATTATGTCAACGTCACTGCAGCCAAAATATAGGTCAAGGTCACCAGGTCAAGGTATCTGCCAAGTCAGTACATTGAGAAGAAGCACTTTGCAAGGTTTGATGGTTGTAGGCCTTATAGTCGAGGAGATATCGAACGTCGACGCAAAATATATCAAAGTCACTGGAGTGCAAAATATAGGTCAAGGTCACCGGGTCAAGGTTTATGCCAAGTCAGTACATCTAGGAGAAGCACTATGCAAGGTTTGGTAGTTGTACGCCTTATAGTTGAGAAGATCTGGAACGTCAACGTAAATTGTGTCAAAGTCAATGGAGCGCAAAATATAGGTCAAGGTCACTGGGTCAACATACCTGCCAAGTCAGGAGGTCAGGGAGATGTGTCATGCAAGGTATGATGGTTGTTGTAGAATTGTAGTTGTTTAGAATACTAACTTCGACGTAAATGTCGAACTTCGACATAACAGACCTGTTAACGGACAGACAGACGGATGAACGGACAGACGAATGGAAAAGCGGGCACCTATGTCGCAAAGTCGGCAGGTCAGGGAGATGTTTCATAAAAGGTTTGATGGTTGTTTAGTTTTGTAGTTGATTAGAATACGAACTTTGACATAAATGTCGAACTTCGACATAACAGAACTGTTAACAGACGGACAGACGAACAGACAGACGAATGGAAAAGTGGGCACCTATGTCGCAAAGTTAGGAGGTCAGGGAGATGTTTCATGCAAGGTTTGATGGTTGTTTAGTCTTGTAGTTGATTAAAATACTAACTTTGACATAAATGTCGAACTTCGACATAAATGTTGACAGACGGACGGACGAATGGACAGACATACGGAAAAGCGGACGCCTATGTCGCAAAGTCAGGAGGTCAGGGAGATGTTTCATGCAAGGTTTGATGGTTGTTTAGTCTTGTGGTTGATTAGAATACTTACTTTGACATAAAAGTTGAACGTTGACATAAATGTTGACAGACGGACGGACGGACGGACGGACGGACGGACGGACGGACGGACGGACGGACGGACGGACGGAAAATCGGACGCCTATATCGCACCCTGCTACAAGCAGGTGCGACAAAAAGCATCTGGCCTAGGCAATGATACATGAGTTGTTTTTGCCTCTGTAGGAGACAATTTGTAAGAAAATATGTATCAAGTTTTAACAACATATTTTGCCCGGCCTATTTTATGCATATCCAGTCTGTGACTAGTAAACTTATATGTAAACACATATGTATCTTTATAATAACTGCCAGTATTTGTTTAATTTGATGCTTTACGACCCAGTCAACCCATTATGGTCATGTCGAGAGCGGTCATACTGTGGAACCTATTCATGCTATTCCTGGGCAAGCTAAGTCTCCTATAAAGCTGTTAACTCTTGTCCTGCTGAACTAGGATATACCATGTTTTGCAAACAGTGTAGATCCGGATCTGCACTGTTTGCCAATTAGTATGTGAATATGTACCAACAACCTGGATTAAGTAATCTGATTGGCTGTAAACTGAAAGTGGGCATGGCATCTTAATTTATTCAGCAGGACAAGGCAGTAACTGACAGCTACCTTTTTTGAATCGGTGGAAGGGGAAGAATGGCTATAGAAAGTATTTCGTAATCAAATGCCACGAAAAATATGTATTCAAGCTGGGATTCAAACTCACAACCCCTAGCTCTGCAGTCAAACATGCTACTTACTGTGCTATGGAGCCTTGCACAACTACCAGTATACAGCTCTATTATTACAAATTTAATTTACCTTTTCCTCTTTCACCCTCTGAGTCTTGTACTCATTAAAAGCTTGTTTCCTCTCATTCAGATGTTTAAGAGCTCCATAACGTGGATCATTCACAATTAGTTTCATTGCATGCTCCCATGATGCAGTGGAAGGAACAGACTGAAATATATACATTCGATTAAATATAGTTGTAAGTTAGGAGTCCTGGGCCAACTTGTTCAAAACTTGACAAAGTTGTTAGCTATTTCTATCTTGACATTTTTTGCTGAAAAAAAATGTGAGTAGCTTTTGTAGCAAAAATATCCCTGTATTTGAAAATACCTTAGCTACAACAAGTAACGAGTTTGTCATTAACAAGCTTGTTACGCTAACAATGCTTTGAACAACTGGGGCCCAGCAATTATAATTCCATGAAAATGAATATTGTGGGTACTCAGCGAGCTTATTAAAATGAGCACCTAAAGACTAACCCATATCAGATGTGGCAGAACATGGCACCTGATCAGGGTCTACCCAAACTGGCACTTATACAACAGTTTTTAGACAAATCAACCTGTAGTAAAAATGGACTTGTTCAAGTTTTACGACAAGTATGGAAAGGAGATAAAGTGTCCAAGGCCCAGTTGTTCAAAGCATCATTAGATTAATGAACTTGTTAATGACAAACTCGTTCACTGTTGTAGCTAAGGTATTTTCAAATACATTGATGTTTTTGCTGCAAAAATGTGAATACAAAAGCTACTCAAACTTTTTTACAGCAAAAAATATCAATGTGTTTGCCATATTTCAAGATAGAAATTTTAAAAGCTACACATTCCTCAAAAATAGACATATTATTATTCAAGAAAAGTTTGATGATATATGGTATTAATACAATCATAATATGAGACACCTGACAGCCTGTAAAATTTCAGTTAGTCTCTTTCTTGAAACGAAATGCTTTTTTATCGCATCTCTGAATTAATGTTGCTAACATTAATTCAGAGATAAAATAAAAATCATTTCATTTTTGATCCAGTTCAAAAATGAGAGACTAATTTGAATTTTACAGGCTGTCAGATGCCAAATTTTATGTTTGTATTAATACCATATATCAGTTTATTAAATCTTTCTAGGATAAAAAATGTCTATGTTTGAGGAATATGGAGCCTTTAAGTCGATAAGTTTTTGAACAACTGGGCCCAGATATTTAAGGTAAACATGGTAGTATGGTAAGGAGTTAATATATCTGAATATTATATAGCTATAAATATTAAATGATTAAATATGCGATAAAAGCCAAGGAGCTAGCGTGCCGATATCACACAATATCGGCACATTTACTCAATATTGCACACTTACCTGGATGCATTCTCATATTACCGTTACATTACGTTGCTTTTGATGACGTCGTAATGTAGTGACGTCGCGCCAAACCTTGTCACGCACATTGGTAGAATTCACATTTTAGTTATTAAAGCAGCGTTTTAAAGGTTAGAAACCCCGGGAAATGAAATAAATATTTATAGCTATATAATAAAAGGGTTATTACACTGATATTGGTAAATATTGTCCCTCGTTGGGAAATTGAAGGGCGCTCGCAAGCTTGCGTCCTTCGATATCCCAACTTGGGATAATAGTCACCAATATCAGTGCAATAACCCTATAATATTGAGGGTAAATATTCCTTATGCACTACTGCAATAGACTGAGGAAAATCTGGTTCAAAAGACTCATTTGGGCTTTTTTTATTTGGATTTCCATAAGGTCATTTTTACCCTAAGATCATAGCTCCAGATTAGAGACATGTCCCCAAAATTTATATTTCTTTTTATTTATCCATGAAATTACCACATAAATATATTTATGTTCTACTTCAAAACATACGTTGTAGGTACTCATTAGAAGTGCCTCAGCACTTCTAATGAGTACCTACAGCATATGTTTGCACAGAGAAATAAGAAAACAAGGCCTGTCTCTATACAGGACAGCTTGCCTAAACTTGCGCTTGTCTATCAGATCTTAAAATCTTTGATGCAAAACGAACACAAAATTTCTAAATCCGTGACTTTGACCACTAGGTCATGAGCAGGGGTGTGGATAGCGCTCAATAAAATTTTGGATCAACATTTATAATCGTACCAAATATAAACTAAATCCATCTGAGGATTGAGAAAATATAAGGTGTTTAAAACTTTGATATAAAGCTTTTTGTTAACGCCGACACAAACGTCAATGCTGATGCCAGGTGAAGTGCAATAGCTCTTCCTGTACTTTCATACAGGGAGCTAAAAATCAGGGCCCAGTTGTTCAAAGCTAACGACATTGTTAGTTTATGATTCGTTAAAATTTACATCGAGTGATACGCAAATATTCTGAAATTTTTTGCTGAAAAAATGTGAGTAGCTTTTGCAGTGCAAAAGCTACTCACATTTTTTCAGCAAAAAATATCAGAATATTGTATATTAAATCAACTAAAACAGTTAACGAAATGACCCTTAACGAGCTCATTAAGCTCACGACGCTTTGAACAACTGGGCCCAGTACTTTTAGGTTGGAAAAAGTACCCTATGTGGAGTTATGATATGATTCTATCATTACCTTTTCTTTCAAGAGAGCTTTAAAAGCCTCCATGGCCTCCTTCTTGTTTTTAAACTTCAGAGGTTTCTTTGGCATTGGTTTTTCTTCCTCACTGTCTGAACTACTGGAAAACAGAAACACAAATATCATAACTCCTGCCAATATTATACATTATTTTTTAGATAAATCAACATGTACAATATTTGTCTTTCAAATGGTTAATCAGTATATTGATAAACAATTTTACAGGTCAGTCCCGTAAGTACTCACGTCGTTAGTGCGCGAATATGGATATAACGCGAGGACGTCATGCCTCCCAAAATTTTTTCGAAGGGTCCCAGTTTCCCTATCCTCTAGGTCAAAATAACAAAATGTGTTTTTTGTTTTTCAGAGCTTCGATCTGCAGAAAAAGAAATTATTTACTGCTGTTGTACATGTCATAATAGCAAATAAAAAAATGATTTTGAAAGAATAAAGCTAATCAATGTATTGTCTCTGTTGTATTTTTGTTTGTGTACGTGCGTAATGACCGTAATTGACCTTTTGATGTTTATTTTAAGAAGACAAACTTGTGCCAATTAACACTTCATTTAACTTTTAAACGATACAAACATATCTATCAAGAAATAGCTTATCCCGCATCTAAAGAATGGGAAAATGACCACAGTTATCCATAATTAATTTGTAAATACTTGAAAGACACCGAATTTTCCAGTTTGATATGGCCGCCTTGCCGACCTAATTAGATATTCATCCAATCAGCGATATGGATCACTGGACACAGATTACTGCGCACACGGTCAGGTAGTAGAGCGAGTAACTGTGAAATTTGTCTGGCACTCAATGTTGTCTTGAAAAAGTTCATTCTGCTATCAGATTAACACTGATTAAAATGGAAAACCAAAGAAGAAAACGAAAAGCCTTCACGGTTAAAGAAAAACTTGAGGCCATTGAAAATGGCACTTTGTTGGAATCAAATGCTTTGGTTTAGTCAATTCTTTTTCTTTGAGCTTTCGTTCTATTCTATACAAGCAGAAAGATTAAACAAGAGCTGTCGTAGAACAGCGTAGCTCGCCTGCTGGGTACATTTTATATTGTAATATTTCTATCATTAAGCCATATAATATAGGTCACACTGACCTAGATGTATTTGGATGTAAATCATTTTGTCACATAGATATAATAATCCAGGTATGACAATTCTCCATGAAATAGTAATAAAAATAAAAGGCAAAATCACTGAAGCATGAAATATAGGTCACAATGACCTAGATATAGTAAGTGGTCATTCATTGGGTCACATGGAACTAATATCCCAGGTGTGACATTTATCCAACAAATAGTATTCAAGATATAAGGCAAAATCACTGAACCATGAAATATAGGTCACACCAACAGAGATATATTTTGACGTCAATAATCGGGTCACAAGGAACTAATATCCCAGGTGTGACATTTATCCAACAAATAGTATTCAAGATATAAGGCAAAATCACTGAACCATGAAATATAGGTCACAATGACCTAGATATAGTAAGTGGTCATTCATTGGGTCACATGGAAGTAATATCCCAGGTGTGACATTTATCCAACAAAAAGTATTCAAGATATAAGGCAAAATCACTGGACCGTGAAATCTATGTGACCTGGACCGTAAAATGTAGGTCACCATGACCTTCACTCTCTTACACTTAAACCGATGTCACATAGTTAGCTGATGTATAACCAGTTGTGTCTATAACCTGTAGGCATATAAGATTTTACAAATGTGTCCTAGATTTTGACCCCTAGCTCCACTCCAAGGCCCACCCTGAGGTATGAAACCAGGGGTATGTTCTTTTGGAATCTCAGAAGACTCCTCCAGGTACCCAAATTCTAAATATGAATGCTCTATGAGGAGTGAAAGTCAAGATATAAGAATTCGAAAAACTTTAACACAGTATTACAAAGGTGTCCTAGATTCTGACCCCTAGCCCCACCCAGGGGCATGAACCCAGGGGTTTATTCTCTTGGAATCTCAGAAGACCCTCCAAGGTACCTAAGTTCCAAATTTGATGCCTCTGTGAGGAGTGACTGTTGAGATATAAGCATTTGAAAAACTTTAACGCAGTGTGACGGGAACGGGAACGCAAACGCGGACGACCGGGGTGACTACAATAGCTCTCCTTGTACTTCGTACAGGCGAGCTAAAAACTTAACGATTTCTGCTGTTTTATTAATAAGATGTCTTTTACTGGACTAGAATAATTTGCTATGCTCGCGGGGACCGGTATTGATACCGGACTTTTTATGTGACTTACACCGCACTTCAACACCGTCTGTATTACAACACCGGCAAATATGGCGGATCGAGCCACAAAATGGAAACGTAAATAAAGTATTTAGCATATATATCGCAGAAAAAGTACATCAAAGGGTGTAAAAAAGACAAAACATACAACGTTAGTACTCATTTGTTTATTTATATAAATAACACATGAAATATTGTTTTCATTCATAAATACCTCCAGACATGTATATTCGTGTGTCCCATACAAATGTCAACATTTATAAAGTCTGATCAGTCGGCTCCGAACTTATTACGCGCCTTGCCTATATCGCGGTCCGGATTTGTGCATCCCGATCAGCGCGTAATAACGGGACTGACCTGTACCACTAATAAACACATAGAGTAAAAGATACTACCGCATTAATTGTAAATATTGGGAGCAAACAGTATATACATGTAGGCAGATCAAACACTGACACACCATAAGGTAGTCTAATGGACTTCTTCAAATTCTAGAAGAATGACAATGTGGGTATCTGAATATTTAACCCTTGTCATGCTGAATAAATTAAGATGCCATGCCCATTTCTAGTTTTCAGCCAATCAGCTTTATACTCGATCCAGGATTTTGATACAAATTCACAGTCAATGACAGTATAGATCCAGATCAGTTGGCTTCTTGAGAAGCCAACTGATCTGGATCTACACTGTTTGCAAAAGCAGGGTATATCCGGGTTCAGCAGGACCAGGGTTAAGGTAAATCTGATATCACGTACCTGCTCTCTGAAGACTGTGGTTTCTCTGGCTGTTGAACCACTTGTACTGCTGTCGGTGGTGGGGGTAGCTCTATTGATGCCAATGTTGCCTGCATGGCCTGTTCTATGGCTGAAGTTGGCTTTGCCTTTGTGGAACTAGCTGTCCCTGGTGTGGGAGAGGCTGAAGCATCTGAGGAATTGGCTGCAGTAGAGGCATCTCCTCCACCTCTAGATATATAAACAAAAAAAAAAAATTAAATTCAGAACAAAGTTAGCGATTCTAAAATAACTATTGTAACCTCAATACAAGACCTGTCGCCAGACAGGATAGCTCGCCTGATATTGCACATTCTGTTTCTGGAAAATTCTAAGTCCGTGACCTTGATTTTGACATGACCTGGGTGTGTGTGTGTGTGTGTGTGTGGGGGGGGGGGTGTTGCAGTATCTGTCTTTATACCAAATAGGAACTGAATCCATCATGTAGTTTAGAAGTAATGAGATCCTAAAAAACTTCGGCGTAAAATTTGAACATAAAAATTCTGAGTCTGTGACCTTGACCTTGACATGACCTAGGGTGGTGGGGATTGGTACTGCGTAAAAATTGGGACCAATATGTATCATCATACAAAAGATGAATCAAATCTGTGATAAGGTTAGGATTTAATGAAGTCTTAAAAACTTAAACGAAAACTTTAACATTTAAATTCTAAGTCTGTGACCTTGACCTTGACATGACCTAGAGTGGTGAGTATGGTATTGCGCAAAATTTTGGACCAATATGTATCACCATACCAAAGATGAATCAAATCGGTGATAAGGTTAGGAAATAATGAGGTCTTAAAAACTTTAACAAAAACTTTAACCTTTTAATTCTGTGACCTCAACCTCAAGGTCACGGTCATGAGTGCTGATGGTGCTGATAAAAACTGTCGACCAGTGTCTATCATAATACCAAATAGGAACAAAATCCATCACTTAGTGTAGAAGTAATGAGATCCTTAAAACTTAGACATAAAATTTTAACATGAAAATTCTAAGTCTGTGACCTTGACTTTGACATGACCTAGAGTGGTGGGGATGGTACTTCGCAAAATTTTGGACCAATATGTATCATCATACCAAAGATAAATCAAATCGGTGATAAGGTTAGGTAATAAAAACTTTAACGAAAACTTTAACATTTGTGGACACCGACGCCAATGCTAACGCCAACGCCGGGGGTAGTACATTAGCTCTTCCTGAACGTTGTTCAGGCGAGCTAATAATAGTAGACCCTGCCCTGTTCAACCTCAAGGTCTAACTGTCCACTAAGTTTCAACCAGATCCAATGAAAACTGTAGGAGGAGTTTGCCCAGAAATGAAGTCATATCTGAACAATCTTCAAAGACTGATAACTCTATCAACATTTGGTGTACTGTAACCTCAAAACACTATGCCCTGTACCACCTCATAGGCTAACTTTCCTCCAGATTTCAACCTCATTCAATGAAAACTGCAGGAGGAATTCTCTGGAAATCAAGTCATGTCTGAAAAATCTTTAATAAATAGTCATAACTCTATCAAATTTTAGTGTACTTTAACCTCAAAGCAATATGTGCTGTATAACCTCAAAGTCTGACTGTCCACCAAGTTTCAATCCGATCTTAAATATAAGGTTCAGGAAGATCTGATAAAAACTGAAGGAGTTATGCTGATGACAAGGTCAAAAATAAGCATTTTCAGCAATCAAGTGGATGTAACTCTAAAATAAAAATATGACCTGGGCAGTTTTCAAATTTATCCATATCTTATCTGCAAGTTTCAGAATGATCCAATCAAAAGTGAAGGTGTAATGCTAACAAGAATTCCGCGGAAGGCGTCATCGCACCTGCTGGGGCAAAAGTCACGGGAACCACAATCAGAATGTGGTTATTAAATAAGTTTATTTCATTCTTAGCAGTGCTTACTTGGAAAACTGGGTTGAAAAAAATGTAGACAAAGTGCCTAGTGGGGCACATATATTCCAGGCCAGTCCCATTCCCTCTAATGGCTATATCTTCAGCACTGACTTTTCGTATCATACAGCCCAATGATAATGGAACGTTGACGTAAAATGTGTAAAAGTCACTGGAGCATGAAATATAGGTCAAGGTCACGGGTCAAGGTACCTGCTAATTCAGTACATCAAGGAGAAACACAATGCAAGGTATGGTGGTTGTAGGCCTTATAGTTGAGGAGTTATCAAACATTAACGTAAAATGTGTCAAATATAGGTCAAGGTCACCGGGTCAAGGTACCTGCCAAGCCAGGGCAATGAGGTGAAGCACTATGCAAGGTTTAGTGGTTGTAGGTCTTATATTTGAGGAGATACCGAACATCAACATAAAATGTGTCAGTCACTGGAGTGCACAATATAGGTCAAGGTCACCAGGTCAAGGTACCTGCCGAGTCAGTACATCGAGAAGAAGTGCTATATAAGGTTTGGTGGTTGAAGGCCTTACAGTTGAGGACATATGGAAGGGTAAGTAAAAGGTGTAAAAGTTAATGGAGCGCGAAATATAGGTCAAGGTCACCCAGTGAAGGTACCTGCGGAGTCCGTACATTGAGGAGAAGCACTATGCAAGGTTTGATGGCTGTAGGCCTTACAGTTGAGGAGATATTGAACGTTGACGTAAAATGTGTAAAAGGCACTGGAGCGCAAAATATAGGTCAAGGTCACCGGGTCAAGATACCTGCCGAGTCAGTACATCTAGGAGAAGCACTATGCAAGGTTTGGTGGCTAAAGGTCTTACACTTGAGGAGATCTGGAACATTGACGTAAATTATGTCAAAGTCACTGCAGCCAAAATATAGGTCAAGGTCACCAGGTCAAGGTATCTGCCAAGTCAGTACATTGAGAAGAAGCACTTTGCAAGGTTTGATGGTTGTAGGCCTTATAGTTGAGGAGATATCGAACGTCGACGCAAAATATATCAAAGTCACTGGAGTGCAAAATATAGGTCAAGGTCACCGGGTCAAGGTTTATGCCAAGTCAGTACATCTAGGAGAAGCACTATGCAAGGTTTGGTAGTTGTACGCCTTATAGTTGAGAAGATCTGGAACGTCAACGTAAATTGTGTCAAAGTCAATGGAGCGCAAAATATAGGTCAAGGTCACTGGGTCAACATACCTGCCAAGTCAGGAGGTCAGGGAGATGTGTCATGCAAGGTATGATGGTTGTTGTAGAATTGTAGTTGTTTAGAATACTAACTTCGACGTAAATGTCGAACTTCGACATAACAGAACTGTTAACAGACAGACAGACGGATGAATGGACAGACGAATGGAAAAGCGGGCACCTATGTCGCAAAGTCGGGAGGTCAGGGAGATGTTTCATAAAAGGTTTGATGGTTGTTTAGTTTTGTAGTTGATTAGAATACGAACTTTGACATAAATGTCGAACTTCGACATAACAGAACTGTTAACAGACGGACAGACGAACAGAGAGACGAATGGAAAAGTGGGCACCTATGTCGCAAAGTTAGGAGGTCAGGGAGATGTTCATGCAAGGTTTGATGGTTGTTTAGTCTTGTAGTTGATTAAAATACTAACTTTGACATAAATGTCGAACTTCGACATAAATGTTGACAGACGGACGGACGAATGGACAGACATACGGAAAAGCGGACGCCTATGTCGCAAAGTCAGGAGGTCAGGGAGATGTTTCATGCAAGGTTTGATGGTTGTTTAGTCTTGTAGTTGATTAAAATACTTACTTTGACATAAAAGTCGAACGTCGACATAAATGTTGACAGACGGACGGACGGACGGACGGACGGACGGACTGACGGACGGACGGAAAATCGGACGCCTATATCGCACCCTGCTACAAGCAGGTGCGATAATGATAAAGTCAAATAAAGGCTTTTTCAACACTCAAGGGGAAAACAATCAAAACTCTAAGACAAAAGATTTGATCTGGCCAGGTTTTGAACTCATCTGAGATACCATCCATGTCCACCTTATCTGCAAGTTTCAGGAAGATCCAATCAAAACTGAATGAGTTAGTGCTGATGACTAAGTCAAACAGAAGCTTTTTCAGCAATCAAGGGGATGTAACTCTAAGACTGATAATCCGTTCAAGCCAGTTTTCAAACTTGTCTGATATTCCATTCTTTTCAACCTTATCTGCAAGTTTCAGGAAGATTCGATCAAAACTGAATGAGTTATACTGATGACAAAATGACACCGAGGCTTTTTCAATCAAATGAGACGAAGCTCTGAGATTACTTGTCTGAGATCTCATTTATGTCCAACAACCTCTTATCTGCAAGTTTCAGGAAGTTTCGATCAAAACTGAACGAGTTACACTAATGACAAAGTCAAACAAAGGCTTTTCAGCTATCAAAGGGACATAACTCCTGGATTAATGATCTGATCTGGCCAGTTTTCAAATCCTTTTGAGATTCCATCCATGCGCACCTATTCTGCAAGTTTCAGGAATGTCGGATCAAAACTGAAGGAGTTATGGTGATGACAAGCGTTTTCTCATTGTAAGTCTATAGGACCTTGTGGCTGTCGAAGCAACCAAGGGTTTTATTGATTTCCGTAAGAGTTTATGTCATCAATGCCCAACCATAGGCATGCTACAGATGAGAAATGACTGAGATCAGCCTGCTGATATAACTGGTCAAAGGTGCTGACGGACAACGGACGGACAGCCTACCATTCTATAAGCTCCCTTGGAGCCTTCAGCCCAGGTGGGCTAAAAGTAACTGTTTCTTCTTCTTCCCCTAAGACTGAGAGCTGCCATGTCAATCGTCTTTATCTCAATTACATGTACATGTATTTCCTAAATGAACACAGCATTGTTTAAGAAACTTGTCAACATTACACTATGTTTGCAAACCAATGTTGCTTATTAACCCTTGTCATGCTGAATATATTAAGATGCCACGCCCACTTACAATTTTCAGCTGTTGTTGTGTTGAGGTTTTACGGCCCAGTCAACCCAATGGGGTCATGTCGAGCGCGGTCAGTTTACCTAACCACACGTTTACTGGGCAGGCTTAGTCCTCCAAGCGGTTAACCAGTATTGTGCACATTCTTTCGCCAGAAACTGACAACTGCCCTTCTTGAATCAGCGGAAGGGAGAGAATGACCGTAGAAAATATTTCATGATCAATCTCCACGAAAGAATGTTGCCGACCACGGCGGGGGTCGAACCCGCGACCTCCTGGTCTCCAGTCGGACGCGCATCCAACTGCGCCACCGAGGCCGGCTGATTAGATCGCTTGATACAGGTTGTTGATACAAATTCACATAGTTAATGACAAACAGTGCAGATCAAGATCAGTTGGATTCTTCAGAATCCAACTGATCTTGATCTACACTGTTTGCAAAGGCAGGGTATATCTAGGTTCAGCAGAACTGGGGTTAATATTAATGTTTGTTTTATACAATAAGGAATACCTGGCCTGTATTTTTTCAGTCATAAACAGAAAACAAGATTGTCCAATATGTACATACTTTTCTTGATTTTGTTTAGCAATCTGAGCTTCTAATTCCTCAAGTTCTTTAGGTTTTGTCCATCTTGATTCTTTTGTGACAGAATTATGGTAGTAGACCTTGCCAGTATCAGACTTATATTCCTTCCATGGACATTGAGATAACAAGATCTGAAAACAAATCAACAAGCATGTCATTGGCTCAAATGCTAACAAAATCCAGATAAGGGGCTTTTTAGTCAAATTATCGATATTTTCCTTATTCATCCTCAAAAACAAAGATATTGTGGGTACTCATAGGGGTGCTTCTAATGAGTACCCAAAACATACATTTTTGTGAACAAATAAGAAAAAAATCAGTTATTTGACTGCAAAAAAGCCTTGATACCCTTATTATCCAAAGTTCTGTGCTAAGAAGGTATTAAGAAGGTAATTTTTTGTAGTATAATTTTGGTTATTATTCTTGCTTTTAAGTTTGAACACCAATTTAGCTAACAATTTTGTTAAGTTTTGAACAACTTGGCCCAGATTTCTTTTCTTTTTATTTCTCCCAGCACTTTCTTCCAACATTCCCTTTGTAATAGACTTACTTTTACTTGCATAGATCTAACTAAGATTCTTTTCAGCCAAACAGCAAAGCTCCAGATAAGGCTCTTTGATGTTATACTGCTCAAATTTCTACAGAAAACATATTTTTGCTACTCATTAGAAGCACCTCTTTGAGGCACTTCTAATGAGTACCCACAACATGTTTTCATGGAGAAATATTTAACTGGATACCTTCTCTTGTTCTGGAGCTGTACAAACAGTACCATATGTGAGCAGAGAAGATCCAGATGAGTGTGTGCACCCTCGCAGTGTGATCTGGACATTTTCTGTTGTAGATTTATACTATTACATTGATTCTGTAAGCAGGCAACAGAGACCCAGATCAGCCTGCACATAAACGCATGCTGATCCTGTCCTGCATTACTTACAAACTGCGTAAGAGCCCTTTTCGTGCATTGCCCATCATATGTTATGGGGGCATATTGGAATCTCCTGAAAGAATAACATTTATCTAGACACTTCTCTTATGTAAGACTATGATGACATTCCAACTTTTGTTCTTCATACTTACTTCTATATCGGACTTCAGTTCTTTTGGTTTCTCCCAGCTTGACTGTTTAGTAATACTGTTATAATAGTAGGTTCTCCCATCTGGTGCCTTATGTTCTGTCCAGGGACAAAATTTCTGTAAAAACAGTAGAACATACATTGAAGTTTACAAAAACTTACATAATATGCTGTACATGGCCCAGATCACGTGAGCATTGTGGTATCTGATCACTGGCAGAAAGGCTGGCTACTGCAGGATGTATACTCGTATGTCTAATCAACTATTTTTGTGGACATGCATTTCGGCAGCTTGTGCAAAAATGATGGGGTTCACAATAACAAATGTACCAGTTATAAGCAATAGAAAAAATAATATTTTGAACATATCATATTTATCCTAAGTATTGGGACACCTTAGCTACATACCACACTTGTCCTAAAATTTAAATAATCCTTTCTACTACCTCTTGATGTGTGTAAAATACATGAAGATATAAGAAAAATTTAAACTCTTAAAGCCTGAAATCAGGACCAGGCCAGGGGAGTACGAGGTCTGTATATTACTAGATGCCATTCTAAATAATGTCGTGTCTGCCTAACACTGATGATGTCATGACAGAAGAGTGACATAATTCAATTACATGGAAATATACTTGAACACTCGAACACAAAACTAACGCATATTTATTTGGTTTGGTATTTTATGTCAAAATTGAAATATGCTGGTAATGTCAAAATATGGAATGCATTATTGACGCACTGAGTATGCTTTGTTGCAAAATTGTTTAAACTGTGTCTGCTTATTCATATGTAATATATGTGACTTTCTGTTTGCTTTCTTTCACACTAAGCACCACCCCCACCCCTCCTCTAAAAATAAATCCATTTTAGAATGGACCCTCTTTACAGAAGAGAGGCAAAAACAATCTTGACAGTGTTGCTGTCTCCCTGAAAGTATAAGTCTTTCACTGCCACAGGCGATAACAATCAGCTTTTGCAAACAGCCTGGATCCAGATGAGACTGCTCATAATGAGCCATCTCATCAGGATCTAAGCTGTTTGACATTCAGTTTGACTTTACAAATAAACTTCTTTCCAACTGATAGTTTATTAAAACAAAACAAAGCAGACGACAAATAATATAGTCTGAAATTTGGCGCCGAAAGAGTTAAAGGGACTGGAATCACTTGCTAAATTTTCCAGTTTTGTCCCGCAGAGAAAATTTATGTGACTTACTGTTTGCTTTTCTTCACACCAAACTGCCCACCACCCCACAACCCTTTCTGAAAATAGGCTGATCCACATGAGAGTGGACCCTCTTTTCAGAAGGGAGGCAAAAATAAACTTGACAGTGTTGCTGTCTCCCCTGAAAGTACTTCCATCCAAGTTAATGGTTAATTCCTACCTTTTCTGGAGGTTTTTGTTCTACCTGTCCTGGTGAGGAGGAGCCTGGTGCTGCCTGCTGTACACCAGCAACCTGAGGATTGACAGGTGGTGCCATTCCTGGTGGACCTGAAAACAAAGATGAGCAGTGTATTAATTTTTGATATCCTGATAAATATTTTTTTCTTATTTTTTTTTCATTAAAACATGTTATGGAAACCCCTATCAAAGCGATTTGGAGAGGAGCATCTAATAAGTATCCACAACATTTGTTTTGAGACAACGTAAAAAAAGCTTATTCAACGCTTACAGTGCTATGGGCAAATTCAGCAGATGACAAATTGATGATATTTTTCTTATCTTTCCCAGAAAATAAGATCTGATATTTCATGCAAATTGTCTCTAATTTGCTTGAAATGTCAAATCTTATTTATTGTAATGAGTACTGTAACAGCTGCTTTTTGGATATATAAATACACATTTATCTTGATTCCTTCCTTACCAAGAGCTGTAAAAGGAATATTTCCTACTCAAGCTTACACTATTACAATTGAAAGAATGTAAAAGGTAACTAAAACTGATTCTGATTGCTGAACGCAAGTTCTAAATATAACAGCAGAAAAGTTTTGTTACACATCAATACTGGTAAAACCCTGGGCCTTGTTGTTCAAAGCATCGTTAGCTTAACAATCTTGTTAGTGGTCAAAATGCTAACAGTTTTATTAAGTACAATATCTAATTCACAATTATTTTTACTGAAAAAATGTGAGTAGCTTTTGCAAATGCAAAAGCTACTCACATTTTTTAAGCAAAAATATTAGTGTATATGCCATATTCAATGATTGAAGTTTTAACAAAATGTTAACTAACGACATTGTTAGTTTTGAACAACTGGGCCCTGGGTGATTTGTCTGGCAAAACTGCTACAAAACAAAACAAAACCACATATCTCCAGATAGGAAGTATTCAGATGATTATTTTTCTTACCCACAAAAACTTATGTTGTGGGTACTCATTAGAAGCACCTTAGAATAGAGCTTCTAATGAGTATCCAAAACACAGGTTTTGTGAAGAAATAAGAAAAATACCACTACTTTTGTTTTTTGGGTTTTTTTAAGTTGAAACAGTGTCATATCTTGAGCTTTATTGCTGCACTGGATAATTCATTGATTATTTCAACATAACTATATACCACAACAAAAGTGAAGGCAAATACCAGTGCATATGAATGCTTTCCATTACATATCATCCTCACTTAAATATTCCATCCCAAATGCCTGATATTGACATTTCATCCAATTGCCCTATCCTTACATTGTATTAACCAGGCCCAGTTGTTCAAAGCATCGTTACCTTAACAAGCTTGTTCAAGACAAACTTGTTAACTGTTTTACCAGTAGCTAAGGTATTTTCAAATCCACTGATATTTTGACTGCAAAACGTGAGTAGCTGTTGCAATGCCAGTAATGACTTGATCAGTCTGTGTGGATGATGATGTTGGTTTGTTTGTGTTGAGGTTTTACGGCCCAGTCAACCCAATGGGGTCATGTCAAGCGCAGTCAGTTTACCTAACCACATGTTTACTGGGCAGGCTTAGTCCTCTAAACGGTTAACCAGTATTGTGCACATTCTTTTGCCAGAAACTGACAACTGCCCTTCTTGAATCAGCGGAAGGGAGAGAATGACCTTAGAAAATATTTCATGCTCAATCTCCACGAATGATGTTGCCGACCTCAGCGGGGGTTGAACCCGCGACCTCCTGGTCTCCAGTCGGACGGTGCATCCAAATGAGCCACCATGATGATGTTGGCCTTGGCTCTCTGCTTATGTATCAAAAATAGATGTACAAGCTGGTTTGTGCTCTCCATGTTCACATAAGGAATAAGGCAGGTTTTGCAACAGTTCAATACATGATACGTATATTTTTTCTCACTTCTTTTATACAATTACAAGAAATTAGTACATACCGCCTGGTTGCGGAAATGGTCCTGGCATGGCCATTCCTGGAGCCATCCCTGGAGGAAATCCTGGGGGTGCTGTGAACCCTGAAAGAAACAGAATATATATGTAATCTGTTTTAGGCTTTAACCCTTGTCCTGCTGAACCCGGATATACCCTGCCTTTGCAAACAGTGTAGATCCACATCAGTTGGTTTCTGAAGAAGCCAACTGATCTGGATCTGCACTGTTTGCCATTAAATATGTGAATTTATAGCAACAATCCGGATCCAGTAATCTGATTGGCTATAAATTAGAAGTGGGCGTGGCATCTTAATTTATTCAGCAGGACAAGGGTTAATATAGTTTCAGATAAGGCATTATTTTTTCAACAGAATAAAGTACTGATGATACCCCCTCTTAACTAGAGCTATCATCCAAAATTTTAGCAGATGACATCCTAAAATATTTTTATATGCTTTCAGAAAAGGCTTGATATTTTATGCTAATTGTCTGCTAGATGGACAATTCACATGAAATGTGAAATGGCAAGCATTATTTTCTGAAAATTCCATATATGGTAAAATGTATTGAAACATCTTCTTCAGAACCAAGAAGGCTTTGATGCTGAATCTTGGTGAATAGCTTTGGGGATGTTGGGCGAACTAAGTTATTCAAATGTTGATCTCATTTTACTTGAAATCATACCTCCAGGTATGGCTCTTATTTCATCTGAAAAGTAGTGATATTTTTCTGATTTCTCCATGAAAACATACCTATGCATATTGTGGTACTCATTAGCAGTGTCTCAGTGAGGTGCTTCTAATGAGTATCTACAACATATGGTTTCCTAGAGAAACAAGAAAAATATTATATGGATATCTGGAGCTCTGACTCTACTCTTTCATGAAAGTAATTTGCTCCCTCTGGGAACATGTTCTTTCCTTTACATGAAAAACCCATTTTGGAAAGGATTCCAATATTTGGGATGCCAACTGTCTGTCTGCAAAAGATGTCTACCTTTAGAAAAGGTGGCAAATTTTTCAGGTAGTTGTAATCTGTACAAACCTGGAGGTACATGAAAGGCTGGCTAATCAAAGCTGAAAAAATAATCAGTCCTGCCATTATGATCAATAACTTATTAGTAATCACTGAAGATTCGGTCATTTTTCTACCTTTCTGACTTACTGTCTTGAGCATGACTCTCACCAAAGGTTATACTTTACAGTATGTATTTGGATAAACAGGGCTGAGCAAGCAGTACAGACCCAGATGAGATGCCGGAGAATGCAGCATCTCATCAGGATCTACAATGTTTTCCAGTCCTCCAGCTATTTTTAAACACAACACTGGGTAGTAAATTGTTCTTCCTCAATTTAAGAACAAGCATGGTAAAGAGCTGAGGTGTCCGAATACTGAGGGTAAATAGAGTAATGCGGCATACATAGAAATCAAATAATCGATCATTATCCAATCAGTGACGATAATCATTTTTTATGGAATTTATCAATTGATTATCTGATTAATCGTGCCAGCCTTACCTGGTGGTATTGTTGGGGGCATCATAGGTGGTATGGTTGAGGGTACAGCATTGTTCTGGTTCCCAGGAGGTGGTATAAACCCTGGGGGTCCAGCCATCTGAAAATATAAGAACATACAAGATCTCAGATCTACACACAGCATATTCTCAGCCAGCCTAGTAAACCCTTTCGTTCCTCAATTTCTGAAAGGGATTCAATTTAAAATGAAATGCAGAGTGATAAAGAGTGTAGATCCTGATGAGACAGCTCTTTATGAACCATCTCATCTGGATCTACAGTTTGCGCAGATATCTCTTTTGGTCAGCCAGGATGAAAGGGGTAATTATCTATTTTTCTTATTTCTCCATGAAAACATAAGTTGTAGTACTCATAAGAAGTGCCTCACAGAGGGCTGAGGCACTTCTAATGAGTACCAACAACATATGTTTTCATAGAGAAATAGGCAAAACATTGTGAGAATACCCTCCTATTATCTGGATTTATGTTCTGATCTGCAGGTGTCATAATTTTACAAATGGAATACTGTTTGGTCATCAGAAAAAGCTTAGTAAAGAAGGTTTTGACCTATAAAATAAATTCTTGAAATTTATGATCATTTCTCATAATAATAATAATTCATATACTCTCCTATTTACCCCTAGTATTAAAAACAGACAGACCTGAGCAAACAGAGCAGACCCAGATCACTGAAATCAGCTGCTACAGATTCAGAATGCATCATCAGGACAGGGTCCACTAAGCTGCTTTCATCCAGCAGTTTCTACACATATCAACAGTAAAATGAATGTGATCAAATTTTAGACAAGTATGGCAAGGAGTTAAGTCCGAATCCATCTTCAGATTCCGAGAAAGTGCTGTAAAAAGTTTATTTTGTCACAGGCTATGAGGATGCTGTTGTTGACAA
Organism: Anodontia alba; assembly: GCA_964016985.1. Taxonomy (NCBI): domain Eukaryota; kingdom Metazoa; phylum Mollusca; class Bivalvia; order Lucinida; family Lucinidae; genus Anodontia; species Anodontia alba. The sequence goes on along the minus strand of OZ024833.1, from coordinate 80,127,692 downwards.
AATTTCAATATCCCCCACCCCCTCCTTCAGTGGATGGACCCACGAAAGCATTCCAAATTATCACTCTCAGTCAACACCTTATCTGATTTTATAAATACATTTTTTAGTTTTGTTTGTTTTCCTGCATTATTAAAATCAACATGCCTCTCTTGCCACATAGGACAAGTGAAATGCTTAAGCATGTTCAAGCATCTCTACCAAACTTACCCCAAAAGGTACAGGAGGCCTCATCATTGGAGGTGGTGCTGCATTGCCTGGTCCTGGTCCAGCTGGATTCTATGAAAATAAATAATAAATGAACATGCATACAACTCTAGACAAGCGGCTTTTTTTTCCAACCCAAACCACCAAAATATGTGTTGTGCACCCAAAGGTATCACCTTGTCACCAAAATGTTTAGAGGAAAAATATCTCTGGACATTCCTCTAATCAGAGCCACGATTGTATATATCTGGGCTGTGTCAAGCGAAAAAGTGCCTTTGAACATGTGCAAAAGATACAGATTCAGATCATCCTGTGCATGTGCAAAGTATCATCCTGGCCTTTACTCTCCATTCATATATTCTGTAGAATCCAATGATTCTGTTAATGGACAGTGAAGGTGCTGATCAGACAGTGTGAATATGCAGGCTGATCTGGACCACTGCTGTCGTACATGTTTTTGCATGGTGCAGCCAATTTTATATCTGTGACAGTGACCCAGAGGTGTGCTAGGATTAGCAAAACTTCTCAAGAAGATTCACTTGGCTAATACTGACATATATCAGAGCCTCTAAAAAGCAGTGATATCCATTCAGATAGAAAAACCTTACTTTTCTCAAAACCCACAACAACAAAATGTAAAACACGGAAAAAAAAAACAAAAAAAACAAACAAACATGCATATGTGGTATCATAACATTCTACATACAAACAAACACTAATTAAGTTATAAAAACAAATTTTAATAATATAAAATAAAAATTTAAAGTGTGTTCCGGTAATTACCAATGTGTTCTGGTGTTTCAGTGTGTTCCGGTATTTCTATGTACCGCATACAAACATCTTATACATAGAAAAAAATAGCTGTCTGTGTTGGAATGCGTTTTATTCATATAAATAGAGTTCTCATTATATGCCAAGATAATCTAAATAATACATAACAAGAAGAGAGTGGTATCCGTAGAACAATTTCTATATTTCTCCATGAAAATACAATGTGTGTGACAGGGTGCTCATACTCTTAAAGGGCAAATATAAAGAGATTTAAAATATTCCTGGTTTTCAGGGTGTTGATAGAATGCTTTAAGAGAATTATTTTGTTGAAAACCCCATCAAAAAATTCCAATCCAATCAAAAGTTATGGTGATTAATTTATGATACCTACCTTTTTTCCTGTTACCTCCCTTGGATTGTGTATTGATTAAGGCCCACAATGCAATATTCTGTGATGTCATAGTGGAACTTAAATTTTAAATTGATATTTTAAACAGGAATATTCTGCATTTCCTTATATGCTACACAGTTTTTCTCCTTAACCATTATTGAAATTGGTCTCTGTCCACAAATAAGCCCATGAATAGAGAATTTAACTCAAAATTTAATCTGTTATTTAAATTTAAAGCTAAATTTTAAAATGTTTAAAACTTGACTAATATTAAATTTTTTGTAAGGTTTTTTTAATAATAGTGAATTTTGGGTGTATATCATATAAATGAATACCAAAAAGTCAATTTTGGCTCATTATTAAGCATTGTAACTGGATTTTAAATTATTTAAATGAATTTTTTAAATTTGAAATGTAACACTTTAAACGGAAAATAAGACCTAAATTCCTATGTATATTAGTTTAAAGGAGCCGAATAAATTAAACAATATGAAAACTGAATTGATGCAGATTAAAGAGCAAAAAATATTGGCAATTTAAAAAAGTTTAAAATTTTACTGTTCCCTTATGATGTCATAAAAAGGCTCATGAATATTAATGAGGCAGCCTGAATTCAATCCTCTTGGATGTTAAATATCAAATCGCAATATTTCAGAAACAGTTTAAGATAATTTGATGCGGTTTTCGGCAGTCACCTCCTTACTGAAGTGCCCTTAACTATTTAGTAGAATTAAAACCTTTATATTTGCCCTTTAAGACTCCTGTTTTGGCTATTACAACCTTTCAGAAATTTGCAAAATTACATAGCGGAACTCCTGTTTTCAAATGAATCCGGTTACATGTGGGAAATTAAAAATGGCTCAGCATTACACCTTGAAAATTTATTCTGTGTATTCATCTGAAGCGCAGAGTCGAGGCGCTCCAAATTAGTACCCACAAGATATATGTCGGCGTGGGACCTGACTAAGGGAGGCAACTGGGGTTAAAAGCTCTAACACAGGTCCGCATAATTGCTTACTGCGGGCCAGATCCATTCACAACCTTCAGTTAAATAAATTTTTCGGCTTCATATTACACATACAACAACAAAAAAACTGCAAGGAAATGATTTAAGGCAAAAATATAAGACAACTATTCATAAAATTAAAACTGTCTTCTCAACGTCCTACACTCACCGCCATTTTGAATTTTTTGAAGTGGTAAAAAGGACTGCACGAAACATTTACATGCATATTTACTCTTAGATATAGCGTTGAAAATAAAATGAAAAAAAAAAAAAAAAAAAAGGTCCTGGTCCCATTTATTATTATTATTATTATTATTATTATTATTATTATTATTATCAATAGTATAGAGACTTTGCTATACAAAAAATACTAGATATCTGAACTGTCAAAGTAAATACGTAAGTGAACTCAGGAACTGATAAAATCAGACCCACACTAAGTTCTCAACATCAAAGCGAAAGCCAGACAAAAACAATAATCGGCCACAAAAAGAACAGATGGCAAGCAAAGTTGGCAGCTCTTTCCCACACATTTGTAAGTGAAACATTACATAATATTTAACAAAAAGTGCCACAATGAGAGTACCCGCCTTGGAACAGTCAGTAATAAATTACTGGGGGTGAGGATGAGATGGGGGAGTGGGGTGGGGTGGGGGCTATAACGCCTATAAAAGGTTAGCTCTTGAAACTGAAACAACGTGATCCTTGGGGAATCAAACACAAACAACACCTGGAATAATGGAATCAATATAAAAACACACTGGAATACTGGAACAAAATAAAAACACCACTTGAACCCCGGTGGGCCGAGAAAAAGAAATAAAAAGCTCCAGCTCAGACCATCTAAACGAATAGTATTTTTTTTAAATGGGGCCATCATGGTGTCTGAACCCTGACCCACTGGCGTGCAATTAAAGAGGTAAATAAGCAGACTGATTTTATGACATCAATGTTATACCCCTTTGGTTGTAACATATGACAATTTTACAAAATTGATCAGAAAATTCAAGCTTACTCACATTTTATCTAAACTGAATAATGACAAAACAAACGCCACATATGAAACCACCGACGAACAGAAGTGCGACAGGGGAATGGGCAGTAGAAGAACTACTGGGTGGGTGTTGGTGTGTGGTGGGATGGCGCTTAAATCAGTTTTAAGATTTGTAGATAAAAAGCTAAAAGCTGGCATTTTTACCGCGAAATGGAAAAAGTCTTTCGGATACTCAAAATCAACTTGGCATGGAAGATGGAGTTTCTCAGATAACACAACGAAAAGGGTTGTTTTTACTTAAAACACACTGTTTAGGCCGGGTGGTTCGCCAAAGCTTTGTTCTAGCATCAGTACACAGCTGGGGCAAAGCACTTCGATCCCAACCTCTTCGGGAGTTCTCATTGATAACATACATTTTTTTATTCTATAAAAAATCTAATTTGGTACTATTGGAGACAAAATCATCTTGTTCCTGAAAGTCGTGATCATCTATTCTTTGATATATAGTTCTGTTTTGTCTTTGATATCCTATCCATATAGTATTGCATTGTGATCACCTTGCGATCAAGTGACATTGTGATCAAGTGGCATGTTTTTTTTTTTTTTTTTTGTTTTTGTTTTTTTTTTTTTTGCTATTAATACCATCTGTTTGTTTAAGCATTATTGCTGAATAAAATGTGTGTGTGTGTGTGTGTGTGTGTGTGTGTGTGTGTGTGTGTGTGTGTGTGTGTGTGTGTGTGTGTGTGTGTGTGTGTGTGTGTGTGTGTGTGTTTCTAGCATTGTATTGTGTTCACATGGCTTGGTTCAGTTGCAACTATTCAAAAAAAAAAAAAAAAAAAAAAAGGTAAGAGAAAAGTCCAGGGAGTGCCACAATCACAAACTGCAGCCCTTCCCAGACACCAAGAGGAAGACCAAACAAGCGCAATTGTTCAACTTCATAGCCATTACAAAAACATGCCTTTTCAAATATATTGAATATTTTACAACAAAAAAGAAGGAAATTTTTCAGATAAAAAATTCTTATATTTTTCAAATTTCTGCTCAAAACATAGATTGTTGGTACTCGTTAGAACCGCCTCGGCAAGGTGGTTCTACTGAGTACTCACAATTTATGTTTTAAGCAAAATAAGAAAAATAATGTATTCCCCTGTAAACCCCAGTTTTACTATATAAAAGTGGGTTTAAGGGGGTCAAAATTATATAGGCGTGTTTTCGTGATGACAAATGTCAAAGCAACCGCCTTTAACTCGCGTGACTTTTCACACATCAGTTATTTAACTACTACCTCGATTATCACAAAAGATTACAGACTTACCTTTAATTAACAGGCACAAGTTTTCTCACCTTGATAAACCAATTACCATAAATGTCAAAACAAACATATACATATACATCAGTAATGATTGCCGCTTTTCATTAATACATTATTAAAATGATGTATCTATCTATCTATCTGTCTATCTATCTATCTATATTAAAATGATGTATCTATCTATCTATCTATCTATCTATCTATCTATCTATCTATCTATCTATCTATCTATCTATCTATCTATCTATCTATCTATCTATCTATCTATCCGTCCTTTATAAACACAGTTACTCAGTTATTTTAACTCCAAACAAAATCTCCAAACAATTCATTTAAATGAAGGGTGAGAGATCTATCTATCTATCTATCTATCTATCTATCTATCTATCTATCTATCTATCTCTCTATCTATCTATCTATCTATCTATCTATCTATCTATCTATCTATCTATCTATCTATCTATCTATCTATCTATCTATCTATCTTCTCATTTATCCTGGCATCATCCGTCTGTCCGTCCTTCCTTATAAATCCATGAAAACACATACACACACACAAATGAAAAACGTCTGAACTGTCGTTTTCCGGTCCAACTCAACTCAATTTTATTTGCAAATCACATAATAGATAAGTGAGGTGCGCCAATAAAAGGAGAAAAAGATTGCTGTAATTCACTCAAGCACTGGGACAGAGATAGGCCTTACAAAAAAGAAAAAAAAAAAAAAAAAAAAAAAAAAAAAGTGCAAATCCGGGTCACATGACAGAGAACGTGGTATCTGATCAGGGTCTGCATCATTCGGCACTAGTCCAAACTAACTATATTTTTTCTCGGAAATATTACTTCTTTTTCTGGTTCCAACTGGCCTAAGATAGTTTTTATAAAACTGAAACACTAGAAACAATATCTTGAAAATGCGCTTAAATGCTTCTTGTCTGTTCTTGACGCTTTTTGTCTTCAAGGTTCTTGTCGACAAATAGAGACCCATGATCGCAATGGAGTTGCTTCCCGTCTTGTCACTTTGATGCTAATTTTCAGTTGTTTGAGTTATATCAGATAATTGTGCTTGTTTTTGTTAATTCAAACTAACCCGAATCATGAGACGGAGAGGACCAGGAGTTGCAGCCATTAAAAACAAAAATCTAGCACAGGTCTAGACTTTTCTTGTTCAAGTGCTATGTTTATCCTGACGCATGGACAGTGTTTTTCACTGACTATTTATGTGTTTGGGGCTATCAAGTAGGCCCTTACAGAGATTTATGCCCGAATCTCCAATTTTAAATAAAATATACAAATTGGTCCCGTCCACTAATGATTTAGAAATGGTCCAGTTATAAAAAAAAAAAAAAAAAAAAAATGTCCATCTTCAACTGATCTTAGCATCTATCTGTCTACCTACCATTACTGTGTCAGTGGTATGCTACTTACTATTACCCGCAAGTAGCTTGTTTCTTGCGCAGAACAGAAGCGTCCTTGTGGCCAAGTGGTTAGCACGCATTCTCAACCAGATCACAAGGTCTCCCGGGTTCCAATCCCATTTAGGCAGAATGCAGCTTCGATCATGACTGAACTGCACTTCATTGCAAAGAGCCTTTCATTATCCTTCCTTCATCTCGATATGACATAAATAATGGTGAAAGGGACATGAAACACCAAATTATCATCTTGCCCAAACAGGGGACCTAACCCTGGACTTCTGGCATTAGAGACCAATACCACACTATCTATCTAGTAGTACTGCAGCATTCCCTAGCCTCGGTGAGGTGCTTTTAATAAGTACCCATGACAAACATTTTTTATATAATAAAAAATATCCGTATTTTTAGGTTGAAAAAAGTGCCTTATCTGGAGCTAGGACAATAAGGACAAGATCAAAAACTATTTCATAGAACATGATTATATATAGGTGTGTATCTTGTGTGTGCCAATATCCGAATGTCGGGATTTATATTCTAGAGAATTGCTCAGCCAGATTATACTTCCATATAAGCAGGCTGCCCTGCACTGAATAGTTTTAATCTCGTTGATATTGTCCTAGACTATGCACATTTTTATTTGGAGGTATTTGATTTTGAGGATACAGTGAAATTTTTGTTGGTACATGTACTAATTGAAATAACAAAGAATTTACAATTTGTCGGCCTTAAACCAAGACAAACTTTTAACCTTAAACTAACCATAGTATCTTAATGCATTTACATTGAATGGACTCTTCTGCCAAAACTCTTTGAACCAGTCTATTTCCAATAGGAGAATGTCTGGTTAAGGTAGTTTTTATTATTGCTGTTTTATACTTTATAGGAATTCCTGTATGTAATGCCGGCCTCAATGGCTAAGTGGGATGTGCATCTGACTGGTGATCAGGAAGCCACAGATTTGATCCCTGCAGGGTCCGGCAACATTCTTTCATGGAGCTTGATCATGAAATATTTTCTATGCTCATTATCTCCCTTCTGCTGTTTCAAGAAGGGCAGTTGTTTCTGGTGAATGAATGTGCACAAGTACTGGTTAACTGCTTAGAGCACTAAGCCTGTCCAGGAAAAGTGTGGATAGGTAAACTGATCACACTCAGCATGACCTAATGGGTTTACTGGGCCATAAAACCTCAACTCAATCAAAATCCTGCAGGTAATGCAAACTGTGTAGACCCTGATCAGATGCTGCATTCTGCAGCATCTGATCTGGGTCTACGCTGTTTGCCAGTTACCCTTTTAGGGGTTTCCTGACTAAAATGGATTAATGGGCTAACTTTTCAGGTCATAGCTCCAGATAAGACATATTTTTCAATGAAAAATATTGATACTATTGTTATTTCTCCATGAAAACATGTTGTGGGTATTCATTAGAAGCGCCTCGCCGAGGTACTTCTAATGAGTACCCACAACATATGTTTTCATGGAGAAATAACAAAAATGATATCTGGATATCTGGAGCTATGTGGGTTTGCAAAAATCCCTAAGCACTCTGGGTAATTTTTTCAGCAGACGACATACTGAAATATTTTTCCCAGAAAGCAGTCTCCAATGGAGACAATTTGCGTGAAATGTCAAATCCTGTTGTCTAGGAAAAATAAAAAAAAATATATCATCAGTGTGTTGTCTGCTGAATGAGCCCAGAGAGCGGTAAAGGCCAAAGTTCTCTGACCTAACACAAAGCCAAATCAGATCCCTGGGCCCAGTTGTTCAAAGCTAACGACGTCGTTAGTTAACGATTCGTTAAAATTTATATCGAATGATACGCAAATATGCTGAAATTTTTTGCTGAAAAAATGTGAGTAGCTTTTGCAGTGCAAAAGCTACTCACATTTTTTCAGCAAAAAATATCAGAATATTGTGTATTGAATCCGCTAAAACAGTTAATGAAATGACCCTTAACGAGCTCGTTAAGCTAACGATGCTTTGAACAACTGGGCCCTGTTCTTTCCTTTTCAGGCTAGATATAAAGACAAGGGCTCTGAGCTAGCTGAAGACCAGATCACTCAGGTAAGTGAGCCCTTTCAAGTTCACAAAGAATAACCATGATAACTGATCGATGACTCCAAACCAGCTCAGTTGGTAGAGCATCCACTCTGTGACCGAGAGGTTGTGAGTTTGATCCCCAAGTGATGCAAAACCCAAATTAAACAAACAAAAGTATGGACTCCCAACTATTGTATTATAAAGGGACTGTCTTTCATTTACCCTTAAAAATGCCAAGAAAACCTGCGTCTGAAGTGTCGTCTATTTATATTGTCTGCTGAATAGTCTTGCAAATTTTTCAAACCTATTTTTGCATACAGGCAAGCATTGTGGACCCTGATCAGACTGCCTAGAGGAACACTCTGACCTGGGTACACAATTTGCAAAAATGACTTTTAAAATTACAAGCAGATGACAAAGCAGACGACAATTGTTTTGATTGGCAGTTTAAGGTTTAAGGGGAATTGATACACTTTCAGTGGAGGTAGTTCTGTCAAAATTGATTTTACCTCCCTTCTGAAAAGAGGTCTTTAAAAGGAAATAATTTGCTATTCTTGGGAGCATATTCTTCCCTTTTAGAGCAGACCCCTTTTCAGAAGGGACTGGCTGTGTGGGAAACCAAACAGGAAGTCACAAATTGTCACCCTTGAGCAGAGTGGCTGAAAATCTACCAATTATTATATTTAGTTCCCTAAAGGCTCTGGTAAGTGTAGGGGGTGGTCGGGTGGTGCGAAGGTGCTGTGTATCTTACATCACCGGGGCGTCCAACTGATATTGGCTTACAGTTGGGCAAGGCCTGCTATCCTTGTAGTGGGTAAGGGTAGAGGGGGAATGTTTTTATTTCTTCTGTTTCTTCACTTTCATTCCTGTTCCTCTTTCTTCCCTGTCCCTCTCTTTCATCTCCTCTATTCTCTCTTCTATCTCTTTTCTCCCTGTCTCTGGGAGACGACACAAAATGACCCTCAAGGGTTGACGTGTCGTTAAACCCCAACACAATCAATCAATCTGGTAAGTGTTTCAAGGCTGGTCTGTTATAGTTCTTAACCTTTATTTGCTACTGATTTTTGAAATACTCATGGCTCCAGATAAGGCACCTTTTTGTCAACTGAAAAGTGTTGATATTTTTCTAATTTCTCATTGAAAACATATGTTGTGGATACTCATTAGAAGTGTCTCATTGAGTTGCTTCTAAAGAATACCTACAACATACATTTTTATGGAGAAATAAGAAAACTATTTATAGGATGCCTCTTCTGATCTGGAGCTGTGATACAGTATTTACTTTATGTAATGGGACAGACAGGCCTGAGCAAACAGTGTAGACTAGGCCCTGAGGTTATAAAACTTTTTGCATGCTCAACTCAGCTGAGCATGCAATTTCCTCTACTAATAAAAGAAAATGCCAACAATAGTTGGTATTTTCATATTTATTAGCAAAGAAATTTTCATTTTCAGCAATGTTTAGCAAGGAAGAATTTGCAATTGCTAGTAATTTGAGATTAATTAGCAGGAAAAATTTCATGCTCAGCTGAGTTGAGCATGAAACAAGTTTTATAATCTTGGGGCCAGGGCTTGACAAAGCAAAATTTAATCTACTAGCTCAGTGAAGTATTTCTGCAGGAAAATGCTGAAATTCATCATCTGTCCCTATATAATTTATACAGTTTTCTGGGCAAGCTAGAAAAAGTTTTCTGGGCAAGCTAGAAAACATTTTGCCCAGCAAAAATTTTTAACCTCTCAACCAGCTAGACAATAGATTTGTAACTCCGTATAGACCGAGAGCAGATGCCATAAAATATGGCATCTAATCAGGGTCTGCATGGTTTGCCACTAGTCCAGAAGTTCTTAGACACATCAGCTGGTAGTAAAATGAATTTTAGGACAAGTATGGTAAGGAGTTAAAGAGTCCCAATATTTATTGTAAAATATGGTAATGCTTTTCACATTTCACAGATGTCAAAACAGATTGACACATTCAGAGATCATCTAGAAAACTTTGCAGCTAAACATAAAGATGATATCAGAAAAGATCCAGAGTTCCGAGTACAGTTCCAGGAAATGTGTGCCTCCATTGGAGTTGATCCACTAGCTTGTGAGTGTTGCAGTATATATTGTATTTACTCTATGAAGCATTCCGACAGATAAATCTGAGCAAATATTGTACAGCATGTAGTCCGAGTCTGTGCTGTTTGCCACTCGTCCAACACTTCACAATGGTATTAAAATGAACATTAATAAGGTGTTTTTGCTCTTTGTTTGTTTTTTTTGATAAAAAAAAAAAAAAAAATTGATATTTTTGTGCTCTCTTTATCAAGACATAAATTGTTGGTACTTATAAAAAGGGCCTTAACAGGTACCAACAATGTTTTTGTGAAGAAATGAGAACTGCTGTTCTGTATACCTCTTTTAACTTGAACTATGTATAGAATAATTATGGTAAAACGTTATATGAAAAAGAAAGGGGACTTGTGGGGAATAGATAATATTTCAGGGGAGGCAACTCATCAAAATGGTTTTGCCTCCTTTCTGAAAAGGGGTTTCCTCTGAAAGGAAAGAATTTGCTCCCAAGGGGGCAGAGGGGAGGGGGCAGAGGAGGGGGTGTGTGGGCAGAGGCTTTCCTTTTAGACTAGACCCCTCTTCAGAAGGGGTGTGCTTTGGTGTGGATCCTGTCGGCATTTGCGTGACACTTTCTTGTCTGTACAGTATGGTTTCTTACCAAATTTTCATGGATATATAATTGGGACATAACAAAGAACTGATTGTATTTTGGTGATGTTGACTTAATTTTCAAGGTCACAGCAATAGAAAAACTTAAAATTCAAGGTTGGGGGACATCTGTTTTCTCTGAAAACGCTGTTACTAGTTAGAATTCCTCAAGTTGTTTTGTTGAGGCAATTCTAACAGCTTGTTGAGGGGATTCCAATCAGTTCCTACAATATATAGAAAATCAGAAGAAAGAATGGCACAAGCATCATTAACACTTTCTATGCTATGGGCAAATTCAGCAGACTACATTTTGAAATACATGTATTTTTTCCTATTTTTCCTAAAAAACAGGATCTGACACTTCATGCAAATTGTCTACTCAGGAGACAATTTGCATGAAGTATCAAATCCTATTTCTAGGAAAAATAAGAAAAATATTTCAAAATGATGTCTGCTGAAATGTTTACTCAGCATGCAAAGTGTTAAATACTTCCTTCATGGAGTCCTCAGCTGATCTTTTTTAAGTTTAAGTGTGCCTGAAGAAGGTGAATATTTTCCAATAATTTTGAAAAACCTAAGCACCTGTGGAGATTTCTGACTTGCTCTTTAGCATCAACAAACTTTTGTTACTCAATTTACTCTGAGTATTTGGAAGTACAGGCCTGAGCAAAGTGGGGCATCTGATCAGGGTTTACAATGTTTTCCACTCATCCAATAGTTTTTAGATGCATCAGCAGGTGGTAAAATGATCAAGTTTTAGGACAAGTTTAGTAAGGAGTTAACCCTTGCCATGCTGAATAAATTAAGATACCACACCCAGTTCTAATTTTCAACCAATCAGATTATTTGATCCAGGTTTTTGATACAAAGTCACTTAATGAATGACAAACAGTGCAAATCCAGATCAGTTGGCTTCTTCAGAAGCCAACTGATCTGGATCTACACTGTTTGCAAAGGCAGGGCATATCAGGGTTCAGCAAGACAAGGGTAAAGTATTCCAATATTTAGTGAACCGCATTTTGCATATATGTACCTCAGAATGATGATTTGTCTAGTCCAATTATTTTCATTTTCCAGCAAGTAAAGGGTTTTGGGCAGAGATGTTGGGTGTGGGAGATTTCTACTATGAGCTTGGAGTTCAGATTATAGAAGTTTGCCTAGCTACTAGTCACAGAAATGGAGGTATGTGACAGAAAAAAAGGGATGGAGTGGGCTTGAAGAAAAATCATAACAGATTATAATGCTCTTCTGAACATAACACAACATCAGACAGAATGGCGTCATAATTTTGAACCAATGGAATCTACTATTTATTGTAAAAAATGTGATTGATATGTGAAGTCATTATTTCCTTAAAGTGCCAGTCACAGCTGCAGCAGACAACAATTTTATTTTTTATTTTATTTTTTTTTTTACTTTTCAGAGAAAAACAAGTCGGAAATTCATGTGAATCAACTACCAAGCAGACAGTTCACATGAAAAGTCAAGGCTTATTTTCTCTGATAAATAAAAAAAAAAAAAAAAAATAAAATTTTAAAAAGTCTGCCACAAATTTTGCTTAGCACTTTAAGGGTTGATAACTATATAATGAGACTGATTTCATTTCACGTATGAGCTAGCGCACGACAAAACCTACAATAAGACTTTAGCGACCAGCGAAGACCATCTGGGTAGTCTGATCAGAGTCTTCTCTGATTGCATGTGCCTTCTACAACCTCAGGGCTAATCAAAGAGGGATAATTGAAAACCGTCGTACTGGGGTAGATGTACAGGCTGATCTGAGTCTTTGCTGGTCACACAGGTCTTATTGTAGGTCTTATCGTGTGCTGGCTCATATAGTTCTTTTATTTACACTTTTCTGGGCCGGCCTTGGTGGCTCAGTTGGATGCTTGTCCCGACTGGAGACCAGGAGGTCGCGGGCTTGACCCATGCCAAGGTCGGCAACATTCTTTCATGGAGATAAATCATGAAATACTTTCTACCGTCATTCTCTCCCTTCCGCGGATTCAAGAAGGGCAATTGTCAGTTTCTGGCAAAAAGAATGTGCACAATACTGGTTAACCGCTTAGAGGACTAAGCCTGCCCTGCCCTAAGAAATTCAACCTCAATATTCTTAAACTCTCATTTATGGAGTAAAACCACCATTCTTAAGCTAAACATGCTAAATAACACATAAATTCATTCTAAATTTTTGTTATAAATGACTAAATATCTTTAAAAGTTGGGAGTCTCAGACTTCCTGGCATCGATTTTTGGAAGTCCCAGAGCAATTTTTGGTAGTCTCTGACTCCCAGACTTCCCTTAATGCAAGCACTGATCTGAATAGGGTCTACACTGTTTGCCATACATACAGCAATATTTAAGACACATTGTGGGTTCAATCCCCGCAGGGTCCGGCAAAATCTTTTGTGGAGATTGATAATGAAATACTTTTTACGGTCATTCTCTCCCTTCCTCTGATTCAAGAAGGGCATTTGTTAGTTTTTGGAGAAAGAATGTGCACAAGTATTGGTTAACCACTTAGACGACTAAGCCTTGTCAGGAAAAGTGTGGTTAGGTAATTTGACCAGCTTGACATGACCTAAAAGGGGAAAGCAAGGTTGTCAAAAAATCCGTCTGAAATGAAAGGTGTTGAAAATTGCATTATTTTTGTAGCATAGTACTATAGTTAGAGCAAACTGCTTATGTTTTTTGTTTTGTATATTTTCAGGTCTAATAGGAATAGATGAGCTTAGACAAAGAGTTACAAAATCTCGCAGTAAGAAAAGTCAGGAGATAAGCATGTAAGTTACATATTCATTTACCAATCACTTAAAAAATAAATGCAGATAGAAACATGCTTTATGGGATGTGGTTTCAGAGTAGGAATTAAACTCCTTGATTCTTTGCTAAAGAAACCATGAAAATGAAAATGTCTGCCACGGAGATGATGGCTGAAATGACATAATGATTAAAGATGATCAAATCATTTAAGGAAGATAGAGAGAAAATCTAAAAAACAAAGAAGAAAACAGATAAGCAGTGTCACTTTCACAGCTTATCATGAAATATTTTCTACGGTCATTCTCTCCCTTCCGCTGATTCAAGAAGGGCAGTTGTCAGTTTCTGGTGAAAGAATGTGCACAATACTGGTTAACCGCTTAGAGGACTAAGCCTGCCCAGTAAACGTGTGGTTAGGTAAACTGACCGCGCTCGACATGACCCCATTGGGTTGACTGGGCCGTAAAACTTCAACACAAACAAAGAAGGTTGGGATTGTCATCTCCCTGATCTTGGAATATGTCTCCCTATTTTCCCAAGAGGGAGACATAATGTCTCCTTGATTTTCTAGGCGAACTTCATCCCTCCTGGTTATTTTTTTTATTTAACGGAATTGTTTATTTAGTATATTCTGTCGTCTTGATCATCACAATACAATGTATCTCTCAGGCATCTGACCATTGTCTGCCTAGCAGGCAGCGGTTGACATGAAATATCAAGCCTTATTTTCTCTGAACAAAAAAAAAGAAAAAAAAAAAAAGAAAAGATAATGCGGTCCACTGCAGTTTAGCATTGCACTTCAAGAGATAAACCAGTCTACTTTGTAACCTTTACCACTCTCTGGGCAAATTCAGCTGATGACAAATTGATTATATTTTTCTTATTTTTCCACAAAATGGGCTTTGACATTTAATGCAAATGGTCTCCTAAAGAGACAATTTGCGTGATGTGTCAAAGCTTATTTTCTGGTGAAAAAATAAGAAAAAATATTTCAAAATGTTGTTTGCTGCTGAAATTTTTTACCCAGGAATGCTCAGCATTAACCCTCGTCAAGCTGAATAAATTAAGATGCCACGCCCACTTCCAATTTTCAGCCAATCAGATTACTTGATCCATGTTGTTGATGCAAATTCACATACTTAATGACAAACAGTGCAGATCCAGATCAGTTGGCTTCTTTAGAAGCCAACTGATCTGGATCTACACTGTTTGTAAAGGCAGGATATATCCGGGTTCAGCAGGACTAGGGTTAATGTGTCTGGTATATTTTGTTTCAGAGATGATCTTATTCGTGCAATAAAGAAGTTAAAGGTTCTAGGCAATGGTTTTACTGTCATACCAATGGGAGGAACATACATGATACAATCAGTACCCGGAGAACTTAGTATGGATCATACAACTGTGATACAAGAGGCACAGGTTTGTGAACCGTTAGCGCTAGGATAAGATGGCTTGACATGACCTTAATAGTGTTGACTGGGCCATAAAACTTAAATTCAGACGCTCCAAATAAGAGGGATAAATGGATAATAGTAATTTTATTTTTCCATGAAAACATATGTTGTGGGTACTCATTAGAAGCACCTCTATGAGGGGCATCTAATGAGTCATAACCACAACAGTTTTCATGGAAAATAAGAAAAATATCAGTACTTTTTCATTGAGAAAAGTGCCTGATCTGGAACTATGATAGCCTTAAGCAATCTCTGGGCGAAATGCAGAAGAGGGGTATCCAAATTATAGTTTTCTTATTTCTCCACAAAAACATATGTGGTGGGTACTTATTAGAAGTGCCTCAGCTAGGTGCTTCTAATGAGTTCCACAACATTTATTTTTGTGTAGAAATTATAAGAAAATTGTCAATACGTTTTGGTTGAAAGAAAAAAAAGCACTTTATAACGAGCTATGCTAGACTTAGCACTCTGGGCAAAACCTGTAGGTGGCTTATTGGTGACAGTTTTCTTATTTTTTTGCAGGAAAAGTGTGCTTGATATTTCATGCGAATTGTCCCCCATGAGTCAATTTGCAAGGAATGTGAAAAAACTAATTTTCTGGAGAAAATGTTTTAAAGTACTGGGCCCAGTTGTTCAAAGCGTCGTTAGCTTAACAAGCTCGTTAGTGGTCAAAATGCTAACTGTTCTAGTAAGTACAATATCTAATTCACAGGAAATATGAGTAGCTTTTGCAAATGCAAAAGCTACTCACATTTTTTCAGCAAAAATATTAGCCTATATGCCATATTTAATGATCAAAGTTTTAAAGATATGTTAACTAACGCCGTCGTTAGTTTTGAACAACTGGGCCCTGTTTGCTATTTAAGTCTGGCTGCTGAACCTGGATATGCCCTACCTTTGCAAATAGTGTAGCTCCAGATTAGTATGCTTCTGAAGCCAGCTGATCTGGATCTGCACTGTTTGTCATAAAGTATGTAAACTTGTATCAACAACCTGGATCAAGTAATCTGATTGGCTGAAAATTGAGGTGAGCATGCATCTTAATTTATTTAGCATGGCAGAAGATTAATGATAAGTAGACATGGTTATTATAACACTTGATATATGATAAATGTCCTAAAATTTCGATCACTTTATTCTATACTTTTTTTTACCTAAATTTTGCTTTTTATACAGCTGTTTCTTAAAATACTTAGTGGAATGGCAAACAGTGTAGACCCTGGTCACACTGCTCTTTCAGGAATAGTCTGATCTGGGTCTGCATATGCCATTTTGTCAACAACTTTGGTGTACAAAATTTTAGGACATTTACCGTAAGAGGGATACCCAGATCAGTGTTTATTTCTCCTCTATAGTAAAGTTGGCCTCAAAAGCACAGATGGCCTCAAAAAGCACATTTGTGGCGCCTCAGTAAGTTGCATCTCACTTGAGTACTGGTCTGAACATAGCAACAGATAAGGCACTTTTTTCATCTGAAAAATGCTGATATCTTTCTTATTTCTCCACAAAAACATGTTATAGGTACTCATTAGAAGCGCCCCAGTGAGGCACTTCTAATGAGTACCCACAACATACGTTTTCATGGAGAAATAAGAAAAATATTATGTGGATACCCCCTCTTATCTGTTGCTATGGTCTGAATGGCTCATTGGGTACCGACTCCACATGCAGATCAGGAGATTGCGGGCCCCCGTACCCTAGTGGCTAGGAGAATTGACTCTTAATCCATTAGGTTTCTCACCACTGTGGTTCGAGCCTAGCTAGGGTCACATGTGAGAAAGCCAAGTTCTGCTTAGGATGGTCAGGTGGTTTTTCCCCGTGTTCTCCAGTTTTCACCCATTTTTGATGAACCATCGGCTCGATATAAGTGAAATAATCTTGAAAGGGCCGTAAAACCCAAATTAAAAGATCAGGAGATTGTGGATTCAATCCCCAGCTGAGTCATACTCAAGTCATAAGACTTTCTTAAGTTGATACTTGCTATCTTCTGCTTGGTGCTTGGTATTGGGAAACCTTAATTCTTCACAATACTTGTCCTAAAATTTAAACAACAGATTCTAAAAGGAATGACCCTTGAGAGCAATAAACACGCTCACAAAACTGAAAACAGTTGAAGTGTCAAGTTTTCTTGGCTAGACTAGCTAGTTTAGGCCAATTAGGTCTCATCAGTGACCCTTATCCTGGAATGGGCTCGATGATCACAGAGGACCAGTCTCGGACCAGAAAATATAAACTGCACTATAGTTAAGTTTGTTTTGTGGCCACCACATGGCACTAACAGCACACCTGCTGTAGTAAAGTCCATTTTACGATCTATTGATGTATCTAAAAATGGGGGTGGGGGAGGGGGGGGGGGGGGTGGGTGGGTGAAAGGCAAACAGTGTAGGCCTTGATCAGCTTTACATTCTGCCCTAGGGCATCTGTCCTAATATTTAAGTTAACCCTTGTCCTGCTGAATAAATTAAGCTGCCACGCCCTGTTCAGATTTTCAGCCAATCAGATTACTTGATCCAGATTGTTGATATAAATTCACATACTTTATGGCATACAGTGCAGAAGATCAGTTGGCTTCTTAGAAGCCAACTGATCTGGATCTACACTGTTTGCAAAGGCAGGGTTTATCCGGGTTCAGCAGGACAAGGGTTAATATAGTATGTATCAATTGAGATATGAGTTATGGTCCCTCATGTGCATTTAGTCGCCATTTTTCACAGGGGAGACAACTTTTATGACTTTCTGTTTGCTTCCTGTACAATAAGACTCCCTCTGAAAAGAGGTCTACTTTGAAATGAAAGAATTGGCTCCCTGAGGGAGTAAATTCTTTCCTTTTAGAGTAGATCCAATTTCAGAAGGGGACAAAAACAGAGTTGTCTCCCATGAAAGTGTATTCATTCACAGTAAACTACTTTCAGAGTACTGGTTATGTAACAAAGAGCAATCTGACACAGAAAATGAAATGGGAAGAAGAAAGAGCAAACAGGGCATTGGTAAGAAAACTATCATGGTAAATGTCCTAAAATTTCGAATTATTCCATACCTTTTTGGCCTAATTTTAGCTTTTTGTACAGTTGTTTCTTAAAATACTTAGTGGAATGGCAAACAGTGTAGACCTGGATCAGACTGCTCCTGAAAGAGCCATCTGATCTGGGTCTGCACTGTTTGCATATGCAATTTTGTCAGACATAAAGTGTACGAAATTTTAGGACATTTTACCGTATCTGTATACTGTAATCACACTTCTCAAATTTGAACAAGTTCATTTGGCTTCCTGGTTATCTCGACCTCGCTTATCTTGAATAACCGCTTATCTTGAAGTGAAAGTCTGGTCCCTGCTAAACATGAAAATCTAACAACAGGTAAGAAAATATTGTGAAAACGAGGAGAAATTGCTCCTAAGGAGCTATTTCTCCATTTTTCCACAATATTTTCAATATATCTCTACTTCAAGAGTCCAATTACATATATATTTGTTAAATGTTATGTTGGAATTATTTTTTCCACAATTCTGCAAATCTGATATGTCGAGGTATGGATATCTCGAAGTATTTCATAGAGTCCCTTGGAATTCGAGATAACGAGAGTCAACTGTATCTAAAAAGTGGTAGTTAATGGCAAACATTGTAGACCCTGATCAGATGTGATATTTTGCAGAATCTGATCTGGATCTTCACTGTTTGCTTAGGCTTGTCTGTCTGAATATGTTTATATCTGATTTCACTAGTCAGCTATTTCTGGCAACACTTCATCAAGCTACACATGTTTACTTATCCTATTTATTTTTTATGGCCCCGCCTGCAGAAAGCAGCAGTGGGGCAACATATAGTGATTTGCCATGATGTTATGTCAGTACATTCATATGTCACATTAGTAATAAGAGTCTAACAAATGTTTATGTTTACATTCAAGTTTACATTGACATTTATATCCATGTCTCTCTTGAAGGTTATTGTTACCTTTTATGCTAGGAAGTTGAAATTTGGTTACGTTAATTACTTAGACCTAAATCTTCAGCTCTGTGCTAGAGTTGCCCCTGGGTCATGCCCTGGGCAAGGCTAGGGGTCAAAATATATAACAGATCAGATTGAGCATTTTGGAAATCCAGATGTTGTTGCCCTATTGGCAAAGAGCAAAGGGTAGAGGCATTTGTGTACTTTGGACACATGTCTAGTTATTTTATGTTTATTGCGACAATGTTTGCTTGACAGATAGTCCAATAGCTTGCATTTAATTGTAGTTAACATTTGCTCTTCAAAAACCATTATTTTACATTACACAAACAGATAATAGCTGGCAAATTGTTTTTTTCTAAATTGCATCCAAGGCAAGCCAGTCTGAATGGACCACTGAGCACAGTCATATATAAAAAATAGCATTTGTGTGGTTTGGTGATCTAGTTTTCTTCAGCATTTGGTATATGGGTCATTATTTTTCACTATCAAGATGAATTAGGTGCATAAAAAAGTCTGAAAATGGACGTATCTCTGAATGCCCTAGTTTTCTCCAACATTCAGACTGGTTGAACATAAATAACCTAAACCTGTACCAAATATGATAACATTTTTTTAGGGTATGTATAACAAACAGCAAAAATAAAAACTGCAGCCTGAACTTTTTCTGGACATTTTCAAACTTGTGGGGTTTCTCTCTCTTAAAGGAAAGAATTTGCTCCCATTCTCAAAGACAGCTGCTCTTAAAAAAAAAGACTATGCATCCAGGGGAGCAAATTCTTTCCATTAAGAGGAATGGATGCACTTTTAGGGAAGTCAACTATCAAAATTGTTTTGTTTTCCTTCTGAAAAGGTGTCTACTCTCAAATGAAAGAATTTGCTCCCTTTGGGAGCAAATTCTTTCCTTTGAGAGTAGACCCCTTTCAGAATTTACTTAATGTGCTGGGAGACAAACAGGAAGTCATAAAAATAGGAAGTTGCAAAAGTTGTCTCCCTTGTCAGATTTGGCAGAAAAATTACCAAGTATATCCAGTCCTCCTAAGAGCTCATTGTAGAAGGGAAGCAAATATTGTTTGGTCAGAGTGATCTCCCTGAATGTGTCTGAATTACCTTTGATGTTGTTCATATTATGAATTGTTTATTTTCAGGGGTATCTTGTAAAAGAAGGCCTGGTATGGGTAGATGACCAGGCCCTGCCTGAGACACAGTACTGGTTCCCAAGTTTGTTTGCTGGAGCGGCCTCATCCTCTTGACATTTTTAGGAGTTTTTTTTATGTTTTTTCATGTTTTGTTATGACGTTGCATAGCTCAGATAATAAAAAAGGATATCCAGGTAAATAATTTTCTTATTTCTCCATGAAAATGTATGTTGTGGGTACTCATTTGAAGTGCCTCAGTTAGGTGCTTCTAAGGAGTACCCACATATGTTTTTATGAAGAAATCAGAAAAATATTGATATTTTTGACTGCAAAATAAGGAGAACCTTATATTGAGCTATGGATTCTTTAGCAGTTGTTCACAGCTACAGAACAAATTCCCATCAGAGTAATCATGGGGGTGTCCCCATGAAAGCCTTCATATTGCTAATGCTACAAACAAGCAGAATAGATTCAGACATGCTTATGTGTTTTTGCAGGACATGTCATGCTTGGCTTTCATTTTACAACTGAATGATGTCCACTCTAAAAACAAAACAATGAATGTTCTGATATGCAGGTTCTTTTAACATTCTGCCTTATAGATTTTATGCATGCTGATTGTACCATATTTATCCTAAATATTTGGAAGTCTTGCCATACTTGTCTTGATATGTGAACTGCTTCATTTTAACCCTTAACCTTGTTAAAGTGCTAAGCAAGTGTTTAGCAGACAACTTTCTAAAATTGATTTGTTATTAATTTTGTTATTTTTCAGAGAAATTAAGGCTGACATTTCATGTAAATCAACTGCTAGGCAGATGATTCACATGAAATGTCAAGCCTTATTTCCTCTGAAAAAAAAAAATCAAACCTTGTCTGCTACAGTTGTGATTTGTGCTATAAGGGTTAACATATACCATTTTATATTTTTTGTATGCTGGTTCATACCATATTTTCCCTAAATATTTGGAAACCATAACTCCTTTAATACTGTACTTGTCCTAAAAGTTTATTAACATCATTTTAATACAGTAAATGTCCTAAAATTTCGAACACCAAAGTTGCTTACAAAATGGCATATGCAAACAGTGCAGAGCCAGATCAGGCTGCTCTTAAGGAGCAGTCTGATCAGGATCTACTCTTTTTGCCATTCCACTCAGTATTTTCTGAAACAACTACATTGAAAGCAAAATTCAGGCCAAAAAAAGTATGGAAGTGTTCGAAATTTTAGGAAGTTTACCTAATGTGTCAAGTAGTGTAGACACTGTGATGTCATGCCTTATCTTGGTGTACACTGTTCTGGTCAGTCTGTCCAAAGATTTAAGTTTAATATGGTATATGTTGCACAATGTTATTTTATTTTATTTTTTTAATTTATAACAAAAATGTAGCTTATTAAATTTATAAATCACATCACAGTTATTGTTTTTAAAAATCCTGCTTTTAAGACAATTCTTAGCTCTAGATGTTGTGCTTGTTTGCTTACCTTAACTTACATTCAGGTAGAGGCATTATTTTCACTCTTGTATCAGCATCTTTTGTCACTTCAATCTTTTGTTAAAGTGCATTCAAGTTTTTTTGAAGAGCTGTATCTTCTGAATGCCTATGTTTTTAATTGACCCTTGGACTGATGTTAGCTACTGGTCCAAACTTTTGTTCAATGCAAGTCCACCACAACCTTGAAGTCAAGTTCATGGTGTTGTTTTACTTTCAAGTTCTTAAAGAGCTATACTTGTGACATGCCTGTTTGATATTTAAATTGACTTGGATTTGGTTGAAAATTTGTACAATCCATTCCACCCTTCTCAGATCCTGCAGTCAAGATCGAATACATGTTTAAGTATTACATAAAGGATTGTTTATCTCCTGACTGCCTGAATGAATTTAGCCACTATTTGTACTAATATTAGATACTTCAGTAAAACCAGTATAAGACAGCCACCTTTGAAATTGACCTTAGTGCTTGAAGTGGAAAGGTGGTTGTCTTATAAAGGTACATGTTATGTAATATTGTTAGCAAAATTACATGACATGTACCTTTATAAGACAGACAACTTTTTCCACATCAATCACTATTTAAAGTCAGTCTCAAATGTGGCTCTCTTACAGAGGTTTTACTGTAGTCCAAAATTTTGATCAGTGCAAGCACTGTCTAGTTAGCACTTCTAAGGACTACCCAAAACATTGGTTTAGTGGAGAAATAAGACAATTAATTTTCTCGATACTCCTCTTATATGGAGGCTTGCTATGACGTTAAATCCTAACTAAAACAAATCTAGTCACAGAATGTATATGCCTATACTGGAATTGCCTCAGAGACAGCATACATACAGTATGTCTTTCATGGACAACTTATGAAATATAAAAAAAAGTACATATGTTCTCCTGATTACTCTTATGAAACCGGAATGCAGTGGAGAGATATGGCTATATAAATCACTACCATATCTGCCTTAAGTATTGAGACTCTTTAAGAATACTTGTACTAAAATTTGAATATCTGTTTTGCTACCTATTGATATGTTTAAAAATTGTTTGATGAGTGGCAAACAAGGTAGACTCTGATCAGTCACTGCATTCTGCAGCATCTAATCTGGGTCAAGACTGTTTGCTCAGGTCTGTCTGTCTGAATACCTAAGGTAAATATAATATGAGCCAGCGCATGATAAAACCTACAATAAGACTTGCGGGACCAACAAACTCGGATCAGCCTGCACATCCGTGCAGTCTGATCAGTATTCTTTGATCCTGTATGCCTTCTACAGCCTCCAAACTATCCAATGAGGGATGAATGAGAACCCTTGTCATACTGGGTGGATGTACATGCTGATCTGAGTCTTTGCTCAGGCCTAGAGTTTTATAGATCAAATAGTGGAACCATAATTATTTTACTTTTAAGAGAAATACTAGATTCTTTGTTGACCAATCAAGAAGATTTGGACAGTTTAGTTGCCAGAACAATATAGGGTTATGAAAATTATCTAATTCTCCTGGATAATTTCACCAAGCCACTCTGGGAGAAGCTTATTGAGAGATAGCAGAATGCACACACTTTCAGGGGAGGCAACTTTATCAAAATTGATTTTGCCTCCCTTCTGAAAAAAGGGTCTCCTCTAAAAGGGAAGAATTTGCTCTCAAGGGGAGCATATTCTTTCCTTTTAGAGTAGAGCCCTTTCAGAAGGAGTTTACACACAGGAAACCAAACACGAAGTCACAAAAATAGCCAAAAAAGGAAAATCTACTAGGTGTTCCAATACCCTGAACAAAGAAAAAACTATCATTTTCTCAGGTTTTTAATCTAGTAAATTTCATTATATGGATATCATCACTACGAAAATGTTCATCTTGTTTCTCAGCTGGAATCTCTTCAATGTGAAATCTTTCATCAATTAACTGAAAATAGACAAAAACTGAAATACTTTAACCCTTTCACCCTGAGTTTCTGATATGGACTCTTCAATCTCTGAATTTGGACACATCCATTGTTGCAAATGGGGGTTCAGTCAAAAATCAATAACAGAATGCCAAAATAGTGTAGATCCTGATGAGACGGCTTGTTACGAGCCATCTGATCTGGATCTGCACTGTTTGCAAAGTTACTTGTATTGGTCTGTGGGGATGAAAGGGTTTAGCACTAATGACAATTACAGCAAATGGCACTTTGAAATACATCTTTTTTTTTTTTCTTTTTTTTTTCAGAGAAATTAAAACAACATTTCATGTGAATCATCTGCCTAGCAGATATTATTTCATATGAAATGTAGTCTTATTTCCTCAGAAATATATATATATATATATATATATATATATATATATATATATATATATATATATATATATATATATAAAATCATTTTAGAATGTTGTCTGCTACATATTTGTTTAGTGCTTTAAGAGTTGAAATATCAGCAATTTGTATCTTTAATATTAAATGTTATATAAATTAAAATGAAATGCTTATACAAATTTCAGTCATAAAATTAAATACAATGTACAGGGAAACTTCTATAACTAAAACAGCCAGGGGATCATCAAAATTGTTTGAGGTGGAGTTTTACAGCCCAATCAACATTATTAAGGTCATGTTGAGCTGGTCAGTTAATCTATTCACACTTCCTGGTCAGGTTTAGTCCTCAAAAAAGTTAACCAGTACTTGTGCATATATTTTTGCCAGAAACTTACAACTGCCCTTCTTGATTCAGCTGAAGGGGCAGAATGACTGTACAATGTAGAAATCATTTCATGATCAATCTCCACGAAAATATGTGGCCAGCTGGGATTCGAACTTGTGAGCCTTCGATCTGCAAACAGATGGTGCTACCAACTGTGCTATGGAGCCCATCAAAAAGAGTTCTTGTTCTGAGCTATTCCAGTTACTGAGGGTTGCAATCTATAGAAAAATAAATGACAAGAACACAAAATTAGTTTCAATTATCCAGAGTATTTTTGAAACATCAGTGTTGAAGACCAAAGATCTGCTGTGGTAAAAACTAGAAAATGAGTCAGTATGCAGAGGTAAAAAACCATCTGAGCCAAATTCATTTTAGATAACGCTGCTTATTTCATTGTACTTCCAATGTTTTGACCCCAATGCATTTTTCATGGAAATTCACCAATACCTCTACAGTTCCATTTTACTGCATTGATACAACTTTGTCTTATATAAATCGGAAGACTTGTTAAGGTGATGTATATAGAGATAATTCTGGGATATTTTTTCTTATTTGTCCATAAAAATGTATGTTGTGGGCACTCATTAGAAGTCCCTCGGCGAGGCACTTCTACTGAGTGCCCACAACATGCTTTTATGGAGAAATTGAGAAAACTGTCCCAGAATTATGGCCAAAAATGGCTCTTAACCAGTCCTCTGAATTACCTTGAAAAATGTTTTCTGTAATCTTGGTTTATCCCCTGTTGTTCTTTCCTCATAGCAACAATACACACAGGTACCTTCTGTTGACAAGTCTGTGATTGTCCTAACTAAAGGTTCAAGTGACTGAAAATAATTTACCATATTTACATTAAGTATTTGGACAGACAGGCCTGATCAAACAGCGTAGTCCCAGATCAGACTCCAGAGAAGATGACATCTACAGCAGTTTTTTTAGACACAGTAACAGTAAAGTAGACTTTTGTTCAAATTCTAGAAGTATGGTTGGGGGTAGAAGTATCCCTATATTTACGGTAAATATGGTCAGTATAAAGTTCAGTGGTATAGTCAGAAAGGAATTATTTTTACGCACCTCCAGGAAAAAAAAGTTTAAAAAATTTCCCCAAGTATCACTTCCAAAATAGGGCTGCTCTTAGAGGAAAGAATTTGCTCCCAGAGGAGCAATTTCTTTTTTAATAGCAGCCCCTATTTTGGAAAAGATAAATTCTTTCCTGTAAGAGTTGCCCCTATGTCAGTTGATGTCTTTCTATTGCAAACATTTTTCTTTCTCATGTTATGCACATGCGTAATGAGCGCTACGTTTATGAAATGTGTTACAATAATGTTATATGTAAAGCAGAATTAATAGTATACACTTAAATCAAACTGAGTTCTCATGATTTAACATAAATAAATGTCCTAAAATTTAGAACACTTTATTCCATAATTGTTTTGCCTAAAGTTTGCTTTTTATGCAGTTGTTTCTTAATCTACTTACTGGAATGGCAAACAGTGTACACCAAATAAGACTGCTCATAAGAGCATTCTGATCTCAGATCAGATCTGGGTCTAACCTGTTTGCATAAACCATTTTGTCAGAAGCTTTGTTGTGCAAAATTTTAGGACATTTACTGTATATAATGTAAAGGGTTTTATTTCTATTTTTCATAAGTTTGTTAATTATAATTATTCACCTCCACAAAAAAAAAAAAAAAAACATTCTACATATGTTGTTGAAAGAAAGAAAGAAAAAAAAGAAAGAAAGAAAGAAAGAAAGACTGACTGGTAGTGATAAATGTGATAGAGATTTGCTATTAAAATAGTTAATTTTATATTGATTTGCACTGTTAAATGCCATCATGTATGAGGTTTTGTATCCTCATGGGCTTAAAAGCCTTTTGGATTTCTGAAATAAACCATATTCTATTCTATTGCACAGTCATTATCATTCTGTCAACTAATTTTTTTATGAATGAGATATTAATTCGCTGAAAAAATTTTCTTGGAAAATCCAGAAAACAGGGCTGGACATCTCATGCAGTGTCTTCAATTCACATAAACTGACAATTCCTTAATGCACCAAACAAAATTTACAGCAGACGACATTCTTTTTTTTTTTTTTTTTTCATAGAAAAGATTTATACATTTCAAGTGAATCATCTGCCAAGTAGATGATTCACATAAAATGACAAGAATTACTTTCTTTGAAAAACAAAAATTCAAAATGTTGTCTGCTGCAGCTTGATTGGCACTTAAGGGTTAAGGTATAATTTAGGTTGTCATAATTTTTCCTACCTCTTCATAATAAATGCAGTCAGCTATAAGAATAATATCTATGTTGTCGTATATATCCTTTTTTGGCACATCCTCTCCCCATCGTAAGGCCTCAGCAGAAACTGGATATTTACATAAATGTTTATTGGCCTCCAAATTAAGATTCATCAAGGGAAGGAACTCTGGAAGATCTGTGATGGTTACTTTTGCTCTGCAATATATTGTACAATTAAAAGATGGAGATGAAAAGAAGCATAGGACAGAGAAAATCCCCTTATTTTACATGACTTTAAGCTATTATAGCATGGTATTCACCCATCCAGGAACTAACCACAGTTTATATTGCTTGACTTTATATAAAAGCCAACCTTCCTACTATATTGCCATAAAAGCTGGTTTCTACACCAAGTCTGTAGAAGTGATCATACGCCTACATGTATTTGTTTACATTATCAACCTTAAAAGCACCATGGAGTTTTAAATATTTGCAAATGCCATTTTAACATATTTTTCTTATTAAGAAAATAAGGGTTGATGTTTTGTGTGAACTGTCTCTACTCAAGATGATTCATGTGAAATGTCAAACCTTTTTGTTTGGAAAAATAAAAGAAAAAAGTAATTCATATATGTAATCTGCTAATTTCTTACAGTAATAAAGGTAGAAAATTAACCCTTCTCTTGCTGAACATGACATGTCCCGTCTTTGCAAACAGTGTAGATCCAGATCAGTTGGCTTCTGCACTGTTTGTCATTTAATATGTGAATTTCGATCAAAAACCGGATCAAGTAATCTGATTGGCTGGAAATTAGAAGTGGGTGTGGCATCTTAATTTATTCATTATGACAAGAGTTAAGGGGAAGGGATAACAGGACACAACTCTTGTCAGTATTATCTTGCATCCCTGCTGAAAAGACATCTAATGTCTACTAAAGAACTGTCCAAAGGGAGCAAATTCTTTCCTTTATAGCAGACCCCCTTTTCAGAAGCAGCTTGTTTGAAGGAATGCAAACAGGACAGAGGGTCACAAAAGTTGTCTGTTGTACAAAATGGCTGAAAACTACCAGATGTATTCATTTGCCTTAAAATATAGTATCGAGCAGTCAGCACTGATGCTGCACACAATTTGAGGCAAATCCTGAGAAGTGTAATAAAGCAGTACCTCACATATTCATAGGTCAAGTTAAGAGTGAGTATCAGGTAAATATTTTTAGCTCACCTCAACTATGCTCAGGATGAGCTATAGTGATCACTTTTTGTCTGTCGTCCATCCCTGCGTCCATCCGTTAACATTTTCAAACGACTTCTCCTCTGAAGCCACTGAGCCAGTTTTGCTCAAATTTCATATGGAGCCTCCTTAGGTTGGGGGAACAAAAGATTGCTAAAATCATAGGGGGCAGAAGGTCTACCAAAGTTGCTAAAATGACAGTCCTACATTGAAGTTTGACCTTTTTATGACGAGGTCATGTTTGCTTCCCTGTGCATTTGTATGGGAAAAATGTTCAGAATTTCAAATGAATTCTCCTCAGAAGCCTCAGGGCCAATGTTGCTCAAATTTCAAGTAGTGCCTCCTTGGGGCAGGGGAACGAAAGATGGTTAAAATAGTCGCGGTCCATTCACCAAGATGGCCGCCATGCCCATATATGGTAAAAACATTTAAACATCTTCTTCTCCAAAACTAAATAAGCCCTGGGGCCTTATCTTTGCGCAAAACATTGGGAATGGCAGGTCTACCATTCACGAAGATGGCCGCCATGCCCATATATGGTAAAAACATTTAAACATCTTCTTCTCCAAAACTAAATAAGCCCTGGGGCCTTATCTTTGCACAAAACATTGGGAATGGCAGATCTACCAAAATTGCTAAAATGTGGTCCTACATTGACGTTTGACCTTTTTACGGCAAGGTCAAATTTGCTTTCCCATGCATTTTGCATGGGCCCTATACATTATATGGGAAAATGTTGAGAATTCATATTTTGGACACTTCCTCTAAAGACTATGATCCAATTGAGTTGAAACTTGACGAGGAGCATCAGGGCTCCAAGTAGACACAAAATAGCTAAAATTGATGAGCCAATTGAAAATCCAAGATGGCTGCCATTAATTTTTGACATCTCTTCCCAAACCTTTGATCAATTTGAGCCGAAACTTGCTCTTTGAGCTTGTAACAGGACAACTTTTGGATGAGCTAAAATTGTGTGGAAATCCAAGATGGCCACCACAGCTACCATATTGAAAATCTGTTTTGGACATCTTCTTGCAAACCACATGGCAAATTAAGTTGAAACTTACATGTACAATGTAGCAACAGGTTGATGTGAAGATAAAAATAGCTAAAATCATGCCGATTGGAAGTCCAAAATAGCCACCAAAGCTGCCATTTTGAAAACCAATTTTTGACTTCACCTAAACTGTTGGGCAATTTGAGTTGAAACACTGTAGCAACATGATGGCCTCTAGATCGAAAATAGCTATATTATAAAAAGAAAGACCCTTGAGAGCAATGAACACACACACAAAGACAAAAATAGCTGAAGTGTCTAAAATTTACAATATATGATTGAAGTAGCAAAAGCTTTAAGTTACAATCAACATTTTATTCTGGGAGGTTTATCTTTGCTTGCCCCTATGCTGCATGCATGTTGAAATCATGATATTGTTAAACACTTTCTCTTCAAATATCGGTTGGCCAATTTCCACCCAGTTTCATGTCCACCCTACTGTTGAAACAGGATTGAAGGTTTGTTCAAATGGTCACACTCCATTGACTGCCATGGCCATATATGGTAAAATAATGATTTTTTTTTTCCCATATTTATTCTTTTAAAGACATACACAAACATATATGTGACAATTTTTGTCTTTACAAAGTACATTTAGACATTATCATATAACAAAAAAATAGTAGTTTCTTATAATTTTGTGACAACTTTTTTGCAATAATATATTACGAGTAGATCTATCCAAGAAGATATTAATGTCACATGCTATATTTAGTACTGTGATTTTCTTTCATAGTTCGCAGGTGTGTAGCCCTGGGTGGGTTATATTTTTTTTAACTTTTACATATGAATATAAATTAAAGGTATCTAAGACTTTGTATACTATAGAGTGTCAGAACTGTTTTAATTATATAAAAAAGACAAAAAAAACGGAACTCATTTCTCACATTGTGTTAAGCGGACGGACCAAGGAAGACCATTTTCCCAGAAACTTATTATACTTATTATTTATTCTTGCAATATACTGTTCATTTTTAAATTTTCTTTTCAACAATGATTGAAATCCTTGTATACTCAAATGTTTGGATAAAAACTTTGTTTTATAAATATAATACTTAGCTATAATTATGAGATAACTAATTAAAGATGATTCATGTGGCCAAGCAAATATGATATTTTTATCAGTAATACTTAAATTTATATTCCCATTAAGCTGTAGCCAGTTTTTCAATGTGTTCCAAAACGCTTTTACTTTAGGACAGTCTACAAATAAATGTTTAATTGATTCTATTGCCTGTTCACAGAAGGAACATCTATTGCTGTCTATTTTATTGATTTTGTATAAAAATGAATTGGTTGTCAAAATTCTATTATTAATTTTGTACTGGAAATCTTTCAATTTAACTTCTTTGATATCATTAAGGGCTGTATTATATTGACTTTTTTCCTCCTTTGAAATATCCCCTAGATCTCGTTGCCATCTATTTGGTAAATCATTTTCGCTTTTAATAAAACTTTCATAAATTTTCTTACAACCTTTTTTATCTTTAAGAATAAGTTTAACATGTTTTGAACATATTACATTATATTTCATATCAATACAGGTTTGAATATTATTGTTTAATAAATTCTTCCAGACCTGTGGTATTCTATTTATTACTCCTTGAAAATCTAAAATTGTGCCTCGAACATTAAGCAAAGTTTTCAACTGATTAAAATCATAAAACACCCCATTCTCATTAACAGATCAACTATATTCCTTATTCCTTTCTCATACCAATTTTTAATGAAGAATTTTCCACCATGTTGCATTTCTGAATTAAACCATATTGGTGAGTTTAAAACATCTTCAGTTTGACTTGCTGGATTGCATTTTAAAAAAGCTTTCCAACTATTTAACACATCAATCCAAAAAGGATTACTTAGATTTAAAGCACAAAGTTTGGCATAACCATCTCCAAAAATAACAAGTTTTCTAAAGTCAACATGGGAAAGTCTGTTCCAAGAACATTCGTTTGTACTAATTAAAATTCTACGCAACCATGTTATATATGGTAAAATAATGATAATAAAAAAATAACAACACTTTCTTCTTCTTCAAAACCAAGACCTGCTGAAATGATGATCCTTTCATTAGTTGCAATGACAGGATTGGAAAAATGATGCATAACATCTGCATATCTGCAGTGGCTACTTCACTCAGGTGAGCGAGCTGTGAACCATGACCTCTTGTTTCCTACTTCTCCATGAGGTGCTTCTAATGAGTACCCACAACATATGTTTTTCGAAAAGAAATAAGAAAAATATTAACACTTTTGGACTGAAAAAAGTGTTTTATTGATATTGTGAAAGGAAGCAAATGTGTGAGTTGACATGCTGAGTAAAACAATTACCATTATTATCCTAAGTATAGGGGGGCAGACAGGCTTCAGCAAACGATGTAAACCCAGATCAGATGCCACAAACCACTGCATCTGATCAGGTTCTACACTGCCACTCACCCAACAGTTCTTAGAATAGACACATCATCAGGTAGCCAAATGTACTTGCACAAGTTTTTTGAGTTAATATGTACCAATATTGACAGTAACCATCTGCTTATCCACAGAAACTCCATAGGTATATCTTAATTTTCAAATACCTCCCTTTGGTACATATAAGCAACACCTACTGTTCAATATTCTTTTGATAAATCAAAATGTACCATTTACCCTAATAATTTGGACATTGTAATAAATAGTGTAGACCCACATCAGACAGCTCATTTGTAGCATTTTATCTGGGTCTACATTATTTGCCACGCATCAAATATTTTTAAGCACATCAACAGGTAAAAAAAAATAAATGTTCATTTTGGACAAAAGTATGCAATTAATGTAAGGCATTAAAGAGTTTGAATATTTAGAGTAAATATGGTATCCATAGCATATGAACTTAATACAGTAATGCATAAACACATAATATCCGTTGACAAGCCAAAGGTCCACATAACTGAAGCTGATTGCATGCCATTAACAGTCAACAACTTATTAATCCATCCATACCAGACATCCTATTGATTGTCCAGATTTTCAAATGGTTATAGTTTTATGGAGAAAAAAAAAGATTAAAATTGCTCTGGAAATGATGCTCAATTAGCTTGCCTGTAAAAGAGCAGAAGCATGCCTCTCACACTTAACTGCCAATTACCAACTCTATTAGTCAATGAGTCAAGCTAATTAGTAGTATCCCAGTGTTCACTTATACCATCAAGAAGTCCATGTTACATCTATCAGCAGAGGTAACATGACCGACTGGACTGTCAATCACCCTTATCTTTTAGCTTGAGCCTCCTATACAAAACAAAAAAAAAAAAAAACACTTTCCTAAAAATTACCCATAGCTAGCAGCCATCAAACCAACAACTCCAGTACCAGCTCCCAGTTCAATGACACATTTTCCTTCCAGATCATTCCCATTGTTGAAATCCGCAGTCTCCAAATACTTTGACAATACCAGTGCTGCATCCCAGACAACACAGCCGACATCTCCAACCTCAGACTGATAAATCTTCAGCACCGACTCATCATTTCTTTCAACTTCTCTCACATAAACTTTTTCCAGATCTATGGGCGCAGACATCTTGGCAAGGGAAGTAACTCTGTCAGATCTAAGTTGTTTAAACGCTTGAAATTTAATGTAGGCACCATTCGAAATTGAAAAATATCGTCCAGGTGACCAGGAAGCAAACAACAGATTTTGTTTACAGGAGAGTGAAAGAACTTGGGTCTAATTTTTACAAAATGTGAACATTTAGAAGAACTAATCGTATGTAATATACTCCATGAAAGGTTGATGTCCGTTGATAAATTATGACCTCGATACATTACGTCTTAGATACTCTTGAATCGCACACAAAGTAGTTGTCGATCAGAATGTATGCAGTGTGCGCGCGATACCAGTATACGGACACTGAACGAAAAACCCTAAACCCCTGATTTTTACACTAATAAACCTTTAAGGTCTACCTAAAACCTTTCATAGTCTACAATGGGGCCCCTTTTCTGAGGATATTATTGCATATTACAAACAATATGGCAAGTGTCAGATGGACAGGTTTTCACTTTAGAGGGTACTGTCCTTAAAAATGTGCATTCCATTAAGGGGAACGCAATATAAGTTGTAAGTATATCTTGGAGTAAAGTGCTTAATAAGAAATTTATTTTGATGCAAGAGTTTTCAAAATCAGCCTAAAAATAAGGAAGTTATAGTGGTTTGAATATATCTAAAATGGCTCTTATGGATGCCGGCATGTTGTAGGCTTTGTGACATCACACAGCCCAAATTAAATATGCAAAACGAAATTATAAAGGTTTTTAAGAATAATTTTGCTGCAGATTGTTTTATTATCTTTCAATTCTTGCGACAAGCAATCTTTTCCCCCTAAATAAACCAACTTTATAAGAATAACTACCTTTATGAAACGAATTTTAATTTTTATGAAACCTCATTAAATATTCAAAATGGCGGCGCACATTCCACCAATGTTAGATTTTTCTATTGTCTATAACTTACTTAATTTTCCACCGATTTTGATCAAATTTTTGTTAAAATTCATTGTTTGTAAAGTTCTTTACTTTAAAGCAACATACTTTTTAGGGTTGCGTTCCCCTTTAAATACCTTGGAGTAACAATCACACTTATGACTTGAGATGGAATACACATATTAGCAACATGTGTACTAAGGCAAATTTTTGGTTTCTTGAGATGACCTTTTTATCAATCTCCTCAGGATGTAAAAGAGGCAGTAATTAAAGGACTTGTTCGCCCTGTTTTTGAACATGGCAGCTGTGTTTGGGATCCCAAAGGCATGGTTCTTAAAAAAAAAGAAATTGAAAAAGTTCAGAATAGGGCTGATAAAAAGTTCAGAATAAGGCTGATAGGTTTGTAACTAGCAATTACTGCTTTGAGAGTATGACTGAAATACTGGAAAAACTAAGAGGGGAGTCTCAGAAAGAAAAGTAGGAGAGACAGTAGACTGATTCTTTTAAACAAAGGTCTAAAGGGAGACAATAGACTGATTCTTTTAAACAAAGGTCTAAAGGGTGCTGCCAGCATTCCAACAGATGACTTTATCTGCCAGTTAGGCACATAAGATAAGTATCACGCATTGATTTTTCAGACCCTTGCTGCAAGAAATGATATTTACAAGGGCTCATTCTTCCCTCAAACATTCAGAGATTGGAATGCCCTTCCAGATTCGAGTATATCCTCTGCTGAAGGTGCAGAGGATAGTGTGGCTAGGTTTACCTCTCTGGTGAGAGCTAGGGACTAACTTCCCATATTACAGATCCTAGTGAATGATTGATATTAGACATGTCACCAGTAAAAGTTCTGGTTCACATACTCTATGCAGCCCCCACCCCACAGGTTCGTGGTTTCACAGTTGGCTGTCCTTGTGTCTGTCCATCCATCCGGCCATCTGTCATATATCTGTCCATCTGTATTTTTGTTTCCGGATGATAACTTGAGTATCTGTCAACAGATTTTCACCAAACTTGGTATATGCATTGATACTGTAGAGATCTGGTTTGGGATTGCTAATGGGCAAATTTGTCAACTTTTGACAGAGTTGTCTGCCTGTGACAAGTTCATATCTTCATTTCCGGATGATAACTTGAGTAAATATCAATGGATTTTCACCAAAATTGGTGTATACAGTGATATTGTAGAGATCTGGTTTGGGATTGCTGATGGGCAAATTTAGTCAATTTTTGACAGAGTTATCTGTCCAAGACACACCCATATTTTCGTTTCAGGATGATATCTTGAGTTAATGGATTTTCACCAAACTTGGTTAGTGCATTGATATTGTGATGGTCTGATTTGTGATTGCGAATGGGCAAACTTTGTCAATTTTTGACAGAGTTATCTGCCTGCAACATGTCTGGATTTGTGTTTCTGAACAATAACTTCAGTAAATATCAATGGATTTCCACCAAACTTGCTTTTTGCATTGATATTGAAGAGATCTGCTTCAGGAAAGCTAATGGCCAAATTTTATCAATTTTTGACAGAGTTATCTGCCCTGGATATGATAGTGGTGCCTACTGTGGCGGGGTATTATCATTGCATGTTTTTTGACGTTTATTTTATGCTAGGAAGTCCATAAGAGACTTATTAATTTACAGATTAAATAGGTTAACCTGTGTCTGCATTTTCTCAAGCACCTTCACATAGCCCTATAAGCACCTTCACATAGCTCTGACAATCTCCTATAATAAAAACGAGACACAGGTTTGATGAAGAAGCTGTGCATCAAATTTCATGTCATTAAACCATTGTAGTCTGGAGACCCCTAGAAGGGTAATTGGCAAACAGTACAGACCCAGATCAGATGCCTTAGAATGCAGCATCTCATCAGGGTCTCCACTGTTTGCAAATGGTGCAGCCATTTCTCTCTTGGAATATCTAAATCACATAGCCTGGCATACCTAAAATCAAAATCAGAATCTTCCAATATATAGTGTGGGAGCTCATTCAGTCTTAGAGTCTACAATGGGTTAAAGTCATTAAATAAGGAAACTAGATCAAATTAAAAACTTAGCTCATTCAAAATTTCTTTTTCTAGAAAGAGCAAACTAATGAAGTTCTTAGAAAAATAAATCTGCCTCTTTTACCAATAGGATTGACTATTGCAGGCCAAAATGACTATTGCATTACTATTACTATTGCCAATACTATTACTATTGCCGATATTATTACTATTGCCACTTTACTATTATGATAGCATAATTGCCAAGGTCACTTTTGTGATGCATAGATAGTTCACTGTATTGTTAGAACCCATATTTACTAACAGGAACAATTTGTCTGAATTGAGCCATCTAAACATAAATCTTAATTTTGAAGCCTTCATGAATATGCATGAATTTCAGAAACTTTATATGAATATTTGGTAAAACATTAAATACATGTATTAAATACATGTACATGTATATGAATATTTGGTAGGAATTAAGTACATGTACATGTATTTGGCCAATGAAGTAGTATTTTCTAATAGTAAGCTGTAACACCCCTTTATAGTCTTTATGGTCTCTGCACTCCTTTAGAGGATTATTAACCCATTGTAGACTGAATGAACTCCCCCACACTATATATTGGAAGATTCTAATTTTGGTTTAAAGTATGCCAGGCTATGTGATTTAGATATTCTTAGAGAAAAGTGCTTTAACTATTTGCAAACAGTGAGACCCTGATTAGACGCTGCATTCTGTGGCATCGGATCTGGGTCTGCACTATTTGCCATTTACTCTTTTAGGGGTCTCCAGACTACAATGGGTTAAACCTTTCAGTCTGGTAGACTAAAACAAATACTTATACAAACAGTGTAGATCCAGCTGAGATGGCTCATAAACAAGTGCAAGCCTTCTGTTTTTTTACTCATTAGGCATCAGACCTTCAGATATAGGGTATCTAGATGAATATTTTTATTTCTCCATGCAAATATACTTTGTGGGTAGTCATTAGAAGTGCCTTGTAGTGTACCCATAATATATAATTTTTGTGAAGAAATCAATAGATTTAAGTTGGAAAAAAAATGCACCTGTTAGCCATATAAATATATTCTATTCCTTCTCGATGAAAAATATATGTTGTCAGAATGTCCTCTTCAAATGGGTACCAGGGTATTACCATCAACATAGGTTTTCATGGAGAAATAATCATTACCTCTATTGTTAACCCTTAAAATGCCAAGAAAACCTGCATCTGAAAATAAAAATCAGTTTATGTCATCTGCTGAATATTCTTGCAAACTTTTCAAGCCTATTTTTGCATACAGGCAATGGTGTAGACCCTGATCAGACAGCTCATAGTCGAGCAGTCTGATCTGGGTCCACACTGTTTGTAAAAATGTCTTTTAGATCTCACAAGCAGATGACAAAGCAGATAGCAATTGTTGTGATTGACAGTTTAAGGGGTAAGAACATGCCTTACCTTGAGCTATATTACGATCATATGCAAACCTCACTTCTGTAATACCATATTCGATCTAATTACTGCACCATGCGCTAAAGTTTTTCAAAGTAACTAGTAAAAGATGTAGTAAAATATCTACCTAATAAGGACAAACTTACAAGAAAGATAAGCAGGGAACTGAATGAGAGCAAATTTAATGATGTTTATGCATTTTTTTCTGATTTTCTTTATGAAAGCATATGTTGTTGGTACTCATTTGAATTGCCTTGACAAGTCAAGGCAATTCAAATGAATACCAACAACATATGCTTGTTGGTACTCATTTGAATTGCCTTGACAAGTCAAGGCAATTCAAATGAATACCAACAACATATGCTCTTATAAAGCAATAAATAAAAGTACACGATCTGTAATCTGAAGACTCAGAAATTGCTTGACTGTGCTCTTATATGGGTCTCTGCGGTAATTAGGTCGAATACGGTACTTAGTTCAGGCTGTTCATGCAAAGGCTGACCTTAATTGTTTGTGTATGAATTATGCCCCCTCTTTTCCTATCCTTGCTAATTTCATGATGCTTTTCAGATCTTCACCACTGACGTGAAAAAATGGTGCCTACTAGCTTATACTGAAGTAGTGAACAGATTGTTTAATTCTGCATTCATAAATTTCAGAAGCTAAAATGAAATAAATTTCCAAAATTGAAATGAAAAAGAAACAAATTTGAGAAAGTGACTAAAAATGGGAGATAATACACATTGGAAAAAAAAGTCCCAAAAAGGATAAAATGAAAGATGTCATCAGTAAGAAGAAAAAAATGAATGTTTTAGACTTTTTCAGAAATGAAAATATACTGTAATACTAAGACATAAAGAGGAAATTTGCTACTTGTAAAGAATAAGAAACATTACAAAATAAAGTGAGGTACAAATGAAAAAAAATAAAATGGAGGAAAATTCCAATGAGAGCCAAGAATTGAGAGGAGAGAAAGATGCTGTAGTGAAACGGTTACAAGACTTAACAGTGGCTTTTGTGAGATTGAAGCAAGCAAGGGAAGTTACGGTAAAGAAGATGACTGCTTATGAAAAGAAAGTTAAGGAACTGGAAATTGAGAATGAGAAGATTGCTGAAGAAATAAAATTGTCAAGAGAAGAGAGAAGG
This sequence comes from Anodontia alba, assembly GCA_964016985.1. Lineage (NCBI taxonomy): Eukaryota > Metazoa > Mollusca > Bivalvia > Lucinida > Lucinidae > Anodontia > Anodontia alba. The sequence goes on along the minus strand of OZ024833.1, from coordinate 80,089,784 downwards.
ATTATGTTAAATGAGTTAGAAGAGAGCAGGTAAGCAGATTATACAGACATAGCCCTTGATAGGGTGCTTTTTTTTCTACCAGGAAAGTATTGAATTTTCTTATTTCTCCATAAAAATATATGTTATGGGCACTCATTAGATGTCCCTCACCAAGCTGCTTCTGATGAGTACTACTAGATATGTCTACATGGAGAAAAAAGAAAAATATTTACCTGATATCCCCTTATCTAGAGCTGTGACAGAATTCTACCAGTATGTGCTGTTATTTCACAGTGAGGTATTAAAGTAAGGGAGATAATTACAAGGGGATCACAGTCACTCTAAACTAAAATAAAATATGCATCCCTTCCTGAAAGGAGCTACTCTTTTCCTTTAAGGAGAATCGATACATTTTCAAGGAAGACAACTTTATTAAAATTGATTTTGCTCCCTTAGGAGCAATTCTTTTCCTTTTAGAATTGTTTGTTTGTTTGTTTGTGTTGAGGTTTTACGGCCCAGTCAACCCAGTGGGGTCATGTCGAGCGCGGTCAGTTTACCTAACCACACGTTTACTGGGCAGGCTTAGTCCTCAAAGCGGTTAACCAGTATTGTGCACATTCTTTCGCCAGAAACTGACAACTGCCCTTCTTGAATCAGCGGTCCTTTTAGAATAGGTCCCTTTGCAGAAGGGAAGGAAATTCTTTCCTTTTAGAGTAGACCTCCTTTACAGAAGGGGCTTGATGTGCAGGAAAGCAAACAGGAAGTCACAAAAAATGTTTTCCTGTAGAAAAAGGCAGAAAGTCTTCGCTTAAAATTTAATGTAGTCCCCATTGAGAAAGGATTCATATATCAGGGAAGAAAATTGTCTTCTGCTGGAGTGGTCTCCCATGGACAAAATTTTCAGCTTAGAGAGCTCTCTCTTTTTGTGTTCCACACTTTATATATTCAGAAGTGAATACATGTGGTAGCTTTTCCATTATCATGTACAAGGGAGGTTAACCCTAGTCCTGCTGAACTCGGATATACCCTGCCTTTGCAAACAGTGTAGATCCAGATCAGTTGGCTTCTTCAGAAGCCAATTGATCTGGATCTACACTGTTTGCAAAGGCAGGGTTATATCCGGGCTCAGCATGACAAGGGTTAATGTCATATCCCTGAAATTACTGTTTCCTAAGATTGTAATATTTATGGAACCTGATTGATTATGTCTAGACAAGGAAGTGCTTGTACTTTTATTACTTCTAGAAACTTTATGTATTATTATGTACTAGGAGAATAAGTCATAAAAATACTGTTTTCTAAAGAAAGTCGCTTTATCTATGTAGGTGATAAAAATCAGTTGAAAAAATGGGTGTAACTGATTTCTAGTAGTTTTCATTATGTTTTAATGTACTTTCAGAAAAGCAGATTGTTTTGAGAGAAGGTACTATGGATGTTAGAGACTTACTCGTCATAAATGATGCATTGACAGAAGGTACAGATGTGGAGATTGAAGAAGAACAGAGTAAGGAAAAGCAACAGCAAGGTATGATTTCGCTTTGTTATGTCATTCACATGCACTGGTTACCACTTTGGTTGTAACGTTTTGTATATGTAGATAAAAGAAGTAGCCAAATAAACAGTTTTCTTACTTCTCTCATTCTACCCTTTTTGGATAGCCTGAAGGCTGTAGAAGCACATGTGATCAGAAAAGGCTCTGATCAGACTGGACGGATGCACAGGCTGATCTGAGTCTTCGCTGATCAAACAAGTCTTAGGGTAGGTTTTGTTGTATGCTGGCTCATATGGTATATTGTGAGTATCTATCATTGGTGTGAGGGCTAGCTAAAAAAAATCCTTACCGAGGATCACTGTCTGGCATCACACAGCTTGCCGTGTCATGCCAGACTGTGATCATGAGGGACTGATTATAAGGATCTATAATTGGTTTGACGGGTAGATAGAAAAAGTCTGTCCCGAAGGCCTCTTTTTTTGTCAGTCCTAGTATTTAGCTGCATTTCTGATTAACAGATTGACCTACAGTTATCAAATCTGACATATACATGTACTTCCCCCCTATCAGGGACTTGAACACTGATGTTTTATTATTTCATTACCCTGACCTATAATTCACTGTCTAATGACTTTGTCATTTATGTGTCAAACCTAGTGCTTAGCTCCATTTCTGTTTAAATGTATTGCCAAACTCTTTTGAATCATATGCTTTTTTGCAACAGTCAAAATCAAAAGATATGCTTAGCTAATAATTGAGCCAGGGCATAACAATACCTACAAAATGGCTTGTGCACCCAGCAAAGACTCAGATCAACCTGGGCATCTGCCCAGTCTGATCAGGGTTTTTGCTGTGTTCTCAATAGGTAATCAAGGACCCAATCTTTCTTCATGCGGACAGCGAAGCCCAAGCTTTCTTCATGCAGACAGTGAAGACTCTGATCAGACTGGGTGGATGCACAGGCTGATTTGAGTCTTTGCTGGGAGCAGATCTCATTTTGTAGGTCATGTGCTGGCTTAATTACAATTGCTCCACAGAGATGATTATAATGAGTATCCACAACAACACAAAGTGTTTTTCTCAATAAAATTTTGAATACATACAGCTGTTGCTTTTTGATGTTTTTTTTTTTTTTTTTTTTTTTTTTTGTACATCATTGTGTGTTTTATAATGTCTTTCAGAAACTAGGATAGACTTTGACATTGAAGATACAGTTGGAGAATCTCAAGTAGACATAAATGAAGAAACAGTTACTCTTGAGAAGGAACAGCTGGTTTATAGAATTATTTCAAAAAAGGATAACTCTTCTTCAGACACTAATGCATCCAGCCACAGAACTGATTTAACTTGCACTTTTGAAGAAGTCTCTTCTTCTGAAATTGGTTCGCCCAGTGCCAAATCTAATTTACCTAGCACTACAAAAGAAATCTCATCTACAGAGCTTGATTCTGGAACTCCTGACTCTGTGGAAGGTAGTTCTGACACCAGGCTTACTCTTCCGGGTCCAGAACTTGATTCTGGAACCCCATGTTCCCAGAAAGACAGTTCTAGTCTCAGAGTTCTGTTACCTGGTTCAGAACTTGATTCTGGAACTCTGTGTTCCCAGGAAGACAGTTCTAGTCTCAGAGTTGTGTTACCTGGTCCAAAACTTGATTCAGAAACTCCTACCTCTAAGGAAGAAAATTCTAGTTCCAAAGTTACTTTACCGGGTAGTGCAAATGAAGTATCTTCAGCAGTTGATTCATCTGTATCTAGGAAGAAAAGATCCAACAGAAGTAATTCAGTTAGCCCGAGGAAGAAAATCTCTCGTCTGAATAATATTTTTGAAATAGATTTGGCTAGCTCAAAGGAAGAAAATTCTGTTGCCAGACTCACATCAGGTTTATACACTAAGAACATGTCTTCTTCAAGTTTATCACCTAGTAATATAAATAAACCTGACTGCCAAATTAACATATCTAAGAATTCTGTTTCCAAACCAAGTGTGTTCAGTATTGGAGGAAAGATGTCCACAACCAGCAGTGCAAAGAAAAACTCAGTTTATTCCCCTAGTGTTAATAAGGATGGTACTCCTTCAAAAATCAATTCAGCTAGCCCTGTAAAGAATAATAAGTCTAGTCCAAAGGTTAAAAAGAATAATAAGTCTAGTCCAAAGGTTAAAAAGAACTCTATGCCTAGTCAAAAGGTTAAAAAGGAATTATCTTCATCCAGAAGGAAGCCTAGGAGAAAAAGCATTGAATCTAAACAGAATTCTCCAAAGAAAACAAGCCCACCAGCTAAGAAACTGGACTTCAGTGAAATGGAACCTGGTAAGTACTGATTGTACCCCAGCACACAAAGTATGTTGAGGGGTATACAGCAGAAGACATTTTGAGGAGGAGTATTTGATGATAATTTTGGGATAATTTTCTCAGTTTGTCCATAAAAACATAAATTGTGGGTACACATTAGAAGCGCCTTACTGAGGTGCTTCTAATGAGTACCCACAGCAAATACTTTTATGGAGACTTAAGAAAAACTTTCCCAGAATTATCATCAAGCACTCTTTAATAAGTCTCAGAGCTCTAGATAAGAGGGAGTAAAGGGTATTTCAGCATTGATTTTTTAAAAATCAGCATTGAAATTGAAGTTGAGGGGGTAAAAATATACAATGAAATTTTGTGTTTCAGCATTGAAATCAAATTTAGGGGGTACTTTTGTTAGTGAACTTTACAGCTTCAAAATAAAAAAGCAATTTTTCTCACATGGATTCTGTTGTGAGCAGTAGCAATACAATAGATCAGAAAGGGTTTAACCCTTAAAGCACTAATGACAAATACATTTCTTGGTATTTCTCTTTTTTTTTTTTTTTTTTTTTTTTCTCATTTTTCAGAGAAAATAAAGCTTGGCAGACAATACAATTCATAACAAATGCCAAGCTTTATTTTCTCTGAAAAAGTTAGGATTGTATGCTACACTTTGCTTTAAGAATTAAGCAAATTGCAAATGGGCATTTAAGCATTGACCTTAAAAACAGGGGTAAAACTTTGCATCAAACCCTTACCAGGAGCACTGAAGTCTTATACCAGTTCCTCCATTTGAATGTTTCATTTGTATGTTTATTTTCTTCCAATATCAAATTTTGCAAAAAAAAAAAAAAAAAAAAAAATGTCATGTCCTCCTCCACCCCACTACCCACACCACCACCACCACACATACACTAATCTGATCTCATGAACCAAAAAGCAGTTTCTTACCAAGTTCACATGGATATGTCCTTGGGACTAGGTTTGTTGACGACCTATGCTGGACTAAAACTGTCAAATTTAAGCACACTTTCTTGTCTGTGAGATATATCATGAGCCAATATGCAAATTCTGGGTTTACACTGTTCCTGTCTGAACACATATGTTAAATATATACATGTACATTCTAAGTTTAGAATGTTTCATCATAGGTCTAGATAAGAGTGGGTATCAGGTAAATAGTTTTTTTATTTCTTGACGAAAACATGCTTCATAGAGTCAATACTTTGGGCCTTGCCCAGGTGCTTCTAATGAGTACCCACAGCGTCTGTTTTCATTGAGAAATAAGAAAAATATAGATAATTTTTGGTTGAAAAAAGTGTCTTCTCAAGAACTATGTTTCATATCAAGATATAGATTCTTGGCAAATATTTAGAAAAGTACATGTATGTTTAAAGATTATTGTTGGTTTAAACAGTATAATTGCTTAGCATGGTGGGTAAAAGTTTCAGCAGATGACATTTTGAAATATTTTTCTTATTTTTCCCAGAAAAAAGAATCCTAGGGGACAATTTGCATGATATGTCAAAGCCTATTTTCTGGGGAAAAGTAAGAAAAATATTATCAGTTTTTCATCTGCTGAATTTGCCCATAGAGTGGTGAAGGTTAGTTGCAGGCTACATCTTTGTTTTTGTTACAGGTGTATTTTTCTGTTCGCCTTGTAACATTGGGTTTCACTCGGAGGTCCATTTTGATAGACACATCCAGTTCAGACACAGTGGAGCTGGACTAAGTCTTGAAAATGATTCCCAGTCCTTTAGGTTGAGTGTGAATTCTCAGAATGAAAAGGAGGAACAGGTCACAACACAACAGCTGCCTGACAAGAATGATATTGCTACAGATGGTGTGGTGACAGAGGCAGCTTCTAGTGCATTAAAGGATGCAGTTTTAGCACTAAAAATAGAGGGAAAGGAAACTAAGAAAGTGCATCGTACCAGTAACATTAAAAAGCATGGGTAAGCTTATTCTTTAGTATTCTATATAGTCTTCTCCCATAACTCTAGATAAGAGGGGTACCCAGACAAATATTCCTCTTTTTTCTCCATGAGGTGCTTCTAGTGAGTACCCACAACATATGTTTTTATAGAAAAAGAGAAAAATATTGACACTATTTTGACTTAATGTTTTACAAACAAGTTTTCACGTTTCAAATATATTATGGGAGAAACTTTAATAGCCTGACTTTAATTATACAACCTGCAAATGATGTTTGAAGTATGCTATTTTTTATCATCTTATTATGGTATCACATTGGTTGTCCGTGTATCTGTCCATCTTTCAGACGTCCTTCCGTCCATATTTTGGTTCTGAGATGATAACGAGTGAATGTCAGTGGATATTGTGGAGATCTGTTTTGGGATTACTAATGGGCTAATTTTATCAATTTTTGACAAATTTATCTGCCCGCAACACATCTATATTTTCATTTCTAGATAATAACTTGAGTAAATATCAATGGATTTTTACCTAACTTGTTTTATACATTGATATACTGGAGATCTAGTTTAGGGATTGCTAATGGGCAAATTTCGTCAATTTTTTGGACAGATATCTGCCACCAACTGATCCCTATTTTCGTTTCAGGACAGTAACTTGAGTAAATCTTAGTACATTTTCACCAAACTTGATATGTGCATTGATATTGTGGATATCTGGTTTGGGATTGCTAATGGGCAAATTTATCAATTTTTGGCAGTTATTTGCCCGTCAAACAATAATAGCGGGGTATTATCGTTTCTTGTTTTTATTTCAGTCATTCCAACAAATAAGGTTTTTGCTTCATAAAGTCAGTACTTTGGGCCAAGGCTGTCCAATTTCCCTGAAGACAAGTTAGAAATATCTGTAGCACTAGCTAAGAAAAGTATTCAGATTATGAGATATTATGCACATATTTTTCTTATTTCTCAAAGACAACATGTTGTGGGTACTCATTAGAAGTGCTTCACTGAGGCACTTCTAATGAGTACCGACAACATATGTTTTCTTCGAGAAATAAAAAAAATGTCAAATTTCAAGCAAGTAAATCTTAGTTGGACAACTGGAATTTGACCATTTACTTATCCATGGTTAAGCAATAAAATTTGATAACTCCACAACCCTGCCATTGGCCACATTTAAATAAAATTTGTATCACACTTGCAGGGATAATTCTGACTTGGAATATGATGTGAGAAAATATCTCATTCAACCAAAACTGGCGAAAAATTATGAATTTTCTGAGAGAAATTCATAGGTTCAGATAAAGCACTTTTTTTATTTCAACTGAAAAATACTGATATTTTTTTTTTATTTCGCCATGGATACATGAGTACCCATAACACCTGTTTTCAGGAGCTATAAGAAAATTATAAACTGGATACTCCCACTTATCTGGAGCTCTGGAAATTTTTGCAAAATCCTTAGCTAAATTACAGTTTGCTATGAGATTTTACTTCTTATTTAGCAAATTGCAATAAGACTTTTTGACAAAAAAAAAAGATAAAAAAAAAAAAAAAAAAAAAAAAATGAGCAGATCTGTCAAAATCTCATCTGAAAATAATCCCTGTGCTTGTTTCCTTTATTTCAGGTGTGATTTATGTGGGAAGCTCTTCTTTGCACCAGTTCAGCTGGAGGGACACATGAATAAGCATAATGGGGTGCGACCATTTGAATGTCCAAACTGTCAGATGAAATTTTATAATAAACAGGATAGAAACAGGCATTTAAAAACCCATGATGCTGTCAGATCATTTATATGTACTGTGTGTGGCAAAGGATTTGCTACCAAGGTTTATCTGAACCACCATGTCGCAGTACATAAACAGGAGCGGAAATTCTGCTGTGAGCTGTGTGGGAAACGATTCCGACAGAAAGCGCACCTGCAAAAACATGTGGCTGTGATTCATAAAGGAGAGCGAAGCTTTACCTGTGATGTATGTCAGAAAAACTTTGGAAGTCGGTATGCTTTAAAGATCCATGTGAATACACACTTGGGTACTAAACCGTTTACGTGTGATATCTGTGGGAAGAGTTTCGGTAACCGAAGTTACTTACAAAAACATCAGATTTATCACCGGGGCGAGAAAAAATATATGTGTATCAAGTGTAAAAAGATGTTTTATTTGTCGACAGATCTTCAACGTCATATGAGGATACATTTGAATATTAAACCGTACAGTTGTAGCACATGTGATTACTCATGTACTATTGAAGATAACATGAAGAAACATGTTTTACTTCATATGGGAGTTACATTTTCATGTACTTCATGTGAGAAAAAGTACACCACATCTTCAGCACTAAGAAGACATGTAAAACATGAACATGAGAATTAATCCTTTAATCGTTAATCACAGTTACAGCAGATGGATTATGAAATCTTATTTTCTCAAAATAAATTAACAGTATCAGATTTGTAATGTCATCTGCTTCAAATTTGCTTAATGCAACCATACTATTGTAGCATGTGTGATTACTCATGTTCTGTTGAAGATAACATGAAGAAACGTGTTTTACTTCACACTGGAAATACATTTCCATGCACTTCATGTTGGAAAAAATAGCCACGTCTTTGGCAGTTAGGATACAAATAAAACGCAAACATGAGAATTAACCCTTAAGGGGCTGCTCAAAGCCACAGCAGAGGACCCTTTGATTTTATTTATTTTTTTTTTTTTTCAGAGAAAATAAGGCTTGACATTTCATGTGGCTCATCTGCCTTGCAGATGACTCATATGAAATATGAAGCCTTATTTTCTCAGAAAAATAACTATTACAGAATTGCTTAGCACTTAAAGCATAGCTCCAGATAAGAGGAGGTATCAGGAAAATATTTTTCAGATTTCTCCACAAAAAGATGTGGGTACTCCTTAGAAGCACTTCATTGAGGCTCATCTAATGAGCACCCACAACTCATGGGGTTTTCATGGAGAAATAAGAAAAAATATTAATCTGGGCCCAGTTGTTCAAAGCTAACAAAGTCGTTAGTTAACGATTCTTTAAAATTTACATTGAGTGATACGCAAATATGCTGAAATTTTTTACTTTAAAATTGTGAGTAGCAGCTAATCACATTCTTTCAGCAAAAAATATCAGAATAGTGTATATTGAATCCGCTAAAACAGTTAACAAAATGACCCTTAACGAGCTTGTTAAGCTGAGGACACTTTGAACAACTGGGCCCTGATACTCCCTCTTATCTGGAGCTATGGATTTTTATAATAATTTTGGGATATTTGTTTTTGTGGTGGGTGCTCATTAGAAGCATTTCTGCAAGGCATTTCTAATGAGTATCTTCAGTGTACTTGTTTATGGAGAAATGAAGAAAATGAACTAGAAGAAATACTTGTTTATAAGCCTTCTGTTCTATTCTGTGAGTGAATAATGCAGACCCTGATAAGGCTGCATCGGTTATTTTAACTTTGAGGAACTCCAAAGAAAAATCGCAATATTGTACCTGCCAAAATTTCTAGCTTTACAATATTTGATTTTTATATGTTTTTAGTTTTACTTTTTTACATATTGTTTTTTTTTTTATTTTTATTGTTAAAGATCTTTTCTGAGTCCTATTTACCCTAATCATTGGGACAAACAGGTCTGAGGAAACAGTGTAGACCTAGGTTACATGCTGCAAAATCTAATCAGTTACACTTTTTTGTCACTCATCTAGCATTTTTAGGTGCCTCAACAGGTAGTAAAATGGACTCATTCAAATGTTAGGATAGTTATGGTAAGGTGTCCCCATACTTAGGGTAAATATGGTATACTTGTTTTAACCATTACCACTGTCTTGACTAATTCAATAGACAACAAATTGAATAGATTTTTTTTTCTTATATTTCCCAAAAAATAGGCCCTGACATTTCACAGATAAAGAAATATCAAAGCCTATTTTCTGGGGAAATAAGAAAGAAATATTTCCTACTGCTGAAATTTTTACCCAACATGCTACATGTAAGTAATTTACACTGACAAGATAAAAGATACCATATTGAGAAATAAGCATCCTCACTGATCAGAGTCTGCCCATTTCATATCCTTAATCCTGAGATCTTTATAGCTCCAAATAAAGGATGTACATTTTCAGAAGATAGTTGTGCACCAGAACCAGCACATATGCAGAGCCCATTCATTCTTGGTCTGTGCTGTTAATAAATAGAATAAACTAGAACAGGCAGAGACTATTATGCCCAGGTAAGGCACTTTTTATGCTTACCTCCAGATAAGGTACTTTTAATTATACTAAACACCAGGGCCCAGTTGTTCAAAACTAACAATGTTGTTAGTTAACATATCACTAACATTTTGGTCATAAAGTATGGCAATACATGTATATGCTAATATTCTTGTTGAAATATTTTTTCAGCAAAAATGTCTGTAAATTAGTGTACAGTCAAACCTGTCTTAAGCAGCCACCCATGGGAAGCTTAAAATGTGGCTGCTGAAGGCAGGTGGCTGCTTAATACAGTTCAAATATATAAGTTTATGAATTTTCGGGCAACTTCCCTCTGGCTGCTTAATACAGGTTGGCTGCTTAATAGAGGTGACCACTAACACAGGTTTGACTGTATTTACTAGAACAACATTTTGACCACTAACGAGTTTGTTAAGCTAGCAGTGCTTTGAACAACTGGGCCCAGATAAGGTATTTTTAATTATACATAACTCCCTCCAGATAAGGCACTTTTTTATTATACATAGCTTCAGGTAGGGCATCTTTATTATACATAACTCTAGATTAGACTTGTTTTTTTGTTTGTTTGTTTTTTTTTTTTGTTTTTTTTTAAAAAACATTTTGAGGGTACTAATTAGAAGTGCATTGCTGAGGTGCTTCTACTGAGTACCCACAACATATATTTTCATGGTGAAATAAGAAAAAATATTAACCCTTGTCCTGCTGAACCCGGATATATCCTACCTTTGCAAACAGTGTAGATCCAGATCAGTTGGCTTCTGAAGAAGCCAGCTGATCTGGATCTGCACTGTTTGCCATTAAGTATATGAATTTATAGCAACAATCTGGATCAAGTAACCTGATTGGCTGAAAATTACAAATGGGTGTGGCTTCTTAATTTATTCAGCAGGACAAGGGTTAATACTTTTGAGTTCTGTAATGCTGTCATGCTTTCCTTGTTGTTTGTTTATGACAAAGAATTGCTCTGTTTTTTTTTTTTTTAGCTCACCTGAGCTCTGCTCAGGATGAGCTATTGTGATCACTTTTCGTCCGTCGTCCGTCCGTCCGTCCGTCCGTCCGTTAACATTTTCAAACGACTTCTCCTCTGAAACTGCTGAGCCAATTTTGCTCAAATTTCATATGGAGCCTCCTTAGGGTGGGGGAAAGAAAAATTGCTGAAATGGTCACGGTTCGTTGACCAAGATGGCCGCCATGCCCATATATGGTAAAAACCTTTAAAAATCTTCTCCTCCAGAACCGAGAATGCCTTGGGGCTGAACCTTTGCAGGAATCATTGGGGACGGGAGGTCTACCAAAATTGCTAAAAGAATTGTCGTACGTTGACGTTTGACCTTTTTACAGCAAGTTCAAGTTTGCTTCCCTATGCATTTGTATGGGAAAAACCTTCAAAAATCTTCTTCTCCAAAACCGAGCATGCCTTATGGCTGAATCTTTGCATATATCTTTGGGAACAGGAGAGCTACCAAAATTGCTAAAATAATGGTCGTACATTGACATTTGACCTTTTTACGGTAAGGTCAATTTTGCTTCCTTATGCATTTGTATGGGAAAAATGTTCAGAATTTCAAACAACTTCTCCTCTAGAGCCTCTGGGCCAATTTTGCTCAAATTTCATATGGAGCCTCCTTAGGGTGGGGGAACAAAAAATTGCTAAAATGGTCGCGGTCCGTTGACCAAGATGGCCGCCACGCCCATATATGGTAAAAACCTTTAAAAATCTTCTCCTTCAGAACCAAGAATGCCTTGGGGCTGAACCTTTGCAGGAATCATCGGGGACAGAAGGTCTACCAAAATTGCTAAAAGAATTGTCGTACGTTGACGTTTGACCTTTTTACGGCAAGGTCAAGTTTGCTTCCCTGTGCATTTGTATGGGAAAAACCTTTAAAAATCTTCTTCTCCAAAACCTAGCATGCCTTATGGCTGTATCTTTGCATATATCTTTGGGAACAGGAGAGCTACCAAAATTGCTAAAATAATGGTCGTACTGTTATATAACAGGGTGTTCAATTGTTTTAAACAACATGTTTACTATGTTTCCATAAATAGCTTTATTTACTATGTTTCCAAAAATAACTTTCTGGAATGTTCAACATGTTTACAATAACATGATGTTTACGGCCTTGATACTGGACTGAGTTGTTTTTGGAATGTCATGGAAGATTTAGAAGTTTCTTGATTGGAACTAGAAAATAAGAGATGCTTGTAGTAAATTCTTTTTCTAGAACCTTCTTTGATATTATATAAGGAGAAAAGATTTTCATCTGGGCATCTTTGTATACTTTCACTGGAAATTATTCTATACTGGATTACTTTACTATTTTATTCATTCTGGACTTAAATTCTGAATTCAGGAACATTAAATTGTGGGATCAGAAACTGATATTCAAAGGATTTGTTTTATAAATTCTCATGGATTATTTCAGAGGGACTTTGTGACATAAATTTGAAAGGTACTGTCTACTTACATTATTTTGTTTTGAATCTTGTCTTATTTTTTTTGTGAATAAATATTGTTAATAATTTAAAGCTTGTTGCTGGTTTCACTTTCATTTCTTTCTCGTTACGCCTAGCTCGTAACAGAAATTGGGGGCTCGTCCGGGATCGAACATTTTCTTGAGCTAAAGCAAGTTTGAGCTTTTTAAAGAAAACAAATATTGATTTTTAAGGAAAAAAAATATTTGTTTGCTATAAAACAAGTACTGACTTTTAAAAAATCTCAGTAAATATAAAAATATTTGTTTCATAAAAAACAAGTATTGACTTTCAAAAAAATATTATAATAATAATAAAAATAAAAAAAGCAAGTATTGACTTTTGAAAAATATCAATAGATAAACTCTGATTGATAAATTTTCTTCATAAAACCAGCAAAAAGCAATCATGTCATTTGACCTTCAAGCTTTTATCACTGCGCCTTCGCAGGAGCTGTTAGATTTGGCCAAAAAGTCTGATTTGTTGGATATTGCTGCTCACTATGAATTGACTACCGTCAACAAGTCCATGTTAAAACAGGAAATAAAAAATATTTTGGTCCAATTTTTGGTTGATAAGGAAATTCTTGATTCTTCTGCTTTGTCTCTTGTTCTCGTAACTCAGACTGGTTTGCAAATGCGAGAGCTTGAGATTCAGAAGCAAATTGAGTTAGAAAAATTAAGATTAGAGCAAGAAAAACTTAGAATGGAAATGGAAGAAAGAGTGCAGAAAGAAAGAATGGAAATGGAAGAGAGGGAGAAAGAAAAGGAAAGACAAATGCAGAAAGAAAGAATGGAAATGGAAGAGAGAGAGAAAGAAAAAGAAAGACAAATTCAGATAGAAAGGAAAAAAATAAAATTTGATACAGAATTAAGAATGAAAGAATTAGAAATGCAAAATATGACTGTAAAACGGCAGCCTTTAGAGTCTGGCGTTCATTTTGACATTACCAAACACATCAGATTAGTTCCCCCTTTTCAAGAAAAAGAGGTTGACAAATATTTTCTTCATTTTGAAAAAGTAGCAGAAAATTTAAAATGGCCAAAGGAGCATTGGACCTTGCTTTTGCAAAGTGTTATAATTGGGAAGGCTCGAGAAATTTATACTCAGCTGACTGTCCAGCAGAGCTCCAGTTATGATACTGTAAAGGAATTAATTCTTAAGGCTTATGAGTTGGTCCCTGAGGCTTACAGGCAAAAATTTAGGAACTGTAAGAAAGAAAATGAGCAGACCCATGTAGAATTTGCTAGAACTAAAGAACAGTTGTTTGATAGATGGTGCTCTTCAAAGAAAATTGGCTCCGATCATGAAAAACAGGCAGCTCATGCTTGTAGAGGAGTTCAAAAGGTGCATAAATTCAGACATTAAGTCCTTTTTAGATGAGAAACAGGTTGAAACTTTGGAAGCTGCAGCTCGACTTGCAGATGATTATGCTTTAACACATAAAGTTTCCTTTATTAATAAGTCAAATCCCTCTAGAAGACCATTTTTCCCACATTCAGGATCCAAACATAGTCCTAGTAATCCACCTGGTAGTCATAGCCAAACAATTACTCCCAAACCCAAACCTTCTGGTGAAAATAAAGATCAAAATCCCTTATCTCAACCAATTTGCAATTATTGCAAAAGGACAGGTCATATTATATCTGAATGTTTACATCTGAAAAGAAAGAAAGAAAAACAAGAGCGGCTTAAACCTACTGGCCTTACCTCTTTACGGTCAAAACCACAGTCATGTGTTAAGGAGGAAGATCCTATCCAGACCGAAAGGCCTGAGACTGATTCTGTTATGGAGATTTATGAACCATTCTTATCAGATGGTTTTGTGTCACTAAATAGTGACTATGCCCAGTCTACCCCAATTAAAATCTTACGAGATACTGGAGCTTCTCAATCCCTTATTTTAGCAGATACTCTGCCTTTTTCTGAGAAGACTTCTTCTGGGACAAGTGTCCTTATTCAGGGTGTAGAGTGTGGATTTGTTAATGTTCCTCTTCATAACATTTATTTATCCTCAGACTTGGTAACTGGTTTAGTGGCTGTTGGTATTCGACCTTCTTTACCTTTTAAAGGTGTTCACTTACTGTTAGGCAATGACTTAGCAGGAGATAAGGTTGTGGTAAACCCACTTTTGACTAACATACCTTGTATTGATCAGCCACCTGATCCCATTGAACAGAAAATCCCTGATCTTTACCCATCTTGTGCCGTTACAAGGGCCATGGCAAAGAAAGCAAAACAGAATGATGGGGACATTGATTTAACTGATACCTTTTTGGGTCAGTCTTTTAAACATAAGATTACAAATTCTCTTTCATCCAGCCTGTCTGACAAACAGACGGAGTTACATAACAAGTCAGAGTCCAGTCATTACTCTGCAATATTAAATGACCAAGGTCAAGGTCATGACTTGGTGTCAAGGTCACAGCTTTGTAAGGAACAGCATAATGATCCTGAAATTTTGTCTTTGCTTGAAAGGGCTTTAGATGAGAAAGAAATAGATCAAGTCCCAGTCTGTTTTTATGTCAAAAATGGCATTTTAATGAGAAAATGGCACCCTCCTGATGGCTCAGCAGAAGATGAGTGGACTGTTAACCACCAAATAGTGGTTCCTAGGGTTTATCGCCCTGAAATTTTGAACTTGGCCCATGACACTCCCATGTCAGGTCATTTAGGTATAAATAAGACCTATCATAAAATTCTTAACCATTTTTACTGGCCAGGGTTAAAATCTGACGTTTCACGATTTTGTAAATCTTGCCATACTTGTCAGATGGTAGGAAAACCCAACCAGACAATACCGAAAGCTCATTTACAGCCCATACCTGCTTTTGATGAACCTTTTAGCAGAATAATTATTGACTGTGTTGGTCCCTTGCCCAAAACAAAGTCAGGTAATGAATATCTTCTCACTATAATGTGTGCTTCTACACGTTTCCCAGAAGCCATTCCACTTCGGAATATTAAAACAAAGAAAATTGTTAAGGCTTTGGTAAAGTTTTTCACATTTGTAGGCCTTCCAAAGTCTGTTCAGTCGGATCAGGGCTCAAATTTCATGTCAGGAATTTTTCAGCAGGTCATGCATGAGTTGGGCATTACTCAATATAAGTCATCGCCTTACCATCCTGAAAGTCAAGGTGCCCTGGAAAGATTTCATCAGACACTGAAAAATATGATCAGATCATACTGCTTTGACACTGAAAAAGATTGGGATGAAGGCATTCATTTGTTGTTGTTTGCCGTTAGAGAATCTGTTCAGGAATCTCTTGGTTTCAGCCCATTTGAGCTGGTATTTGGCCACACTGTGCGTGGACCTTTGAAACTTTTGAAAGAGAAATTTCTCTCAAATGATGACAGTTCTCTGAACTTACTTCAGTATGTGTCAGATTTTAAAGACAGACTGTCTAAAGCTTGTGAAGCTGCTCGGACCAATCTTAAGTCAGCACAAAGGAAAATGAAATGTTGGTATGATGAAAATGCAAAAGAAAGACAATTCATGCCTGGAGACAGGGTACTTGCTCTTTTGCCTATTCCTGGCAAACCATTGCAAGCCAGGTATTACGGCCCTTACACTGTAGATAAACAGATTAGTGATGTAAATTACATTGTTAACACTCCTGGGAGACGCAAACAAAAACAGTTATGTCATGTTAACATGCTTAAACAATACATAGATAGGGATAGCTCTTCTGTTACACCAATTAGTGTTGTTAGTTCAGTCCCTCAGGAACAAAGTGAAATGAACTCTGAAGACATGAAATTCACCAAATCTGATCCTGCTTCATCAAAACTTCAGAATTCTGACATTCTAAAGGATCTCGACCAGAAACTTTCACACCTAGATCCAGTCCAAAGAAAAGAACTGAAACAGTTAATTTATCAATATGAACACTTATTTCCGGACATTCCTACAAGGACTGACAAAATTTATCATGATGTGAATGTTGAGGACTCACAACCTGTCAAACAACATCCATATAGAATGAACCCAACAAAACAAAAATATCTTAAGGAGGAAATTCAGTATTTGCTGGACAATGATTTTATTGAACTAAGTCAAAGTGAATGGAGTTCACCTTGCATTCTTGTGCCAAAACCTGATGGAACATATCGGATGTGCACCGATTACAGGAAGGTCAATAATTTGAGTAAAACAGACACTTTTCCCATACCAAGAATGGATGACTGTATTGACAAAGTTGGAAATTCAAAATATATAACTAAATTTGATCTTCTGAAAGGATTTTGGCAAATTCATCTCACAGAAAGAGCCAAAGAGGTTTCAGCATTTGTTACTCCTGATGGATTATATCACTATAAAGTAATGCCTTTCGGAATGAAAAACTCTCCAGCAACATTTCAACGCTTAATCAACACCATAATAGCTGGAATCGAGCATTGCGATGCTTACATCGATGATGCCATCATATACAGTGATGAATGGAATCACCATCTTGGAACTATCAAAACATTCTTTGATAAACTAAGTGAAGCAAAATTGACAATAAACCTTACTAAAAGTGAATTCTGTCATGCAACTTTAACATTTCTAGGACATGTTGTGGGTCATGGTCAGGTTAAACCTATAGAGGCTAAAGTTGAAGCTATTTCAAATTTTCCGGTGCCCACATGCAAAAGACAACTGATGAGGTTTCTTGGTATGGCCGGTTATTACAGAAAATTCTGTAATAATTTTTCTGTCATTGCTGAGCCACTGACTAATTTACTTAGTAAAAGAATGAGGTTTAAGTGGACCAGTGATTGTCAGAATGCCTTTGATAAACTGAAAGCCATACTGAGAAGTGAGCCGGTTCTCTTGGCACCGAATTTTAATAAAGAATTCAAGTTAGCAGTAGATGCGAGTGATGTTGGTGCAGGTGGTGTATTACTGCAAGAGGATGACAATGGTGTGGATCATCCAGTTTGTTACTTTTCGAAAAAGTTTAACAAACATCAAAAGAATTATTCTACAGTAGAGAAAGAATGTTTGTCACTCATTCTTGCTCTTCAACATTTTGAAGTTTATCTGACTTCTTCGTCCTCACCTATTGTTGTTTTCAGTGATCACAATCCACTGACTTTCATCCATAAGATGAAAAACAAGAATCAGAGGTTGCTCAGATGGAGCCTGTTTTTACAGGAATACAATCTTGACATCAGGCATATCAGGGGAAAAGATAATATTATTCCTGATGCCTTGTCCAGAGCATGATGTCTTGATCTGTGGTTTCCTGTAACTTGCTGTATATAAGATAATAATTGCCTTTATCAGTATTTTATTTTATGATAATTTTATGGCAAAAGAAAGCTTTATTACATAAATCTTTCTTTTCCCTGAAGAGGGGAAGTGTTATATAACAGGGTGTTCATTTGTTTTAAACAACATGTTTACTATGTTTCCATAAATAGCTTTATTTACTATGTTTCCAAAAATAACTTTCTGGAATGTTCAACATGTTTACAATAACATGATGTTTATGGCCTTGATTCTGGACTGAGTTGTTTTTGGAATGTCATGGAAGATTTAGAAGTTTCTTGATTGGAACTAGAAAATAAGAGATGCTTGTAGTAAATTCTTTTTCTAGAACCTTCTTTGATATTATATAAGGAGAAAAGATTTTCATCTGGGCATCTTTGTATACTTTCACTGGAAATTATTCTATACTGGATTACTTTACTATTTTATTCATTCTGGACTTAAATTCTGAATTCAGGAACATTAAATTGTGGGATCAGAAACTGATATTCAAAGGATTTGTTTTATAAATTCTCATGGATTATTTCAGAGGGACTTTGTGACATAAACTTGAAAGGTACTGTCTACTTACATTATTTTGTTTTGAATCTTGTCTTATTTTTTTTTGTGAATAAATATTGTTAATAATTTAAAGCTTGTTGCTGGTTTCACTTTCATTTCTTTCTCGTTACGCCTGGCTCGTAACAGTACATTGACATTTGACCTTTTTACGGTTAGGTCAATTTTGCTTCCTTATGCATTTGTATGGGAAAAATGTTCAGAATTTCAAACAACTTCTCCTCTGGAGCCTCTGGGCCAATTTTGCTCAAATTTCATATTGAGCCTCCTTAGATAGGGGGAACAAAAGATTGCTAAAATGGTCACGGTTCGTTGACCAAGATGGCCGCCATGCCCATATATGGTAAAAACCTTTATAAATCTTCTTCTCTAGAACTGAGGATGCTTTGGGGCTGAATGTTTGCATAAATCATCGGGGACAGGGGAACTACCAAAGTTGCTAAAATAATGGTCATACATTGACATTTGACCTTTTTACGGCAAGGTCAAGTTGCTTCCTTATGCATTTGCATGGGAAAAAACATTTAAAAATCTTATTCTCCAAAACAGAGGATGGCTTGTGGCTGAATCTTTGCATATATCATCTGGAACGTGCGGTCTACCAAAGTTGCTAAAATAATTGTTATACATTGATATTTAACCTTTTTACGGCGAGGTCAAGTTTGCTTCTGTATGCATTTGTATGGGCCCCATACATTTGTATGGAAAAAATGTTGATAATTTCAAATGGCTTTTCCTCTGAAGCCTCCGGGCCAGTGTTGCTCAAATTTCATGCGGAGCCTCCGTGGGCAGGAGAATGAAAGATTGCTAAAATGGGTATGGTCCATTGATCAAAATGGCTGCCATGCCCATATATGGTAAAAACCTTTAAACATCTTCTTCTCCATAACCAAATAAGCCCTGGGTCCTAATCTTTGCACAAATTAGGGGGGACAGGAGATCTACCAAAATTGCTCAAATGATGGTTCTGTGTTGACATTTGACCTTTTTACCTCCAAGGTCAAATTTGCTTCCCTATTTGTGTGGGCCATATACATTTATATTGAAAGTATTGAAGTGACTTGTAGATCAACAGTAGTTAAAATTGTTCTGATTGGAAATCTAAGATGGCCATCATCTGGTTTATATTTATAATATTTCCCTGCCACTGTGCTGTTTACATGTATAAAATCACGATTCTTCAGAAACCACTTAGCCAATTTCCACCAAATTTCACATTGATCCTTCTGTTGAAATGTGATTGATAGTTTATTCAAATGATCATGCTCCATTGACTGTCAGGCCCATATATTCTTCTTCAAAACTAAGAACTGTTCAAATGATGATATTTTCATTAGTTGCGATGATAGGATTGGAAAAATGTTGCATAACATCTGCATGTCTGCAGTGGCTATGTCACTCAGGTGAGCGAATCGTGGCCCGTGGGCCTCTTGTATTTTATTAAAGAGGAAATTCTTGCTAGTATTTTCTGATTATTGTTTGTATGGTTATTTGTTTGTTTCTTTAGAAATATACATTTGATACAAAAATGAATTTTTATACAAAAATTATGATTTCATATAGATATTTCGCACTGAATGTCAGCCTTTAGCATGCTGAAGATAAGATCATCAGATAATAAATGAGTATATTAAATATGCAAAATGTTTAGGCACCAGAACTCCTTCAACCCATTTTAGCTGGCAAATCCCCAAATGGGTAATTAGCAAACAGCAGACTCAGATCAGATGCTGCAAAAAGACTAACCAGACACCCTGCTATTGGAAATAGACTGTTCCAAAGAGTTGTGGTAGACGAGTCCACGCAACATATATGCGTTAACATATAAGTCTGCTTGAAAGCTTTATGTTTGGCAGACAGTAGTGTAGACGTTGATCATATTGCTATAGAAGCAGTTTGATCTGCACTGATTTCTCATCTTCCTAACAATGAATTAACCTTTATCACTCTCTGGACAGATTCAGCAGATGACAAATTGATTATGTTTTTCTTATTTTTTCCAGAAAGTATTGTCTCCTAAGAAAATAATTTGTATGAAATGTCAGTCTATTTTCTGGGAAAAATAAGAAAAAAATATTTCAAAATGTTGTCTGATGAAATTTTTACCCAGCAGGCTAAGCCTAAGGTGCTTACCAATTTCCATTGTGATGACCTTAACCTCTGCACTGCTGCAGATGAAAGTTACTAGATGATGGTGATAGTTTTTCTTAGTTTTCCCTGAAAAAAAAAATACCATTTCACTCAGATCATCTCTGATTTATCCATAATTGAGTAATTATTTGACGCAAATGCCTCACTGTTTTCATGTGGTCATTATTTTACCCTCCTGCATCTTGTGTTTTCTTTTTCAGGGAAAATTTTAAAAAAAAAATCTGCAAGATGCAGCAGGGTAAAACAATGACAGTAAGAATTGCAAAATGTTCCCAACACAAGACCTTTGAGCCACTGTGCTCTTCATGTATACATGTATATACAGTGTATGTGTTAGCATGGTAATAACCCTAAGTTTCTGATCAGGGTCTACACACTGGCCACCCATCCAGACAGATCAACAGGGAGTAAAATGGACCTTCCAATTACAGGACAAGTATGGTAAGGAGTTAAGGCATAGGTCTAGTTAAGGGAGAGTATCCGGTAAATATTTCTCTTATTTCTCCACGAAAGCATATGTTGTGGGTACTCATTAGAAGTGCCTCGGTGATGCGCTTCTACTGAGTACCACAACATATGTTTTCTGTTGTGGGTACTCATTAGAAGTGCCTCTGTGAGGCACTTCTACTGAGTACCCACAACATATGTTTTCATGGAGAAATAAGAAAAATATCAATACTTTTGTGAAATAAGAAAAATATCAATACTGAACTAGTGCTATGGTTAAGGTGTCCCAATATTAAGGATAAATATGGTAAGCTTGGAAATATGTATATGGACAATGCATGTATGCTGTATATTACTGGTAGTATCTGATTTTGTACAAATGGAATGATTAAAAATTATGAAAAAATGGTTTTAGTTTGTTTTTAACTTCAGCCTTTACCCTTAGTATGCTTGTCATGGAATTAGCAGATGAAAAAAGGTGATATTTTTCCTTGAAAGTAGAATCCTCTGCTTAACACTTAGCATGTTAGGTAATATTTTCAGCAGACAATATTTTGAAATAGTTTTCTTATTTTTCCCAGAAAATAAGTTTTAACATTTCATGCAAAGTGTCTCCTTAGGAGACATTTTGCATGAGCTATCAAAGCCTATTTTCTGGAAAATTAAAGAAAAATGTCATCAATTTATTGTATGCTGAATTAACCCAGAGAGTGGTAAAGGTTAAAATTACTGGTAAAACTAAATTTAATCAGGAATGGTCTTTGGAATCATACAAACAGCAAAGGTTAAGAGCAGTCAGTTAAGTAAAGGTTAAGACCAGCCAGTTAAGAAAATGCTAATACAACCCAGTTAAGTAAAGGATAAAGCAGCCAGTTAAGTAAAGGTTAAGGCCAGCCAGTTAAGAAAAGGATAAGACCAGACAGTTAAGATAAGGCTAAAGCCACTAAGTTAAGTACAGATTGATACCAGCAAGTTAAGTAAAAGTAAAGACCAGCCAGTTATGTAAAGGTTGATACCAGCCAGTTAAGTAAAAGTTAAGACCAGCCAGTTAAGAAAAGGATAGGATCAGACAATTAAGATAAGGTTAAAGCCACCCAGTTAAGTAAAGATTGATACCAGTCAGTTAAGTAAATGTTAAGACCAGCCAGTTAAGTAAAGGTTAGACCACAGTTAAGTAAAGGTTGAAACCAGCCAGTTAAGTTTAGGATAAATCAGCCAGTTAAGTAAAAGTTAAGACCAGCCAGTTAAGTACAGGTTGATACCAGCCAGATAAGTAAAGGTTGAGACTGGCCAGTTAAGTAAAGGTTCAGACCAGCCAGTTAAGATTAAGACCAGCCAGTTAAGTAAAGGTTAAGACCAGCAAGACATGTAGAGGTTAAGACCCGCCAGTTAAGTAAAGGTTGATATCAGCCAATTAAGTACAGATTTAGACCAGCCAGTGAACTAAAGGTTAAGGCAAGCCAGTTAAGTAAAGGTTGTGACCAGCCAGTTAAGTAAAGGTTAAGACAAGCCAGTTAAGTAAACATTAAGACTATCCCATTAAGTAAAGGTTGATACTAGCCAAATAAAATTGGTTGAGACCAGCAAGTTAAGTGAAGATTAAGACCAGCCAGTTAAGTAAATTTTAATACCAGCCAATTAAGTAAAGGTTTAAACCAGCCAGCTAAGTAAATGTTGATAATAGCCAGTTAAGTAAAGGTTAAGACCAGCCAGTTAAGTGAAGGTTAAGACCAGCCAGTTTAGTAAAGGTTGTTACCAGCCAGTTAAGTAAAGGCTGAGACCAGCCAGTTAAGTAAAGGTTGAGACCAGCCTGTTAGAGAAAGGTTGAGACCAGCCAGTTAAGTGAAGGTTAAGACCAGCCAGTTTAGTAAAGGTTGTTACCAGCCAGTTAAGTAAAGACTGAGACCAGCCAGTTAAGTAAATGTTGAGACCAGCCAGTTAGGTAAAGGTTTAAAACCAGCCAGTTAAGTAAAGGTTGATACCAGCCAGTTAAGTAAAGGTTGAGACCATCCAGTTCTGTAAAGGTTCAGACCAGTAAGTGAAGTAATGATTAAGACCAGTCAGCTAAGTAAAGGTTGAGACCAGCCAGTAAAGTAAAGGCCCGCCAGTAAAGTAAAGGTTGAGACCAGCAAGTTAAGTAAAGGTTAAGACCAACCAGTTAAGTAAAGATTGATACCAGCCAGTATAGTAAAAGTTAAGACCAGCCAGTTAAGTAAAGGTTGAGACCAGCCAGTTAAGTGAAAGTTAAGTGAAGTTTTATATCAGCCAGTTAGGTAAAGGTTAAAACCATCCAGTTCTGTAAAGGTTAAGACCAGTCAGTGAAGTAATGGTTAAGACCAGCCAGTTAAGTAAAGGTTGATACCAGCCAATTTAGTTAAGTAAAAATTGACCAGCCAGTTAAGTGAAGGTTAAGTGAAGGTTAAAACCAGCCAGTTAAGTGAAGATTGATATCAGCCAGTTAAGTACAGATTTAGACCAGCCAGTGAACTAAAGGTTAAGACCAGTCAGTAAAGTAAATGTTAAGACCAACCAGTTAAGTAAAGGTTGATACCAGCCAGTTTAGTAAAAGTTAAGTCCAGCCAGTTTAGTGAAGGTTAAGTGAAGGTTAAAACTAGCCAGTTAAGTGAATGGTGATACCAGCCAGTTAGGTAAAGGTTGAGACCATTCAGTTCTGTAAAGGTTAAGACCAGTCAGTGAAGTAATGGTTAAGAACAGCCAGTTTAGTAAAGGTTGATACCAGCCAGTTAAGTAAAGGCTGAGACCAGACAGTTAAGTAAATGTTGAGACCAGCTAGTAAAGTAAAGGTTAAAACCAGCCAGTTAAATAAAGGTTGATACCAGCCAGTTAAGTAAAGGTTGAGACCATCCAGTTCTGTAAAGGTTAAGACCAGTCAGTAAAGTAATGGTTAAGATCAGCCAGTTAAGTAAAGGTTGAGACCAACCAGTAAAGTAAAGGTTAAGGCCAGCCAGTAAAGTGAGTTTAAGACCAGTCATTTAAGTAAAGGGAAAGACCAGCTTGTTGAGTTAAGGTTAATACCAGCCACTTAAGTAAAGGTTAAAGCCAGCCAGTGAAATAAAGGTTGAAACCAGTCAGTTAAGTAAAGGTTAAGACCAACCAATTAAGTAAAGGTTGAAACCAGCTAGTTTTATAAAAGTTAAGCCAAGCAAGTTAAGTAAAGGTTGAGACCAGCCAGTTAAGTGAAGGTTTAAACCAGCCAGTGAAGTATAATACCAGCCAGTTAAGTAAAGGTTAAAGCAAGTAAGTGAAAAAAAGGTTGAAACCAGCCAGTTAAGTAAAGTGTAACACCAGGGCCCAGTTGTTCAAAGCATCGTTAGCTTAACGAGCTCGTTAAGGGTCATTTTGTTAACTGTTTTAGCGGATTCAATATGTAATGTTATGATATTTTTTGCTGAAAAATGTGAGTAGGTTTTGCACTGCAAAAGCTACTCACATTTTACAGCAAAAAATTTCAGCATATTTGTGTAGCATTCGATGTAAATTTTAACGAATCATTAACTAACAACATCGTTAGCTTTGAACAACTGGGCCCTGACAGTTAAGTGAAGGTTAAATCCAGCTAGCTAAGTGAAGATTGATACCAGCCAGTTAAGTAAAAGCTGATACCAGCCCATTAAGTAAAGATTGAGACCAGCCAGTTAAGTAAAGGTTTAGACCAGCCATTTAAGTAAAGGTTGATACCAGCCAGTTTAGTAGATGTTGAGACCAGCAATTTAAGTAAAAATTGATACTAGCCAGTTTAGTAAAAGTTGAGACCAGCCAGTTAAGTAAAGATTAAGGCCAGTCAGTGAAGTTGAGGTTGATACCAGCCAAATAAGTAAAGGTTGTGACCAGCCAGTGAAGTAAAGGTTAAGACCAGCCAATTAAGTGAAGGTTAAGACCAGCCTGTTAAGTAAATTTTGATACCAGCCAGATAAGTTAAGTTGAGATCAGAAAGTTAGGTAAAGGTTAAGACAAGCCAGTTACGTAAAGATTCTGAATAGTCAGTTAAGATCAAGCACAGCCATTTAAATAAAGGTTGATACCAGCCAGTTAAGTAAAGGTTTAGACCAGCCAGTTAAGTAAAGTTTGAGACCAGCCAGTTAAGTAAAGTTTGAAGCAGCCAGATAAGTAAAGGTTGTGAGCAGCCAGTGAAGTAAAGTTTAAGACCAGCCAATTAATTGAAGGTTAAGACCAGCCTGTTAAGTAAAATTTGATACCAGCCGGATAAGTTAAGATTGAGATCAGCCATTTAGGTAACGGTTAAGACAAGCCAGTTATGTAAAGGTTCAGAATAGTCAGTTAAGATTAAGCACAGCCATTTAAATAAAGGTTGATACCAGCCATTTAAGTAGAAGTTTAGACCAGCCAGTTAAGTAAAGTTTGAGACCAGCCAGGTAAGTAAAGGGTAAAGCAGCCAGTTAAGTAAAGGTTGAGACCAGGTTAAGACCAGCCAGTTAAGCAAAGGTTAAGACCAGCCAGTTAAGTAAAGGTTAATACCAGCCAGTTAAGTAAAGATTAAGACCACAGTTAAGTAAAGGTTGAAAACAGCCAGTCAAGTTTAGGATAAAGCAGTCAGTTAAGTAAAGGTTAAAACCAGCCAGTTAAGTTAAGGTTAAGAACAGCCAGTTAAGTAAAGGTTGAGACCAGTCAGCTGAGACATATGGTCTGACAGGCATCCAAATACCACAGCCAGGCCAAAATATTTTGTTTTGATGAGGAAATAGGTAAGAAATTAAGACAATTCGGAATTTTTTGCCTGAAACTCTCTAAATTGAATCCCTCTTCTTGAATCCTGGATTCATTTTACTTTAAATCAAATCAGTAAAAATAAATCATTTCATTTTGAGAACCCGTTGAGTAATGTCAAATCTGACTGCTCAACGTAAAGATATAGATTTTCTGAAAAGTGCTTGGATCTGTGTCTAGTTTTCTTTTTTTTTTTTTTTTTTTGTACTTTTTAAAAGCGACAAACTTGTTTCACGCAACTTTCACGGAAGATTTTCACGCGAGACTGCGGTTGCTATAAATACATTTTTTTGTTTACGGAAATGACGTTTTTGCTCGCGGAATGAGCACATTTTTTGACAGATGACTCGTATTGTTTCGTGAACTGTTCGTTATTTTCTGTGAAAGGAAGATCATCTGCAAACTTTAATTAAGTTTGGAGTACTGTTCAATAGATTTTCATTGGAAAGCACCTCTACGTTTTATTGCGCAGATATTGTTTATAAAAATCCGTGTGTGCTCTTGAGCAGAGAGTTGTATTGGATTTCAATATGGGTGAAAAGGCTGAAAACGTTAAAGTGGCCGTTCGTGTTCGACCATTCATATCCTTTTCATTTAATGACTTACTGTAGTCAGATATATGATGATCTGTTTGCCTTACCAGTATACATGAATTGCACGAAACTCTGTCACTATATCTGCTGCATTCATGCAAAGGCACCTGGCGCATAGACTGTTTTTCATTGTTTATTTGCAGCTATCATGTAGGCCCTTACAGATATTTATGCCCAAATCTTCAATTAATTTTGCCAGTTACGCCATAGGCTGCCAAGATGCACTAAGGGTAACTTCCAATTTTCCAGTTAAAATTTGATTAAGCTCCAGATTCAGCGATGCCTACTGTACCGACCTCTATTCAGAGGACTAATTTTTTTCAAAACCATTTGAGCTTTCATTAATAGGCATAATTGAGACACTTGAAAATTACCAAAAGATCAAAATAACAGCGAGTTTGTGGATTCAGTTCCTTGGAGCATTAATAATTTTATAGAATTAAATGGAGGCCTTGTGCAAGATAATTGGTAAATGAAAAAGCTAAGAAAGTGTAAGAATATTATATTTTTTGAAAGCCAAATGAGATGCAACATGAGAAAAATTACCTTTTGAATAGGGTGCCCAGTATAGACTCAAATCAAACTGCACAGCAGCGCAATCTGATAGGTCTTCATTGTCTGCACAAAGACATTTTGCATCCTTGGTTATCCAAAATGTGCCCAATGAAGATTCTAACCAGACTGCGCAAATGCACAGACCTGAATTTTCATTGGTGCATATGTCCAAAAGTACGCATTCTGACATTGTAGTTCAAATGATTCTTATATTCTGTTTCCAGTTCTTTTAAAACAAACAAATTAAGGCAGCTTCAAAAATAACACACTTGAGTACATTGGTAATAGGTATTGTCTGTGTATCTCCTAAACCCTCATACAGATTTCAACTAAATTTATTGTACACATTGCTGATATATACCTTCCTGGTGAATTGTATTTTTATATTTTTTCCAACATCATCTTGTGAGACAATGCAACCAGTTATTACAGTAAATAGTCTTAAATTTCAAACATAAAAGTTTCTGACAAAATGCCATATGCAAACAGTGCATATCCAGATCAGACTGCTCCTTAGGAGCAGTCTGATCAGGGTCTTCACTGTTTGCCATTCCACTAAGCACTTTAAGAGATAAATGCATAAAAAGCAAAATTTAAGCCCAAAAAGTATGGAATAAAATGTTTGAAATTTTAGGACATTAACCATACATCTGAAGCTTACTGTCACATACATGTACATTTTTTTTTTTTTTTTTTTTTTGGGTCTCTTACCCTCGACCAACATTAGATGCATCTTGATGGCCAAATGGCTCCCAACTAATCACAAGGTCCCATGTTCAAATCCCACCATAGGTGGAATTTAGCTCATGAGTTTACAGCTCATCATTGCACAGAGCCTTTTTGGCCTCAATGACTCAGTTGGATGTGTGTCTGTCTGGTGATCAGGAGGTCAAGGGTTTGATCCCCAGTGAGTCTGGCAAAATTCTTTCATGGAGATTGATCCTGAAATATTTTCTAAGATCATTCTTTCCCTTCTGCTGATTTAAGAAGGGCAGTTGTCAGTTTCTTGCAAAAGAATGTGCACAAATATTGGTTAATTGCTGAGAGAACTAAGCCTGTCCAGGAAAAAAATGTGGTTAGGTAAACTGACTAGATCAACATGATCCTAATGAGTTGACTGGGCCGTAAATGCATAAAGCCTTCAGTGCACAGAGCCTTTCATTATCACCCCTCCATCCTCTCAATATGGCTTAAATAATGTTGAAAGGGACATAAAACACTAAATCATTTTCATTAACCGTCATTAAAACTGATAAACCCTTCACCATATTCTGGAAGAGGTGAATTTCAATTTTAGGTATGTCAGGCTATGTGATTTAGATATTTCCTAGAGTGAAAAATGGCTAACTATTTGCAAACAGTGATGACCCTGATCAGATATGACATTCTTCTACATCTGCTCTGGATCTTCACTGTTTGAAAATTACCCTTTTGGGGGTCTTCAGACTAAAATATCAATAATAAAAAACAAAATCCAGGTATCGCCTAAAACTTTTAAAATGTATTGGCATGCCCTAAGAGTAAATTAACCCTTGTCATACTGAATAAATTAAGATGCTATGCCCACTTCTCATTTTCAGCCGATCAGATAACTTGATCCATATTGTTGATACAAATTCACATATTTTATGACAAACAGTGCAGATCCAGATCTTCAGAAGCCAACTGATCTGGATCTACACTGTTTGCAAAGGCAAGGTATATCCGGGTTCAGCAGGACCATGGTTTAGTTTGCAAAAGAGATTAATTTCTTCATTTCAGTGGAGAATGTCAACAAAAGAAAAATATGAAAGTACTTACATAAAAGGATTACCATTTTAATTATTCTGCTTCTCTTGTTAATGCTATCTACTGTGCTTTCGACATCTTTCAGAAAATCGTTTTTTGCTTGGAGCTCTTTACAGAAGAAGTAAATTTGAAAACTTTTGTCATGATTTAATGCAAAACCATTTGTTGTAACTACCAATGCACCAAAAGTTTTGTTCTAGTCATCTGTTTTTAAAACAATCAAATACTTAACTTTTTCTATAGTAAAAATGAATGCAAATTATGCGGAAATCTGTAGGGTAGGTAAATTGGAGGCAGATTTTCAACAAGTTCCACTTATTCAATTTTTCTGAAATTTTCACAATATTGTTGTGAAATATCAGTAATTCAAATTCAGTAAACAAAAGTAAAAAATATTTTCTAAGACAAAAATTAAAAAAAAAATCTCTTTGCTATAGAAATTGCATAGGTCAGACCAATTTTTGGCCATAAATGTAATTTTAGGGTACACATTTGAGAACAAAACACAGAAACAGAAAAGACAAATGGTTTTTGATAAGATATGGTCAATCAGAACAAAATATTTTCATTTAAAATAAAATGCCAAGCAAAAAAAAAGTCTTTCAGAGTGATGTCGAAAGGACAGTAGTGTGACCACAAGCACAATTGTCATGTAATTAGTATTAGTAGCCCTGTTTTTATAGTGATCCCCGGTGTTTTAATATTCTTTAAATTGTTTTAGTCTGGAAAACCCCAAAGGGATAATTTGCAAACTGCGCAGACTGAAGTCAGATGCTGCAGATGCAGTAATTATCCTAAAATTTCAAACACTTTATTCCATACCCTTTTTGTCTGAATTTTGATCTTTATGCAGCTATTTCTTAAAATACTTAGTGAAAAGGCAAACAGTGTAGCAGCAGTCTGATCTGGGACTGCACTGTTTGTATATGCCATTTTATTGGTCACTTTGGTGTACGAAATTTTAGCATATTTAGCATATACATTTAGCATATGCAAAGTATTATCAGCCCATAAAATACCATTCAGTTGAAGCAAACAAGGTTCTGTAAAATATTTTTGTTTTTATACTTTTATATATAATACATATTATACATTACTAATATACATGTATTTATTTTTTTAAGAAAATAAGGTTTGAACTTTCCTGTGAATCATCTGCTAAGCAGGCAATTACCATGAAATGTCCAGCCATATTTTCTTTAGAAAATAAAAGAAAATATTTTAGAGTGTCATCAGCTGCTGTTAAGGCATTTAAAGGGTGAAGGTAACACATGTCATAAACCTTTATTTAACTCTTGTCATGCTGAATAAATTTAGATGCCAGGCTCACTTCTAATTTTCAGCCAATCAATACTTGATCCAGATTGTTGACATAAATTCATATACTTAATGGCAAACAGTGCAGATCCAGATAAGTTGGCTTCTGAAGAAGCCAACTGATCTGGATCTACACTGTTTGCAAAGGCAAGTACATAGTACCGGTTCAGCAGGACTAGGATTAACATTAGTGAAGAACTGGACATTGGGAACCAACTGCAAAAGGGGGCTGCATTGTCTCAATGCAAGGCCAGGGTTTTCTATCTTTAGGTTTATGGGAGATTTCTTAAAAAGTTGCAGTCAACAGATGACACCCCTTTTTCATCCAAAAAGTATTGATATTTTTCTTATTTCTTCAAAAAGCATATGTTCTGGATACTCATTCATTGGATACATCATTAGACTCATTCATTGGATACTCATTAGAAGTGTCTTGGCAAGGTGTTTCTAATGAGTATACCCATAAGGAGTGTTTTTGTGGAGGAATAAGAATATTTTTCTGTTGCCCCCTTTTATCTAGAACTATGATGTGTGTGTGTGTGTGTGTGTGTGTGTGTGTGTGTGTGTGTGTGTGTGTGTGTGTGTGTGTGTGTGTGTGTGTGTGTGTGTGTGTTAACACATAGCTCCAGATAAGAGGGAGTATCCATATACATGCATCTTCTTATTTCCCCATGAAAACACATATTGTGGGTATTTATTAAAAGCGTCTCTCTGAGGCGCTTCTAATGTGTACTCACAAACATATCTGTAGAGAAATAAGAAAAATATCAATACATGTACTTATTGTTTGAAAAAAAATCACCTAATCAGGAGCTATGTTTAACAGTGATTTTGGTAGTATTTTTGTTGCTCTGTATTAAAATTTGTTATTCATATTATAATAGCAACAAAGTATGAATCCTTAACATAACCCACAATGCCAGAGAAACAGCGAGAAATGCAACGCTCGTTATACAGATGTCTGGCAACACAACAGAAATACGTGACCCAGACAACATGTCAGCACCGCCAAAGTCATTTGCTTATGATCATTCATACTGGTCACATGATGGTTATAATGAGAGGCCAGATGGATATTTTGAACCCGCCAATGCCAAATACGCAGATCAGGTGAGTTCTTGTTAACTCTTAACCATTATCACTCTCTGGGCTAATTCAGCAGACAACAGATTGGTGACATTTTTCTTATTTTTCCCATAAAACAGGATTTGACATTTCATGCAAATTTTCTCCTTTGGAGACAATTTGCATACATGCCATATCTCACACTGTGAGATAAAATCTCACAGAATTTGGCCCATCTGGAAGGCAATTCCCAAAGATATTCAAATCTCACAGAATTTTCAGACCATTTTGCAACATATTTTATGAAGAAATAAACATAAATCACACACTGTTGGAGTTTTCACAAGCTACTTATATGAAAAAAAAAAAGACATTAGACTGTATTGGGGGAGCTCCGAAATAATGTTTATCGAAATCTCAGAATTTTGTCAAATCTCCGTTAAAATTTTGCCTTATCTCACAGATTTTAGTCCACAGCTTTTGGCATGTATGCATTTGCATGAACTGTCAAAACCTGTTTTCTGGGGAAAAAAAACAAAAAAACAGAAAAATATTTCAGGATGTTTTCTGCTGAAATTTTTATGTAGAGTGCTAAGCTTTAAAGCGCTAAGCAGATTTGTAGCAGACAACATTCTAAAATTGATTTTGTTATTTTTCAGGGAAAATAAGACTTGAAATTTCATGAGACTCATCTGCAGAGGTAGACAATTCACATGAAATGTCAAGCCATATTTTCTTTGAAAAAAAAAAAATGTTTACATGCACATTTCAAATTGTCCTCTGCTGTAGTTGTGATCAGTGCATTATGAGTTAATCCTTAGCAGTAATATTCTGAAGACAAAGAAGTATTAGCTGACAACAGGCATTGGAAACGCTTAGGACTCTGGGTAAAAAATTCAGCAGATGGCATTTTGAATTATTTTTCTTATTTTTTTTCCAGAAAACAGGCTTTGACATTTCATGCAAATTGTCTCCAGAGGAGGCAGTTTGCATGAAATATCAAAGCCTATTTCCTGTAAAAATTAAGAAAACTATCAATTTGTTACTGCTGAAGATGCCCATAGAGTGGTAAAGATTTAGAGGATTTTTTTTTTTTTTTTTTTGTATTTTTTCCACAGAAACTAGCCCTTAGAATTCAACTTTTTCCCAGCTAGTGGCAACTTTTGTCGTACGCTGATAACCTTTGCAAACAGTTTGGACCCAGATCAGGCCTGATCTGCACTCAATCTGTTTGACGGTATTTCAGAAAGATTTTTTTTAAAAAGTTAATTTAAAAAAATCCACAGATGACAAAAAAGCATGCAAAATTAACCAGCATGCAAAGAGTTAATTTTGAGATTATTTGTGTGAAATGTTAAGCCTTACATGTAGACATGGAGAATGAAGGGTATACCCTCACATCAGGCTGCTTCCTTAAAGGAACAATTTGATGAGAGCCTGCTCTGCTTGCTATTCAACCTGCATATATAACACTCTGCATTCTGTTTAAAAATTTCAGCAAGTGTCATTTTGAAATACTTTACTTTTTTTTTTTCCAGAAAATAGGCTTTGGCATTCCATGCACTCGTCTGTTTTAGCATCTGATTTGTTCTAAAATGTTATTAGATGATCTCCAGTCTTTTTTTTTCATGAAGTTTAGTTTTGCTTGTCATTTCAATTGTTTAACTTTGGCCTTTTGATTTTTATTGTCCCCCGCCTTTTCGAAGAAAAGTGGAGGGACACTGTTTTTTGTTTTCCGTGGGGTGTGGTGCATGGTGCGTGGTGCGTGGTTCCGAGTTTTTAGTGGGTACTTTGTCCCCTTAACTCCTCCCACAGTTTCTGTCCAATCCTTTTGAAACTTTACAGGTGTTTTAAGGATGGTCTGAAGATATGCATGTGGTTTTTTCAGAATCCTGAAATAATTTTTTATCACTTTTTCTGCATTTTTAACTTAGACATTTTTTGAGTTCTAATTTTACAGAAGTCTATAGGGAGTAGGTACCTTGTCCCCTTAACTCCTCCCACAGTTTTTGGCCGATCATTTTGAAACTTTACATGGGCTTTTAGGATGGCCTGAAGATATGCATGTGGTTTTTTTCAGAATCCTGAAATAATTTTTTATCACTTTTTCTGCATTTTTAACTTAGACATTTTTTGAGTTCTAATACTACAGAAGTCTATAGGGAGTAGGTACCTTGTCCCCTTAACTCCTCCCACAGTTTTTGGCCGATCCTTTTGAAACTTTACATAGGCTTTTAGGATGGCCTGAAGATATGCATGTGGTTTTTTCAGAATCCTGAAATAATTTTTTATTACTTTTTCCGCATTTTTAACTTAGACTTTTTTTGAGTTCTAATACTACAGAAGTGTATAGGAAGCAGGTACCTTGTCCCCTTAACTCCTCCCACAGTTTTTGGCCGATTCTTTTGAAACTTTACAGGTGTTTTAAGGATGGCCTGAAGATATGCATGTGGTTTTTTCAGAATCCTGAAATAATTTTTTATCACTTTTTCCGCATTTTTAACTTAGTCATTTTTCGATTTCTAGTACTACAGAAGTGTATAGGGAGTAGGTACCTTGTCCCCTTAACTCCTCCCACAGTTTTTGGCCGATCCTTTTGAAACTTTACATGGGCTTTCAGGATGGCCTGAAGATATGCATGTGGTTTTTTCAGAATCCTGAAATAATTTTTTATTACTTTATCCGCATTTTTAACTTAGACATTTTTTGAGTTCTAATACTACGGGAGTATATAGGGAGCAGGTACCTTGTCCCCTTAACTCCTCCCACAGTTTTTGGCCGATCCTTTTGAAACTGTACAGGTGCTTTAAGGATGGTCTGAAGATATGTATGTGGTTTATTCAGAATCCTGAAATTATTTTTTATCACTTTTTACACGTTTTGAACTTAGACATTTTTTGAGTTCTAATTTTACAGAAGTCTATAGGGAGTAGGTACCTTGTCCCCTTAACTCCTCCCACAGTTTTTGGCCGATCCTTTTGAAACTTTACGTGGGCTTTAAGGATGGCCTGAAAATATGCAGGTGGATTTTTCAGAATCCTGAAATATTTTTTATTACTTTTTCTGCATTTTTAACTTAGGCATTTTTTGAGTTCTAATATTGCAGAAGTATATAGGGTGCAGGCACCTTGTCCCCTTAACTCCTCCCACAGTTTTTGTCCGATCCTTTTGAAACTTTACAAGGGCTTTTAGGATGGCCTGAAGATATGCATGTGGTTTTTTCAGAATCCTGAAATAATTTTTTACCACTTTTTCTGCATTTTTAACTTAGACATTTTTTGAGTTCTAATACTACAGGAGTATATAGGGAGCAGGTACCTTGTCCCCTTAACTCCTCCCACAGTTTTTGGCCGATCCTTTTGAAACTGTACAGGTGCTTTAAGGATGGTCTGAAGATATGTATGTGGTTTTTTTCAGAATCTTGAAATTATTTTTTATCACTGGTTTCCTGCTTCAATACTTAGGTATTTGATACAGGACCAGTGGTCCTCTGGTTAACTTTACCATTTTTAACACCTCAAATAAAAATTAGGCGGGGGACATAAATTCCCCATGGAATTTGCTTGTTTGATCTACATTGTATTATTAGGTATAGTGGAGAAGCCTTATTGTTTCTAAATCAGGAAGTGTTCTTAATGCTCTGCATGCTGTGTAAAAACTTTCAGCACACCACAGTTTAAAACATTTTTCTTATTTTTCTCAGAAAATAGGCTTTGACTGTGAAAAGTTTGACATTTCATGCAAATTGTCTTATACAAAATGTCAAAACCTATATTCTGGATAAAATGAGAAAAATATTTTTCAATGTGGTCTGCCAAACTTTTTACCCAGCATGCTATTTAAGCATTAATGTTGATCAAAGCAATGTTCTATTTGAGTGCTTCTGTTGTATGGAAATGGGCTATTGTAGGATTACTTCATGGGTGGCTTTGTCTGGGAACATAACATAATAGTCTAATCTTTGAAGAGATTGTGCTGACGTCAGTTAGACAAGGAAGCATTTATGAGAGAGGGAGGGAGATAAACTGAGTGAAACTGTTCAAAAGACCAGCAGATGGGTTAGGTCCATAGTAGCTGCATATAAAAAAAAATACCACTCTTGTCTGTAATTTGATTGCTTGTTCTAGTTTTATGATTGATCTACCATGGTCCAGTGGACCAAGTCCATAAAGTATACCTGCCGGCCTCGGTGGCTCAGTTGGATGTGTGTCCGACTGGAGACCAGGAGATCGCAGGTTCAACGCCCGTCTAGATCAAACCGCCGAGATCAGCAACATTCTTTCGTGGAGATTGATCATGAAATATTTTCTACGGTCTTTCTCTCCCTTCCGCTGATTCAAGAAGGGCAGTTGTCATTTTCTGACGAAGGAATGTGCACAATACTGGTTAACCACTTAGAGGACTAAGCCTGCCCAGTAAACGTGTGGGTAGGTAAACTGACCATGCTCGACATGACCCCATTGGGTTGACTGGGCCGTAAAACCTCAACACAGACAAGCACAAAGTGCACCGTACAGAAGTCCCAGATTTTGCTCTTCCTCGTGGCTTTTATCTTTGGAGTTTGGTTAAGGTCAGGCGCTTATCCACTGACATGTGTCTGTAATTTTATTTGTCTGAAGTGGCTTTGAAATACTCATTGCTAAATGTCAGTTTCAAGTGCACAGGAATCCCTTTGTAACACAGTTCAGTATAGCATGGTTTTGAATATAAACCCTTAATCACACAGTCCTATATAGCCTGGTTTTGAATATCATTTTATAACACAGCTCTGTATACAAGTTTTGAAATAACCCCTTTATAATACAATTCTGTATAGCCTGGTTTTAAATATAACCCCTTTATAACACAGTTCTGTATAGCATGGTTTTAAATATAACCCCTTTATAACACAGTTCAGTATAGCATGTGCAGATTATACATGTACTTTTTTTTCCCCTTTGGAATCATTGAGCGCATTGTGGTATCTTATGAGTTCATTATAACACAGTTTTGAATATAACTCGTGCATAGCACTGTTCAGTATAGCATGGTTTTGAATATAACCCCTGTATAGTTCAGTTCAATATAGCATGGTTTTGGCTATAACCTCTGTATAGCCCAGTTCATTGTAGCATGGATTTGAATATAACCCCTGTATAGCACAATTCAATATAGCATGGATTTGAATATAACCCCTGTATAGCACAACTCAATATAGCATGGTTTTGAATATAACTCTGTATAGCACAGTTCAATATAGCATGGTTTTGGTTATAACCTCTGTATAATGCTATACAATTATTGACTATTGAGGTATTGGATATGACATGCTATCCCGTGTTAGAAATTAACTTTTTTTGCAAGTAGCAAGTAGTTGCTACCTGGTCTGAAATTAGGTAGCAAAATGCATCTACATGGCTCCCATGTCATGGGTTAAACATTCAAGCACTAAGTATATTAAGCAGATAGCATTTTCAAAGTATTTTTCTTATTTCAGCAAAAATGAGGCTTGAAATTACATGTGATTTGTTTGCTTGGCAGATGAGTCACATGAAATGTTGTCTAATTTGCTCTGAAGACATTCACAACACTTAAAGTTGATAGTGTTCGGGGCACTTTACCAGGTAGCATCTTTTTGCTGCCAACAGTTTGACCAGGTAGCAAACTGAATTTTCAGGCAGCAAATTTGCTACTTGCTACTGTTAATTTCGAACCCTGCTATTCACCAGAAAATACCAGTATTGACCAAGGCTATAGACCGAGGGGATAGAGGAGGTCAATATTGGTATTCAGTGGTGGATATCAATGTCATATCTAATACCTCAATTGTCAACAATTGTTTTAATATATAGTTCATCTTTTCTCTTGGTTACTGTGGCAATAACAGTTAACACCAGACCCGATTAATATAAAAAAGCCCATGGAGATGTTGGCGCCACTACTGACGATGTCACTAAAAGTTGATATCTAATTCTAGAAACTAATAATTTATACACTGCAAGGCATATGCAAGTCAGTGTTTATCATGATCTGTTGCTGGGCTGAAGGTGGCTCTGAGCGAATGAAAATCATCTATTTATAACTTATATAATTAAGTTCATTGTAGCATGATTTTGAATAAAACCCTTTATAACACATTACCACTAGTGGGTCCATTGTTTCTTAGTGTAGATTGGGAAAATGGTCCTGAACAGAGATGTGAGACTGTTTTGATTTAATCCTTAACTTCCAGTAAATTAAGCAAACAGTGCAGACCCTGATCAGATGACACATGCTTCTCTGTGTCTGCACTGATTGCCAATGTCCCAGTCCAGGTTTTACAGATAACCCTCTTTACACTGATGTCACAGGGACAAGAATAGCGTGGCTATAAATAACCGTTACCTGGATTTTGTCTAATGTGTGGTTTGATTATATTGGTCATTGATACAACTACATTTAAAATTTTGGCATTTGTATACTATGGCTCGATTGTAAACAATCGACTCAAAAAGCATTCTTTTAACCCATGTCCTGCTGAACCCAGATATACCCTGCCTTTGCAAACAGTGAAGATCCAGATCAGTTGGCTCTGAAGCCAACTGATCTGGCTCTGCACTGTTTGTCATTAAGTATGAGAATTTATAGCAATAATCAAGATCAAATAGGCCTCGGTGGCTCAGTTGGATGCGCCGTCCGACTGGAGACCAGGAGGTCGCGGGTTCAACCCCCGCCAAGGTTGGCAACATTCTTTCGTGGAGATTGATCATGAAATATTTTCTACGGTCATTCTCTTCCTTCCGCTGATTCAAGAAGGGCAGTTGTCAGTTTCTGGCAAAAGAATGTACACAATACTGGTTAACCGCTTAGAGGACTAAGCCTGCCCAGTAAACGTGTGGTTAGGTAAACTGACCACGCTAGACATGACCCCATTGGGTTGACTGGGCCGTAAAACCTCAACACAAACAAGATCAAATAATCTGATTGGCTGAAAATTTGAAGTGGGCATGGCATCTTAATTTATTCAGTAGGACAAGGGTTTATAAACCAGTTTTCTGGAGCTATGTAATTTATTATTATTGAATTACCTAGACTTATAGAATTTCCTTATATAAACCCTTGTCCTGCTGAACCCTGATATGTCCTGCCTTTGCAAACAGTGTAGATCCAGATCAGTTGACTTCTGAAGAAGCCAACTGATCTGGATCTGCACTGTTTGCCATTCAGTATTTGATTTTTTATCAACAACCTGGATTAAGTAATCTGATTGGCTGAAAATTAGAAATGGGCATGGCACCTTAATTTATTCAGCAGGACAAGAGTTAATGTAATTGAGTAACATGACTATGTAATTGACATCCAGAATGACTATCTGGTACATGCTTAAAACTGAATAGAGGCTAACACTCAGAATATGCTGGATTAGAGTGAAACATAAATATTAAAATTAGGAGGTAAATAAACAATTAGTTGTCAAAACAGTCTCAGATAAAATGATTCAAAACCAATATGCAATTTTGAAATCCAGACATTTTGCAACAGGGTCATGTGTTGTTTTTTTCTGTGCTATAGTTGCCCTGAACCCATAAAGCACTAAGCAAATTTATAGCAGACAACATTCTGGTATCAATTTGCTTGTTTTTCCGAGAAAATAAGACTTGACATTTCATGTCAGTTGTCTACCCAGCAAATAATTCACATGAAATGTTGTCTTATTTTCTGTGAAAAAAATCTGAAAAATAAGACCTGACATTTCATGTGAGTCATCTGTCCAACAGACAATTCACATGAAATGTCAAGTCTTATTTTCTCGGAAAAATTAAATAAAAAAATAAAAAAGGTCGTCTGCTGTAATTGTGATTAGGGCTTTAAGACTAAGTATTTACAGAATTGTCTGAACACATAGTGTGAACCCAGATTAGACTGCTCTCAAATAGTCTAGGCCCAGTTGTTCAAAACTAACAATGTCATTAGTTAACGATTCGTTAAAATTTACATCAAGTGATACGCAAATATGCTGAAATTTTTTTTCAGAATATTGTATATTGAATCCACTAAAACAGTTAACGAAATGACCCTTAGCGAGCTCGTTAAGCTAACAATGCTTTGAACAACTGGGCCCAGGTCATGGCCAGCACCTCCTGCTGCTCACTTACATGCTGACAAATCACCTGATATGCCAGTCAGCTTGCTCAAATTCTGGGATACGCACAATGCAGTATTTAACCTTATCATTGGGATGCCGTAACTCATTGCCATGCTTATCCTATTACTAGCTCCAGATAAGAATTACGTTTTTTTTTTTTTGTTTTCTTTTTCAACTGGAAAGATCAGGGCCCAGTTGTTCAAAACTAACGATGTCGTTAGTTAGCATATCCTCAAAACTTTGATCATTAACCCTTGTCCTGCTGAATTTATTAGGATGCCACGCCTACTTCCAATTTTCAGCCAATCAGATCACTTGATCCAGATTGTTGATATAAATTCACATACTTAATGGCAAATAGTGCAGATCCAGATCAGTTGGCTTCTTCAGAAGCCAACTGATCTGGATCTACACTGTTTGCAAAGGCAGGGTACATCCGGGCTCAGCAGGACAAGGGTTAAATATGGCATATACAGTCAAACTTCAATGGCTCGAACACCGATGGCTTGTTTACCATGGCTTATTCAAACTCATTTTTTAATCCCTACAGAATTTTCCCGATAGCTCAAGAAAACAAATATTGAGAGAAATTTTCTTATTTTATTATGAAATTGTATGTTGTGTAAACTCATTAGAATTGCCTCATTGAGGTGATTCTAATGAGTACATGCAACATGCCATTATTTTGTTGAAGATCGAAAACATTTCCATAAATTATTGCCATTTGCTTCCTGACCTGGCGCCATGATTAAATCTCATTGGCTCGAACTACCCATCTCTCAAACAAATTTCCATAGTCCCAAAGATGTTTGAGTCATTGAAATTTGACTGTACACTAATATTTTTGCTGAAAAAATGTGAGTAGCTTTTGCATTTGCAAAAACTACTCAATTTTTTTCAGCAAAAATACAAATGTACCTGTAAATTTGGTACTGTACTTACTAGAACAGAAGCTTTGAACAACTAGGCCCAGATATTTTTTAATCATAGCTCGAGATAAATGTGGGTAGCTACAATGTATATAATATTCAGATACATTATGTCTGCTGAATTCCCCAAAGAGTGGTGAAGATTAACGAAATTGATTTTTGATAGAAACAAAGTACATTCAATTTGGTTCTTTGTTAACCCAAGATTAATTCTTGTTGCAAGCTAGAAGTAAATGTAATTCTAAATTGAATTTTTAATCCCACTTGAAACACATGAACCACAACAATAGAAAACCAACCTTCTGACATGTGTGCACAGTGAAGACTTAAATTAGCCTGATCAGAGTCTTTGTTGTCGCACTTTCATCCTTGGCTATCCAAAATGTGCCCAGTGAAGATTTTGATCAGACTGTGTGAATTCACAGGCTGATCTGAATCTTCTTCACTTGGCACACAATGTCCAAAGGTACGTTTTCTGATGTTTTTGCTCACATGTGTCCATCTAATACAATCTTAGTCATTGGGAAAATCATTGGTAATACTAATTTCGGACCTTTGCAGGTAGCAAGACTTCTGGTGTTACAGTAATTACCCTGTAGTTCCAGATAAAGCACCTTTTTCTTCAACCAAAAATAACTGGGCCCAGCTGTTCAAAGCTAACGACGTCGTTAGTTAACGATTCATGAAAATTTACATCAAGTGATACGCAAATATGCTGAAATTTTTTGCTGAAAAAATGTGAGTAGCTTTTGCAGTGCAAAAGCTATTCACATGTTTTCAGCAAAAAATATCAGAATATTGTATATTGAATCCGCTAAAACAGTCAAAGAAATGACCCTCAACGAGCTTGTTAAGCTAACGACGCATTGAACAACTGGGCCGTGATATGTTTCAAATTCTTCCATGAAAACATATGTTATGGGTACTAATTAGAAGCACCTGTATTTTTGGTGAATCATTTGATTTGACCCTGTCTAGTCAAACAGACTTCTGGACTTCTAGTTATAGTTGACTCCTCGCAGTAAGTATTCAACCACTCCCATATGGATAAAAATATGTTTTCCTTAGACAAACATGACAAGTTTACCTTTAACCCATTGTAGTCAGGAGACCCGTAAAAGGGTAGTTGGCAAACAGTGCAGACCCAGATCAGATGCCGCAGAATGGGGCATCTGATCGGGGTCTCCACTGTTTGCAAATAGTTTAGCCATTTTTCTCTAGGGATATACAGTGTATGTAGATCTCATAGCAGGACGTACCTAAAATTGAAATTGGAGTCTTCCAATATATAGTGTGGGAGAGTCTATTCAGTCTATAATGGGTTAAAATATACAGGTAAAAGACAGACTGCAATGTTTGTCTAACCATTAATACCATGGGACAGACACTTGTATCTTCACTTTTACTAGTGATTAGCCACCTCTGCAGATGAGTCAATTTTCTGTATGGTGTACCAGTGGCTAACTTTGATAGAACAGGGTCAGTTTGCTTATTATGCTTATACATGTACCATATTCAAACTTATTATTTTCAAATTGACTGCAGAAACTTATGGCAAAAATGCCAGCTAAATAAGCAAACCCTTGAAAAGATTTGGAAACAATGGGAACACTGGAATGTTAAACATTAAAAAGTGCCAATCACAACTGCAGTAGACAATATTTTGAAATATTCTTTATCATTATTATTTTTCTAAGAAAATATGGCTTGACATTTC
Organism: Anodontia alba; assembly: GCA_964016985.1. NCBI lineage: Eukaryota > Metazoa > Mollusca > Bivalvia > Lucinida > Lucinidae > Anodontia > Anodontia alba. The sequence continues at coordinate 80,048,157 of OZ024833.1, read as the reverse complement.
ATGTGAATTGTCTGCTAATGCAGATGATTTATAGGAAATATTAAAGCTTATTTTTTTTCTGAAAATATTAAAAAAATATTTTGAAATGATGTTTGTTACAGTTTTGCTTGGCACAGTGAAATCCAAAAGGATTTAGGCTTGTTTCAAAGTCCAAGTTGCAAGGTGTTTTTAGCTGTCTCGATCTGTATTTATAACATATGAAACAAAGGTTGAACAGTTATTAACCCTTAAAGTGCCAACACAACTGCAGCAGATGACATTTTTTTTTTTTTAATTTTTCAGAGAAAACAAGTCTTGACATTTCATTTAAATTTGAAATGTCAAGACTTGTTTTCTCTGAAAAATAAAAAAAAAAAAAAATAGAATGTAGTCTGCTACAAATTTTGCTTGACACTTTAAGGTTTAAAAAGAAAGCTCTTACAATGATGATAATGTTTGTCATGACTGCTCTAGCGAGCAGAGGGACATAGGGGTCACTTTCCGGCATCGTCATTGGCGTTGGCTTCGTCCTTGTTGTTGGGATCAACAATGTTAAGTCTGTGCATCTACTGTAGTTCAGTTTCTTCATACACACATCCAACATGAAGCACCCTGCCCACTGCCATCAACCATTACTGACTTTGACCTACTTTTAACGCTTGGCTGAACAATGTTGTTTTGACTGTGCATTTAGCTCTGTTTCTTGAACACCACCAGCAATCATTGGCGCTGCCTCTATGTGACTCAGTTGCCTGGTAGCATTAAAAATCAGGGCCCGGTTGTTCAAAGCGTCGTTAGCTTAACGAGCTCGTTAAGGGTCATTTCGTTAACTGTTTTAGCGGATTCAATACACAATATTCTGATATTTTTTGCTGAAAAAATGTGAGTAGCTTTTGCAGTGCAAAAGCTACTCACATTTTTTCAGCAAAAAATTTCAGCATATTTGCGTATCACTCGATGTAAATTTTAACGAATCGTTAACTAACGACATCGTTAGTTTTGAACAACTGGGCCCTGATCTGAACTGAACCACCAGCAGTCGTGACATAGCCATTTGGAGAATTTCTTATGTAATTCTCAAATAACCTTACTGTGTGCTCATGTGGTCTTGTGTGAAAATTAGGTCAAATATGGTACACCTGTTTTGAGGTCATACTTGTTAACCCTTGTCCAGCTGAACCCGGATATGTCCTCTTTTGCAAACAGTGTAGATCCAGATCAGTTGGCTTCTTGAGAAGACAACTGATCTGGATCTGCACTGTTTGCCATTAAGTATGTAAATTTATAGCAACAATCCCGATCAAGTAATCTGATTGGCTGAAAATTAGAAGTGGGTGTGACATCTTAATTTATTCAGCAGGACAAGGGTTAAGTCTTTTTAATGATTCAATTGTTTGAAGTAACCACAATAGAACCAAAACATATGTGGGAGTTTTAAAAATATAATCAGCTGAGGATTTAACCTAATAAAAGAATAGGTATTGGTATATTTACCTTAACCCTTAAAATGCCAAATTTAAATATCAGCAGATGATGTTTTAAGAATAATTTTCTTATTTTTTCAGAGAAAATAGAACTTGACATTTCATGTGAGCCCTGGGGGTGGTCGGGTGGTGCGAAGGTGCTGTGTATCTTACATCACCGGGGCGTCCAACTGATATTGGCTTACAGTTGGGCAAGGCCTGCTATCCTTGTAGTGGGTAAGGGTAGAGGGGGAATGTTTTTATTTCTTCTGTTTCTTCACTTTCATTCCTGTTCCTCTTTCTTCCCTGTCCCTCTCTTTCATCTCCTCTACTCTCTCTTCTATCTCTTTTCTCCCTTTCTCTGGGAGACGACACAAAATGACCCTCAAGGGTTGACGTGTCGTTAAACCCCAACACAATCAATCAATTCATGTGAGCCCATACTCCATAGGAGGCAATTCAGATGAATATAGAATTCTGTGTTCTCAGAAAAAAAAACAAAAAAACGAAAAAACATCTAAAAATTTTCATTTCAAAAGTCATAAGCATTCAAAGGTTTAACACTTAGCACAGAGTGGGCAAATTCAGCAGACGTCAAATTGATAATAATTTTTTTATTATTATCATTATCAGAAAATTGGATTTGACTCTACAAGCAAATTGTCTCCTGAGGTGCCAGTTTGCATGAAATTTCAAATTCTATTTTCTTGGAAAAATAAGAACAATGTCTCAAAATGTTGTCTGCTGATTCTTCCCAGCATGCTAAGCATAAAACAGACTATTTATGGTGTCTTCAGATTACCGGTGTTGAGACTTAACGGTTAGCACTCTTAGGGCAAATTTAGCAGACGACAGATTGATGATATTTTTGTTATTTTTCCTAGAAAACAGGATTTGACATTTTATGCCAATTGTTTACATTGGAGACAATTTGCATGAAAAGTCAAAACCTTTTTTCTGGAAAAAAAAGAAAATTATTTCAAAATGTCATCTGCTGAAAATTTTATTCAAAATGCTAAGCGTTAATAGTCTGTAAATCATGCATGTAGGTCACAATTGTTTGACTGTCCATAATATTACCAATTTACTATTGAAATTGAATTGGCTGATTAAATTTACCTTAGTCATGCCACACAAGGCAGTTTGTCCATAAAACACCAAATTAAATGTTAACAGATGACTTTAAAAACATTTTTTTCTTTAATTTTTCAGAGAAAACAGGAATTGTCTTATCATGTGAATCATCTCCTGTCACCAATGTTTTTATCTGTTAACCCTTAAAACACAACTACAACAGACGACACTTTGATTTTTGTTGTTTTTGGGTTTTTTTTCAGAGAAAATAAGGCTTAATGTTTCAGATGAGTCAGACTATTTGCAAGAATTCATACCTCCAGATAGGGCACAGTTTTCAACCCTTAAAGCACCAGTCACAACTACAGCAGACAACAATTTTTATTTTTTTTTATTTTTTTTTTATTTTTCAGAGAAAACAAGTCTTGATATTTCATGTGAATCATCTGCTTGGCAGATGATTCACATGAAATGTCAAGACTTGTTTTTCTCTGAAAAATAAAAAAAAAAATTTGAATGTCATCTGCTACAAATTTTGCTTGGCGCTCTATTGGTTAATATTTTTCTTATTTCTCCATGAAAACATGTAGGTACTTATTAGTGATGTCTGGCTGAGGTCCTTCAAAGTACCTACAACATGTTTTCATGCAGAAGTAGGAAAACTATTTACCTGATACCCCATCTTATTTGTCATGTTGATAGAATAGTTGAACATGGGTGCAACCACACAAGAAAGCCAATAAGCCACCCATCTTGTTTTGGAAATTAACCTAAATGCAGGGTTTGATTAAGAGGCAGGGACTGGGGATTTTCTCCTCTTACTTTGGCAATATTCCCTGGCTACTTTTGATTTAATTGAAATCAACCCTTCCCCCCCCCCCCCCCCCCCCCCACCCCCCACTTCTTTGCTTGACTCACGGCTGCCAAAAAATGTAAGTGAAATCCCTGTAAATGGCTAAACCAGATCAAAATAACCATAGCTCTTGATAAGATGCTTTTTGCCAATCCAAAAGTTGACCGGCCTCAGTGGCTCAGTTGGATGCATGTCCAGCTAGTGATCAGGAGGTTGCGGGTGGACCCTGCCAGGTCAGCAACATTCTTTCATGGAGATTGACCATGAAATGTTTTCAACAGCCATTCTCTCCCTTCCACTGATTGAAGAAGGGCAGTTGTCAGTTTCTGGCAAAGGAATGTGCACAATACTGGTTAACCACTTAGAAGACTAAGCCTGCCCAGTAAAAGTGTGGTTAGGTAAATTGACCGCACTAGACATGACCCCATTGGGTTGACTGGGCTGTAAAACCTCAACGCAAAGAAAATCAATCCAAAAGTATTGGTATTTTTCTTATTTCTCAATGAAAACATATGTTGTGGGTACTCGTTAGAAGCATCTCGTCTCACTAAGATGCTTCTAAGGAGTACCCACAACATATTTTTTTGTCTAGAAATGAGAAAAATATTTACTTGATACCAACTCTTATCTAGACCTATGAAATGACCAAACCAAATCAGTCAGAAGAAGACCATACTTATCCAACACAGTCTAATCAGAGTAGTCACACTCTTTGGATAGCCAAGGATCCACGGTTTATTCATACAGATAGCAAAGATTCTGATTGGACTGTGCAAAGGTGCAGCTAATCTGAGTTTTTGCTGGGCACACATGTCCAAAGGTATGGTAAATTTTCTAAAATTTCATACACCAAAGTTTCTGACAAAATGGCAAAAAAGTGCAGACCTAGATCAGACTGCTCCTAAAGGAGCAGTCTGATCAAGGTCTACACTATTTGCCATTCCAGTAAATATTTTATGGAACAAATGCTTAAAAAGCAAAAATTAGACCAAAAAAGTATGGAATAAAGTGTTGGAAATTTTAGGACATTTACCATACATTTTCTCATACTGTTGCACAAATAATGATTTTTCTTCTTTTCATTTTCTAGCAAAAAGTTTTTGATGATCTTGGTAAAGGAGTTCTCGACAATTCTTGGAAAGGATACAACTGCTCATTGTTTGCCTATGGCCAGACGGGAAGTGGTAAGTCCTACTCCATGGTGGGGTATGGAGCCAACAAGGGTATTGTGCCAATGTTCTGTGATGACCTATTTAAAGGTATTGAAGAGAAGAGAAAAACAGCTGGGAAAGATGAAGATTATACGGTAAGTTGAAACTGCATAAAACCAAATAAATTAGAAGTAATTCATAGCTCAGAAAAGGGGAATTTCAGAAGATTTTTTTTCTTTTCCTTTTTTTTTTTTTTTTTTTTTTCACCAAAACATACCTTTTGCCCGGGATACTCAATGGAATGACTTTGTTAAATTTTGTAATTTTTTGGTTATATTTGAACCAAAACATATTTTGTGGGCAGGGCTGTGGAAATACCATGCCCAGCTTGTCCACAGGGGCTAGTAACAAGCTTTTTGAGAGGAAAGATATAGTATCCTTTAATAATATATGTGTATATTTTAATAGGATAGTATATCTTTCCTCTCAAAAAGCTTGTTACTAGCCCCTGTGGACTTGTCCAGCTTGTCCCATTTCCCTGAGGACAAGTAAGAAATTTCAATTTACTTGTCCTGGGACAAGGACTTTGTAGCTCTAGCCAAGAAGAGTATCCAGATTATAGAGAGGATATTTATTCTTTTGCTGTGAATACCATAAATATTGTCATCGAGTGAAATGAAAACATCAGTATTTTCACGAGTGCGAAGCACGAGTGAAAATTTGAATGTTTTCATTACACAAGATGAAAATTTTTATGGTATTCACTGAAAAAGAGTAAATTTTCTTTTTATTTTATAATTGTTTACCCATCAGTTTGCGTTTCTGACGTCATAAGTAATGTCACCAAACAAAACATGAACGTCATGGCGTCGGTCGACACTCAGCGCTTAATATGTGAACCACTGGAGAGACAAAAACAAAACGTTTCAGTGAATCAAAATAATTTTGACACCAAAATGTTCCTTACAATCTAACTAAGAAAATGCATACTAACACTTGATAGTTTAGTTCAGAAACAAAGAAGTTAGAGGTGTTAAAAAATCTGAAGTGGAGGTAACATCCACTTCTGAAACAGTGAAGAAACCAGAAGTCGTCCAAAGCGAGGAGTGAAAATATAAATCGTATCAGTCACTAGTGAAATGATACGATATCAATTCACTAGTGATTGATACCACTTTTATTTTCATCAGATATACACTGATTTCACCGCTGACAATAAAATAAGATACAGTATATATTAAGGCTGGCACAATTAATCAAATAATCAATTAATTGATCGATAAATTCCACAAAAATGATTATTGTTACAGATTTGCTAGTAATGGATCATTTGATTCTGTGTCTTTTACTTTATCATGTTTCCCTTAGTATTCAGACAGTATTCTAAAGAAGCCAACTGATCTGGATCTGCACTGTTTGTCATTCAGTATGTGAATTTATATCAACAATCTGGATTAAGTAATCTGATTGGATGAAAATTAGAAATGGGCATGGCATCTCAATTATTCAGCATGACAAAAGTTAATCCTTTCATTCTTACAACATGAAAGCTGCAACAAGGAATGAAGCATGCTTCATTCCTTTGTTGCGGCTTTCATGTTGTAAGATCGTATAAAGTGCCAGTCATTACAGCAGCATAGGACTTTTTTTTTGTTTTCTTAATTTTCAGAGAAAATAAGGTGTGACATTTCATATGAATTCTCTGCTAGGCAGAAAATTCACAAGAAATATGAAGCTTATTGTTTGAAAAATGGAAAAAAAATATATATATTTTATAAAATATCATCTACAATTTTGAAAGGTGCTTTAAGGGTTAACCTTTCCATGCTGAATACATTAAGATTCTATGCTTATTTCTAATTATCCGCCAATTAGAATACTTGATCCAGGTTGTTGATACAAATTCACATACTTAATGACAAAAAGTGCAGATTCAGATCAGTTGGCTCAAGCCAACTGGTCTGGATCTACACTATTTACAAAGCAGGGCATATCCGGGCTCAGCAGGACTTAAGGATTAAGATAGGATATCATGAAAATATTAAGATAAAAAAATGACAGTGACTACTAATTATACAAGACTGACTGTTTTACATGTATAGTACAATCAATATATTTTATTTTTAGGTTTCGTTGAGTATGTTGGAAATTTACAACGAACAAGTGAGAGATCTTCTCAATGCCAAGTCCATGACAGTCAAAGGTGGACTTAAAGTCAGACAGCACCCTTCCAAGGGATTTTATGGTAACACCATTTTACTATAGGTTCCATTAGTTTATAAAAGCCAAAGATAACATAAATACAGTCGCACCTCAATGGCTTGAACATCTTTGGGACCAGGGAAGTTCGTTCGAGACATGGGTAGTTCAAGCCACTGAGGGTTAATCATGGCACCAGTTCAGGAAGCAAATAGTGATATTTTAGAGAAATCTTTTCGATTTTCTACACAATGATTGTATGTTGAGTGTACTCATTAGAATCACCTCAATGAGGCAATTCTGATGAGTACACACAACATACAATTCCATGATAAAATAAGAAAAAATCCCTAAATATTTGTTTTCTTGAGCTATTGGAAGAATTTTGTAGGGACTGAAAAAAGAGTTCGAATCATCCACAGTAAACAAGCCATCCTTGTTTAAGCCATTGAGGTTATACTGTATTAGGTACTTAAATCTGAATTTTGTTTAAAGAAATATATCAGGTCTTGCAGTGATCTGTTGAGTTAGGAGGTCAGTCGTAAAGTAGATCAAATCACAAGCATGTAGGGCAAGGGATTTATTTAACCCTTGTCTTGCTGAATAAATTAAGAAGCCACACCCATTTCTAATTTTTCAGCCAATCAGATTACTTGATCAAGGATGTTGATATAGATTCACATACTTAATGACAAACAGTGCAGATCCAAATCAGTTGTCTTCTGAAGAAGCCAACTGATTTGGATCTACACTGTTTGCAAAGGTAGGGTATATCCGGGTTCAGCAGGACTAGGGTTAAACCTGACCAATGAACTGTGATTTATTATTCAAGAAATCAAGCACTAAAGTCTGATAAACTAAAGCTTGACAAAAATTCAGGGCCCAGTTGTTCAAAGCTAACGATGTCGTTAGTTAACGATTCGTTAAAATTTAAATTGAGTGATACGCAAATATGCTGAAATTTTTTGCTGAAAAAATGTGAGTAGCTTTTGCAGTGCAAAAGCTACTCACATTTTTGCAGCAAAAAATATCAGAATATTGTATATTGAATCCGCTAAAACAGTTAACGAAATGATCCTTAACGAGCTTGTTAAGCTAACGACACTTTGAACAACTGGGCCCTGTTGTTTTCTTCAGATTGTCCCAACCTTCTGCTATTTGAAGGAATCCCACCAACACTTTTGACTATAACACCTGCATTTACATGTTTTTCTAATGTATCTGATGTGAGAAAATGACATTACACCATCTAATATCAAGGAAACTACAAATGAAACTAGAGCAACTCGATGGCGAGCCATCCCATATCCCCGCACAAGCACCATAGCATATCTCCATGCACATCAAAATTACAAATGCATTCCTCCAGTCCTCATCCATAGGGCTATTGCCTGTGAAAGTTTTAAGATTCTAGCTTAAATGGTCTAGGAGCAATGGTGTGACATTACAGATGGATGTACAGACGGACGGATGCATGGATGGCTGGGCAGGAGTATAACAATATCCCCACTTTTTTTTTTGAAAAGCACGGGGATAATCATAAAACATCATAAAAATGTGGCTTTTTGCTTTGTGCTCTTCTGCCCAATGACTTTGTTGCAGAATAAAACGCAGTTATTTACCATTGCCTATATAGGGGCACTGTGTTGGAATACATCTTTGCTACACCACAAAATTGTATCCACAATCAAACTCATCCACAGTCCAACCCTAACCATCCTTCAGCACCACAGGACTGTGTCCCCTTACTCCAGTTCTCACCAGTCATTTAAGTGGAATAGACTTACAAGGGAGGTAATTGTCTAAATTGATTTTACAGTCCACCCTAACCATCCTTCAGCACCACAGGACTATGTCCCCTTACTCCAGTTCTCACCAGTCATTTAAGTGGAATAGACTTACAAGGGAGGTAACTGTCTAAATTGATTTTGTCCATTTCTGAAAAAGGGGTCTACCCTAAAAGGAAGTTGCTCCCCTCAGATGGGATTTTGTGTGCAGCAGGAAAACAAACAGGAAGCTTCAAAAGTTATCTCCATTGTACAAAATGGCAGAAAAACTACCAGGTGTATCCCATGCCCTAACAAATGCTGGGGTGACCTAAACTGAGAACATATTCCACTTGCTTCAGCACTGGCATCCAGTGTTTTCTTCAACTAAGCTGCTTAAGAGGTGAAACAAAAATAAGTGACAATTACTATGGCAGAATCATTTACTCATGGACAGGTTTTATGTTGGCCTACACCATATTGTGCATTATATGATTGGTTGAGAGAACATGCCCTGAACATGCCCTGTCTTTGCAAACAGTGTAGATCCAGATCAGTTGGCTTCTTCAGAAGCCAACTGATCTGGATCTACACTGTTTGTCATGTCATAAATTATGCGAATTTCTATCAATAACCTGGATCAAGTTATCTGATTGGCTGGAAATTAGAAGTTGGCTGGCATCTTAATTTATTCAGCATGACATGGGTTAAACTTGGTATACTTAACAGGAATCTTGGAACTTTTATAAGCTAATTAACTTGTGGTTTCAATGTAAAGAGGACCAAACTGTAATTATAAGGAATGAATTTTTTTTATGAATTTTATCTATATGTGTAAATGCTGGCAGATCACTCACATACTTGCAACATAAAGCCATTTGGGCTTTATTCAGCTTGTGAGTGCTTTGCCAGTGTTTACACATCTATAAAACACACTAAAATGAAATTTATTCCTATAATAATATCTTTTTGGTCTTAACATAAAAGTTATAAAAAAAACAACAAAAAAACACAGCCCAGAAAATAAATAACCAAACAGTCAAGGTCTATCGAAAGAATGAAAATCTTTACTGTCTTCATTTTTCAGTTGAAAATCTAACTACAGCTAGTGTAAACAGTTACCGGGAGATTGACAACAAAATCAACGAGGGAACGCGTAACAGAACAGTAGCAGCTACTAATATGAATGCTACCAGCAGGTGGGCTTTTAATCCTTACCACTCTCTGGGGAAATTCAGCAGAAGGCAACATGACAAATTGATATTTTTCTTATTTTTCTCAGAAAATGGGCTTTGACATTCTTGCAAATTGTCTTCTTAGGAGACAATTTGCTTGAAGTGTCAAAGACTGTTTTCTAGAAAAATAAGAAAAATATTTCAAAATGTCTTCTGCTGAAATTTTTACCCAGCATGCTAAGTTTTTATTCTTTGAAATGCTGAATTCATATACAGAATAATCAGCCATGTTTGGCCTTGTTTTTTACTGAATTATTCACTGTCATTATATGACAGATTTTCCATATCAGCATAGGACTTCTCAAGGAGAAGTTTTTGATGATAAATCTGAGATAATTTTTCTTATTACTAGGTAAAAAAACATATGTTGTTGGTACTATAATTAGAAGCGCCTCAGTAAGATGCTTGTAATTAGTACCAACTGCATGAAATATGGAGAACTAGAGAAAATTATCCAGAATTATCATCAAATACAAGTCCTAGTATTGATATCAAGCAAACATTATTCGTTATATCCTATTTATTCTACGTATACACGTACCTTTTTGCAAGTGTTACAGTATGTGTACTGTTTTCTTGAAATTATCACAATACTGTGTCAGCTTGAGTGTAAGAACACTAAAGAATGTCAGAAAATGATGTCTAATTTTGCTCTTTAGTAACATTGCCATCTTGTTCATGATACAATGGCATCAGAACATTCAGTTGGTCTGGTTTATGTCTCTTTTGTGGACAGAAGTCATCAAACTCAAATGAACATGGGAACCTGTCTACATTGCCATATTGTTCATGACATAATGGCATCATAACATTCAGTTGCTCTGGTTTATGTCTGTTTTGTAGGCAGAATTCATCAAACTCAAATGCAATAACATGGTAACTTGTCTACATTGCCATCATGTTCATGACATAATGGCCTCATAATATTTAGTTTGTCTGATTTATGTCTCTGTTGTGGGCAGAATTCACCAAACTCAAATGCAATAAAATGGGAACCTGTCTATGAAATCAGTTCTGATAGACTGACAGTATGAAATAATGCAATAGTAACTGGGTTATTAGTATATTATACTTCATTGCTAAGTATGTAACAAATATATGTTTATTGTATGACATCGCTATTATTCGGTGGATAACATGTTATATAACACTTGGCTGCTGGTGTGTAACGTCATCACGTCGTCCATGATAACGTTATGTTTTCTTTTGAAAAAAGGTTCTACTTCTGCTGCTTTAAAATACAGTTTAAAAGCCATGTGATAAACAGAATCTTACATTCGTGGTCATTTCATATGGAATTTATGAAACTCTCCAAAGGCTAGTTTCATAAATTTCATATGAAATGACCACTCATGGAAGAGCCTCTACATATGCAAACGATATTGTGAAATATTTTTCTTATTTTTACCAGAAATAGGTGTTGATATTTCATTCAGATTACAATATAAATGAAATGTCTCCAAAGGAGACAGTTTAAGAAATATTAACCCTTAAACTGCCAATCACAACAATTGTCGTCTGCTTTGTCTTCTGCCGGTTACTTTAAAAGTCATTGTTGCAAACAGTGTGGACCCAGATCAGACAGCTCCTTTAGGAGCAGTCTGATCTGGGTCCACACTGTTTGCCTATATGCAAAATATAAGTTTGAAAAGTTTGCAAGAAGATGCAGCAGACGACATAAGCAGACGACATTTTCAGATGCAGATTTTCTTGGCGCTTTAAGGGTTAAATGGGTGAATATTATATATTTCCATATTTATAGGAAGTGTATGGGTGGCCGAGTGTTTGTACACCTAACTTTGGATCACAAGGTCCCAGGTTCAAATCCTGCTAGAGGCAGTGTTCAACTCATCACTGCTCAGAGCCTTGCTTATCAGCACTTCGTCGTCTTGCTATGAATAATGCTTAGCATGCTGGGTAATAATTTCAGCAGACAACATTTCAAAATATTTTTCTTATTTTTCCCAGAAAACATGTTTTGACATTTCATGCAAATTGTATCCATCAGAAACAATTTGTATGAAATATCAAAACCTGTTTTCTGAGAAAAATAAGAAAAACATCATCAATTTGTCATCTGCTGAATTAGCCTAGAGAGTGGTAAAGATTAATTAGTGTTGAAAAAGCCGTAAAACACCAAATCATCATTATTACTCATTTGTCATTTGTTTATTATATCCCCAATCACGGAGGAGTTGAGGGGGCATATTACTTTGTCTTTCACTGTCCGTCATGCATATGTATGTATGTTTGTACATAACATTAAAGCTGACCTGGAGATTTATAACCATTTTTCCCAAGGGAGACAACTTTTGTGACTTTCTGTTTGCTTTCCTATGCACCAGTGCGCTTCTGAAAGAGGATTACATTATAAGGAAAGAATTTGCTCTCTTATATTTCTGTTCTGTTTTCAGTCGTGCCCACACAATTGTAGCCATCACATTTGTACAGAAACAGCCTAATGAGACTGGACAGAGCATGACAAGAACCTCAACAGTGAACCTCGTAGATTTGGCAGGCAGGTGAGTACCATTAATATCCAAAACTTTGGACAGTAAGATAGAACTCATGAGATAGTAAGCTAAACCATAAACTCAGCATGGCTACAAAAATCTCCTTTTTTGCCTCATTGAGCCACCTTTAATGAGTTCCCACAACATATGTTTTCATTGAGAAATAAGAACAATATTTTCCTGATACCCCCTCTTATCTAGAGTTATGAACATCCTAAAAATCTTGGCCTAGTTGTTTAAAGCATTGAAAGCTACATATTAACTTATTTACCCTAAGTATTCAGACACCATAACTCCTTACCATACTTGTCCTTTTGAACAAGTCCAGCATATGCAGCCCTGTAAATGTGAAGAGTCAATGAGACCAAGCCTTCAGTTTTATTTGACGACTGCAGCTGGTATTAAATGCCATGTGGCAGCCGTAAAAAGTCTCCTGTTACTTCACCATAGTGCAGATTTTATTTTTTTTCTTTTTCCTTGGAATTGTTGAGCCCATTTTGATATCTTGGAAAATCAAGTTCTTTTTAACCCTTGCCATGTTGAATAAATTAAGATGCCACGCCCACCTCTAATTTTCAGCCAATCAGATTACTTGATCAAGGTTATTGATACGAATTCACATACTTAATGACAAATAGTGTAGAACCAGATCAGTTGGCTTCTGAAGAAGCCAACTGATCTGGATCTGCACTGTTTGTAAAGGCAGGGCATATCCAGGTTCAGCAGGACTAGGATTAAGCAAGTGTTAGGAGACATATGCAACCCTGCAAACAAAAAATGCTTCCATACAAAGAATCTCAATGAAACTGAGACTTCCATTTTCATTTTCATTCATTTGTTGTTTCTAAGAGCAACCTTTATAGATTTAATTATACTAATATTATATATTTTCAGTGAGAGAGCAGATTCTACTGGTGCAACAGGGGACAGGCTAAAGGAAGGTTCTGCTATTAACCAATCACTGAGCAGTCTGGGTAACGTCATTAAAGCTTTGGCAGACCAGTCCATGGGGAAAAAGAAGGTTGTTGGTAAGCATATATATTACGTTTTTACTAGCTTTTTCTTCTGTATTAACATTAAGCATGCTGGGAAAAATTTTCAGCAGATGAAATATTGAAATATTTTTTTCCCAGAAAATAGGTTTTGACATTTCATGCAAATTGTCTCCAATGGAGACAATTTTCATGACATGTCTAAACCCATTTTCTGGGAAATTAAGAAAAAATACAATTGATTTGTCATCTGCTGTATTAGCCCAGAGAGCAGTAAAGGGTAAAGAGTTTTGTGTGGCTAGTTTCTAATACTCTTGTAAACTCTGCTGACTACATTTTTCTCTCTTTTTTTTCGTTCTGAAATCCCTGCTGGATACTATAATTCACTTGATAATTCATGTAGATTTTTTGAATGATCTTAAAAGGTCAATCTAAAATACATGTCATCTAATTTTTACATTCAGTCTGCTGATTTGGGTCACAACATGAGAAAAGGTATCTCCCAATGAAGACTCAAAACAGCCTGCGCAGCTGCACAGTCTGATTAGAGTCTTTGTTGTCTGCATGAAAAAACTGCATCCTTGACTATCCAAACTGTGCTTAGTGAAGATTCTTTGTGAATGCGCAGGCTGATCTGAATCTTTGCTGGGCCATAATGCCCATAGGTACATTGTCTGATGTTGGGGCTCAGTTAAACTTATTATATGCATATTGTCCCAGGTTTTTTCTTTTAGTGTTTATTGTTTTCTTTTAAATTTAATGCAAGTTTGTTTATTTAAATATCTTGAAATGGTCAGTCTGTGATTTTATTTAAACATTAACTTGCTATTCTAGTGCTTATATGCTTAACACTTTGAGATCGGCTTTTTCTATGTAATTACCCTCCAACATGATGCTTTGATCCAGCGGGTTTTAGTGTCGTGATTCCAGATTTGAAGAAAAGGCTTTTGCACTAACCCTATCCTCAACCACTGCCTTGACTTATTTATTGGACTGGAAATGGCATTCATGAATATACTTTTAAGCTTGGGAATAAAAAGTAATCACAAAGTGGCAAGTCAGGTGAATAGGTGGGCTGTGGTATTATTTCATAGTTGTTTCGCTCAACAGCAACCATAGAAACCTTGCAATTGTTGACTCTTGCGTTGTCTAGCTGAAGATCCATGAACTCCATTAGAGAGTTTACCATGCCATTTTTCATGGACTGCAACTGTCAGTTGCTGAAGTAAGTTAGCATAGTACTCACCACATTGTACTGCCTTAATGTAAAATGTCCAACAGAATTACTCCTTGCAGGCTTTGATGGCTCAGTTGGATGCATGCCAAACTGGTCATTAGGAGGTTGTGGGTTTAACCCCTGCCTGGTAGGAACATTCTTTCATGGAGATTTGATCATGAAATATTTTCTACGGTCAGTCTCTCCCTTCCACTGATTCAAGAAGGGCAGTTGTCAGTTTCTGGTGAAAGAATGTGCACAATATTGGTTAACCACTTAGAGAACTAAGCCTGCCCAGTGTAGTTGGTAAACTGACGGCCCTGTTGGGATGACTGGGCCATAAAACCTCAACACAAACAAGAATTATTCCTTTAGCATCCCAAAATACAGTGGTGATGACTTTGCAAATTAAAAAAAAAATACTGATATTTTTCTAATTTCTCCATGCAAACATAAGCTGTGGAGTGTGGATACTAATTAGAAGCTTAGGCACTTCAAATGAATATCCACAATATAATCATAGCTGCAGGGGTATCCACATTATATTTTTCTTATTTCTCCACAAAAAAATACATTGTGGGTACTTGTCAGAAGCATCTCCACGAGGGACTTCTAAGAAGTACCCACATATTTGTTTTCATGGAAGAATAAGAAATTTATCATTACTTTTTATTTCAGTGGGAAAAAAAAGTACTTTATCTGCAGCTATGATATATTTATGAGGAGAAATAAGAAAAAAATCAGGGCCCACTTGTTCAAAACTAGCAATGTCATTTGTTAATATATCGTTAAAACTTTGATCACTAAATATGGCATATATGCTAATATTTTTGCTGAAAAAATGTGAGTAGCTACTCACATTTTTTTCAGCAAAAACACCTGTGAATTAGATATTGTACTTACTAGGACAGTTAAGATTTTGACCACTAACAAGTTCGTTAAGCTAACGATGCTTTGAACAACTGGGCCCAGGATACTTCTCTTATCTAAAGCCATGCTTGAATGTGGAAGTTTTCAAAAATAATTTTCTGTAATATTTTCATCCAGAGATACATTGCACTCTAGCATTTTTAGACAAAACAATGGCATATCTTCGAATAAGGCATTCTATTCAATCAAACAGTGATATTTTACTTATTTCTCCACGAAAACATATGTTTTGGAGAAATAAGCAAACTATATTAATCTGGATATACCCTCTTATCTGAAGCTTATGTGAATGGGCTGTTTATTCAATGTTTAGGGAGAAGAACTATATAGATGCATCCGTTCTCATCCTGTATGTGTATTGTAACAATGTGCATTAACATCTGAAATAAAATATGTTTGAACTAGCATTTTGTACTAAATCTAATATCTTTATTCTTGTGTATATCTCAGTATATGGTAAGTATGTGATAAAACATGAATGAAGCTATGTATATATATCACAAGTTTAGTTAGCCCTTATCCTAGTCAAATGTATTCTGGTCAGTGCAACACATTCACAATGCTTTTGTTGTATTGTATTGTATTCCTTGTCAAGCATGGTCATTTTAAGAAAGAAAAATTACAATAAAAATGAAATGTCTCCAAAGGAGACAGTTTAAGAAATATTAACCCTTAAAGTGCCAATCACAACAATTGTCGTCTGCTTTGTCTTCTGCCCATTACTTTAAAAGTCATTGTTGCAAACAGTGCTAATGGTCAAATTTCATCAATTTTTGACAGAGTTATCTACCTGCCACTATTCATATTTTCATTTCGGGATGATAACTTGAGCCAGTATCAGTGGATTTTCACCAAACTTGCTAAAGACATTGATATTGTGGAGATCTGGTTTCAGAGTAGCAAAGGATAAATTTCATCAATTTTCGACAGAGTTATCTGCTTGTCACACTATAGTGGCAAGGTATTTACATTTTATGTTTCTTATTCATATGCCACCTATCTAAGTGATATGAAATAAATATAAATAAAGTTTCACTTGTATATGAAACTTTTTAATCTTCAAATTCTATACTCTGTCAAAATGGTTTCAAATAGAAAAATGAATAAAAACTTATTTTATACTTCTAGCCATTAATCTTCTGCTCAAAACAGATTTCCCCATATCTGGTCCCTACCTGTTTGAGAGTCATAGGTCACCACAGAAGTATGATCTATTATCTGCATATTTCACCAATAGGGTCATTAGGTTGTTACGCAATGGAATATATATCACAAAATATGAAGACACTGATCTGTGCGAAGATGTGGAAGCTGATGTTTTGCACATTCGAAGCATTGGTGTGAAAGTATATGTGAAAGTGTGATTAAATAGGTGAAGTAGATGTGAAAGTACGTATGTGTAAATACAGAATGTATGTATGTGTTCGTACCTGTGTATATGTATGTATATATGATAATTAAGGGGACTGGATACATCTGGCAGATTTTTCACCATTTTTACAAGGGAGATAACTTTTGTGACTTCATGTTTGCCTTCCTGCACATCAAGCCTCATCTGAACAGGGGCCTACTTTAAAAGGAAAGAATTTCCTCCCATAGGGAGGAAATTCTTTCCTTTTAAAGTAGGCCCCTTTTCAGAAGGAAGACAGATTAATTTGAATGGAGTTACCTCCCCTGAAAACATATCCATTCCCCTTGAGAGGAGAAAAAGGCCATCTGCCAGCAGTGAAGCCTAGTTCTGCATGCACATTTTCTACAGTATCCATTGATTTTGTAGACAGACAATGAAGACCCTGATCAGACTGTAAATAAGGGTTTTTGTTGCCTGTATATATAGCTCCAGCTAAGGAGTATCCATATAAGATTTTTCTTATTTCTCCTTGAAAACGTATGTTATGGGTACTCACCGAGGCACTTCTAATGAGTACCTACACCAAAGATTTTTGTGGAGAAATATCAGTTTTGCTTGAAAATTCACTTTAGGAGCTATGTGTATATGAGGTAAGGGTCCATTGTTTCATATTGTGCATTATGAAAACATGCCTGTTCAGATATATTGAGAATTTTACCACCAAAAAATGAAAACTTTCAGATGAAAACTTCTGGTAGTTTTCATATTTCTGCTCAAAACATAGATTGTGGGTACTTGTAAGAACTGCCTCAATGTGGCAGTTCTACTAAGTACCCACAATCTATGTTTTTGAGCAGAAATAAAAAAATTAATGTATACCCCTGTAAACCCCAGTTTTACTATATAAAAGTGGGGTTTAAAGGGGTCAAAACTATATAGACGTGTTTTCGTAATGTCACTTATTGTATATGTATGTTATACCTGTTAAAACTGAGATGAATATATTATGGTGTTTTGAAATACAAACAGATGTTATAGAGATGAAGTTGTAGAAAATTAGCTTAAAGGGGAATTGAGATACACTTTCAAGGGAGACAACTCTGTCAAAATTGATTTTGCCCCCCTTCTGAAAAGGTGTCTACTTAAAAAGGGAGCAAATTCTTTCCTCTTAGAGTAGATCCCTATCCAGATTTGGAGCATATTCTTTACTTTTAGAATAGACCTGTTTTCAAAATGGTCTTGATCTGCAGGATAGCTAACAGGAGGTTACAAAAGTTATCTCCCTTGCTAAAAATGATGGAAACTCTACCATTGTATCCAGTCCCCTTAAAACGCAAGCAGATGTTATAGGGATGAAGGTGTAGAAAATTAGCTTAAAGCACCTAATTGCCATCACTTTAGAATTTTATCTCAAATTCCAAGTGACCAGAATTTTTGGTTTGAGATAACAGTAGGAATGAACTGTAGAGAAAATACAGCAGCTAATCCATTATTGCCCTTTGTTCAGTTTGACTTAAGCCGTAGTTTGACTTACCTGTGTTGGAGATAACAAAATTCGACTGTAGCTTGATTTTACTAATAGTTTGTTCCTGAACAGTTTTTATTTTGATTGATAGGTTCCGACTTTACAGACATACAGTTTTTTCCAGAAAATTTACTTTTATTTGTCATTTCCTACATGTTTCAGCATTGAAATGTTTTGAAATGTCAACATTGATAGAATAGAAATAATTTAACCCTTAAAGCGCCAAGAAAAACTGCATCTGAAAATGTCGTCTGTTTATGTCTTCTGCTGAATATTCTTGCAGACTTTTCAAACCTAATTTTGCATACAGGCAAACAGTGTGGACCCTGATCAGACTGCTCCTAAAGGAGCAATCTGATCTGGGTCCACACTGTTTGCAAAAATGACTTTTAAAATCACAAGCAGATGACAAAGCAGACGACAATAGTTGCGATTGGCGCTTTAAGGGTTAAAATGTTAAAATGAGCAGTTTTCCTACACTGCAGATAGAATCTTTCTCATTCTCATCTCATATTCTTAATTTTTTCAATCAGGCTTTTAGAAAATATATTTCGGAAAATGTCCTAAATTTTTTAACACTTTATAACATACTTTTTTGTATTTTTATTTTATTTATTATTATTATTATTATTTTATTTTTATTTATTTTTTTTTTTTTTTTGGGCCTTTTATGCAGTTGTTCTTAACCCTTAAAGAGCCAAGCAAAATTTGTAGCAGACAACAATTTTTTTTTATTTATTTTTTTTTTATTTTTCAGGGAAAACAAGTCTTTTGGCAGATGAGTCACATGAAATGTCATGACTTGTTCTCTGAAAAATAAAAAAAAAATTAAAAAAAATTGTCATCTGCTGCAGTTGTGATGGTCGCTTTAAGGGTTAAAATACATGTGAAATGTCAAATGTAGACCCTGATCAGACTGCTCTTTCAGTAGCAACAGTCTGATCTGGGTCTGCAGTGTTTGCATATATCATTTTGTCAGATACTCTGGTGTACAACATTTTAGGACATTGAATACAATATTGGATGTATTTTAACCCTTGACAAGCTGAATAAATTAAGAAGCCACAACCACTTCTAATTTTCGGCCAGTCAAATAACTTGATCCAGGTTGTTGATACAAATTCACATACTTAATGACAAACAGTGCAGATCCAGATCAGTTGGCTTCTGAAGAAGCCAACTGATCTGGATCTGCACTGTTAGCAAAGGCAGGATGTATCCGCATTCAGCAGGTCAAGGGTTAACTTTTAACATGCAACTTTTAATTTTTTGCAAAGATGTCAATGATCATCATGGAACTTGGTTATTTTTCCAGCCTAGTCATCTAATGTAAGTTTGGAGTACAGACAGACTTGGATTTTTGTATTCGACCTAATTACTACACATACCCCTATAAGTGCACAGTCAAGAGATATTACTACACATACCCCTGTAAGTGCACAGTCAAGCGATCTAATAGTCTTCAGATTACAGCCTGTGTACATTTATCTCCTTCTTTATAAAAGCATATGTTGCTGGTATCCATTTGAAATGCCTTAAGTACCAGCAACATATCTTTTACAAAGAAATTCAGCATTCATATCTATCACATGAGCATCATTTAACACATCCTTCATGAAGCTCTTTGCTGATCTTTCATTAAAATGTGCCCTTATTTTACTACCATTTTTTTAGCAATTTTGAAAAACATATGCACACAGTGTGGTAATTAGGTAGAATAGAATACATTAAGGCATGATGTATTAATTTTGTAAAATAATTATGTCCATACATATTACTGGTAAATATTCTCTATTACTTTTTTCAGTCCCATACCGTGATTCCACACTGACAAGACTTTTACAGAATGCCCTTGGAGGGAACAGTAAAACTATTATGGTATGTATTTTTTGCACAATATTCAATTGACAAATTTATTTCACATACCCCGGAAAACATCATTTACCGTTTCCAAAGTTTCACTGGGCTGAAATGTTGGAAATAATATCGTATTTATCTTATGTATTCGGACAGACAGGCCTGAGCAAACAGCTTAGACCCAGATGAGATGCAGCAAAATGTAGTGTCTCATCAGGGTCTACACAGTTTGCCATGCATCCAGCAATTTTTTAGACACAACATTAGGTAGTAAATTGTACTTGTTCAAATTTTAGAATAAGTATGGTAAGGAGTTGAGGTGTCTGAATACTTAGGGTAAATACAGTAGGTTTTGTTTATGTGAAATGAATTTATTATGGTATGACTAGTACATAACAATAATCATACTGACACTAAATATTCAGACTCCTTGCCATACTTGTCCTACAATTTGAACAATACAGTATTTACCCTAAATGCTGTCTTCAGAAATTTTTACCCAGCATGCTAAGCTTTAATTGTGTAAATTAACATTCTGTTCTATTTTTGTCTGCAGATTGCAGCCCTCAGTCCAGCTGATATAAACTATGAGGAAACTGTATCAACACTGAGATTTGGTAAGTATTCTTAATTGTCCCTCTGTCCCCAGCTCACTAAAGGGGAACTGTAGGTTTGCACTCCATCTATCATTCCACACTTCCTTCCATACTTCACTTGGAGATCCTATACGGGGTATATCTCTTGTAGGCTTATAAAATTTGAGGTATGAGTACATCTATTAAAAATAGTCTGTTGTGTAATAAAAGTAGGTAATTGCAATGTATACTTTGACATCTGACCTACTTTATGCAAAAACCTTGTCCTGCGCATAACTGCTGTACTGTTTGGCCTAGGTTTACAAAATTTGGAATATGTATACTCCTACTGAAGATTGTATGTGTTCCAAAAGTAGGTCACTGTGGCCTGTATTTTAAAATGGCAGGGAGGGAGAGTGCATAAAATCACTTAATATAAAATGGAAGACCTTATAGACAAAATACAGTTGACTCTCATTATCTCAACATTGCTTATCTTGAATAACTGCTTATCTCAAAGTGAAAATCTAGTCCCTGTTTAAACATGAAATATAACAACCAGTACTAAAATTTTTTCCTCAGTAGTTTATAATGTATCTCTAACTTCAGGAATCACATTACATATTCATTTGTGAAACTTAGTTGTTTGATTTATTTTTTCCTCAATTCTGCAAATCTGATATGTCAAAGTACAGATATCTCGAAGTATTTCAGAGAGTCCCTTGGACTTTGAGATAACAAAAGTCGACTGTGTGTAATTTTTATAAAAATAGGGAAAAAAGATTCCATAAAATATGTTCTCATACCCATAGCTCTAGATAAATATTGTTGTTAATTCTCTGTGAAAACATGGGCGCTCATTGAGTGGCCTTGATGAAGGAATTCCAGTTGTTTCCTACAGCATATGTTTTCATGGACAAATAAGAAAAATATCTTTACCATATAGCTATGTATAAGTCACTTTTTCAAGGAAAAATAAAATCAATATTTACCCATTTCCACATAAAATGTAGATACTTGCATTGAGTACTCACAACATATATTTTCATGAAGAAATAAGAAAAAGAACTATACCTTTTGGTTGAAAAAAAATAACACCATATCTAGACTTTTGAATATTAGAAACTGAGAGCTGATTTTTTGGACAGCGATTAAAATATTATACATCAGTTGAAATGAAAATATATTACATTTTGTTCTCTAATACATATAAAACATAACTATGTATCAGTCACTTTTTCAAGCAAAAAGTATCAATATTTACCCATTTTTCCATATAAAACATAGATGTTTATATTGAGTACCCACAACATATGTTTTCATGAAGAAACAAGAAAAAGTATATATCTGCATAGTCCTCTTATCTAGAGACAGCTATGTGTTTGTAATTGTAATTTTGTCATGGTTTTAGCCGACAGAGCCAAAGCTATTAAAACTACAGCAACTGTGAATGAATCGCCAACTGACAAACTTATTCGAGAACTGAGAGAAGAGAATGCACGACTGATGGAAATGTTGAAAACTGGTGGAGTGGTAATGCCTGCCGCTGGTGGAGTCTCAAATGATGGTAGGCATTCATTTTATTGCTTTTTATTACTGTTATTCATAAGTTGCTTTAATGCTTTGCATGCTGGGTAATAAATTCAACAGACATCATTTTGAAATATGGTCTGCTCTCATTATCTCAAACTCCAAGGGACCAAATTCAAATTTCTTGTTTGTTTGAGTACTTAGAGATAAATGAGTTGAAATGTTAAGAATATATAGGAAGTTAAACCAATATTTCCTTTTTATTCAGTTTGACTTAAGCTGTAGTTTGAGTTATCCGTGTTTGAGGTTACATTAGTTTGAGATAAAAGGCATTGAAATTTACAGAATACTGTCGACTCCCGTTATCTCGAACTCACTTATCTCGAATAACCGCTTATCTCGAAGTGAAACTCTGGTCCTTGTTTTAACACAACAGGCAACAAAATATTGTGGAAAAGAGGAGAAATTGCTCCTTAGGAGCAATTTCTCCTCTTTTTCCACAATATTTTCAATATATCTCTAACTCGGGAGTCAACTTACATATTCATTTTGTTAAAGGTGGTTGTTCGATTAATCGTTTTCCTCAGTTCTGCAAATCTGATATGTCGAAGTACGGATATCTCGAAGTGTTTCATAGAGTCCCTTGGAGTTCGAGATAACAAGAATCGACTGTATATTGGAAATTAAACAAATATTGCCATTTTATTTAGTTTGGCTTAAGCAGTAATTTGAGTTATCAGTGTTTGGTTTAACAAGTCAGCTGCATTTTACTTCTCATTTTTTTTCCGGGGAAAATATAGTTTAACATTTCCGCTGATACCCCTATAAGCGCAGAGTTAAATACAAACTGTTAAACCCATTTTCTGGAAAAGTATCATTCTTTTGATGTCTGTTGAATTAGCCCTGATAGTTTTATGGATTAGGTAAATTTAATCTCCCCTACCCTACTGTGAATTCAATAAGAAATGCATGAGAAAAACTAACATTTTCATTTTAATTTGTCTGTCATATTTTAATGGACGTTGTTCCTGTAGATAACAGAAATTGATCATTTATCAGATATAGAAGCTTTGTTGCTTTTATCCCACATGGCTGCAGGTTTTAAATGCTTTCATTATTGTGTTTTTACAAGCGTATATGTTTTGTAGCTTTCCCTGCACAATATATGTGTACCCTTATATAATATTTGATATGTCACATAGCTCCAGATAGAGGAGTATCAGGTAAATGTTTTTCTGATTTCTCCTCACAACATTTTTATTTTGGAGAAAACATATATTGTGGTTACTCATTAGAAGTGCCTCATCAAGGGTGCTTCTAATTACTACCTCAGCATATGTTTTTGTGGAGAAAAAAAACAACAAATATCAAATAAAATTTGGTTGAAAAAGGGAACTTATCTAGAGCTAACTCTAAAGTGTGGTGGCTACCTTTATGCAAACAATGGAGCCGCGTTTCTTCAAAAATGCTATTGAGTCACGACCGGCCTCAGTGGCTCAGTTGGATGCGCCGTCTGACTGGAGACCAGGAGGTCGCAGGCTCAACCCCCGCCGAGGTCAGCAACATTCTTTCATGGAGATTGATCATGAATCATTCTCTCCCTTCTGCTGATTCAAGAAGGGCAGTTGTCAGTTTCTGGCGAAAGAATGGGCACAATACTGGTTAACCGCTTAGAGGACTAAGCCTGCCCAGTAAATGTGTGGTTAGGTAAACTGACCGCGCTCGACATGACCCCATTGGGTTGACTGGGCCGTAAAACCTCAACACAAAGAAACAAACCATCTGATGGACAGGAATGAATTAATTTGTATAGTAAATGTCCTAAAATCTTGAACACTTTATTTCGTAATTTTTTGGCCTAAATTTTGCTTTTTATGCAGTTTTCTCTTAAAATACTTAGTGGTATAGACCCTGATCAGACTGCTCCTGCTCAGATTGCACTTGCAGGAGCAGTCTGATCTGGGTCTGCACTGTTTGCTTATGCCATTTTTTTTTTCAGAAATTTTGGTGTACGAAATTTTAGGACATTTACTGTACTATATGTTTATTGTTACTGAGAGTTTTATATGAATTTGTTTTTTAGACGGTGAGTGTCTACTGAGGGTATTTATAAAGAAAAAAAGTCTTTTATACTCATTGTTCTCAAGGCATGAAATTCTGGAATCTTTTTTCTGTTTTCCCTGAATACTTCTTTAGATGACTTCTTTTTTTTTCTCACTAACTGTGCTTAAAATTCTCCAAAATATGACTGTAAAACCCTAACCTAATAACCCTAAAAATCTCAAAATATGGATCATGCCAACTGAAAATTATGTATTCTATTTTCTGTTCCTTTCTTCTTTTCTTTCTCCCTCTTTCTAGGAGAAGTCTCATTATGACTGAAATATTATTGACAGGGCTGTAAAACAATTAAACAAACAACCAAATCCTATTCTAGGGAAACAGAAGAAAAAAAAAAGTATTATAAAGTTTTGTCTGCTAATATTTAAATTTGGTTGTTTAAAGGCTCCATATTCCTCAAAAATAGACATTTTATTATCCAAGAAAGGTTTAATAAATTGATATATTGTATTAATACAATCATAAAATGTAGCACCTGACAACCTGTAAAACTTCAGTTAGTCTCTCTTTCTTCAAATGAAATGATTTTATATCGTATCTTTGAATTAATGTTGGCAACATAAATTCAGAAATACTATTAAAAATCATTTCGTTTTAGATCTCTTTCAAAAATGAGACACTGACTGAAATTTTACAGACTGTCAGATGCCACATTTTATTATCATATTAATACTATATATCAATTTATGAAACCTTTCTTGGATGAAAAAAAAAAAAAAAAAAAATGTCTATTCTTGAGGAATATGGAGCCTTTAAGGATTCATATCTATTTGCACATGTATTAAAGATACCGTTTAATACAATAGTTTGACATACCTCTGGAATGTTTTGGGAATTACTGTCCTTTCCACATCACTTGGAAAGACATTATTTGCTTGGCAGTTTAGTTTAAATGAAAATATTTTGTTCTGATTGACCATATCTTAGCAGTAACCATTTGTCTTTTCTGTTTCAGTGTTTTGTTCTCAAATATTTACTCTAAAATTAAATTTATGTCCATAAATTGGTCTGACCTATGCTATTTCTATAGTGAAGTGATTTTTTTTAAATTTTGTCTAAGAAAATATTTTTTTTTATTTTTCTTTGCTGAATTTGAATTATTGATGTTTCACAGCAATACTGTGAAAAAGTCAGAAAAATTGAACAAGCTGAACTTATTGAAAATCTACTACCAAGTTACCTAGCCTACCAATTTCTGCATAATTTACATTCATTTTTACTATGGGAAAAAGTGAAAATTTTGATTTTTCAAAAAGCAATGACTAGAACAAAGCTTTTAGTGCATAGGTAGTTACGACAAATGGTTTTGCATTAAATCATGACACAAGTTTGCAAATTTACTTCTTCTGTGTAAAATGCCAAACAAAAAACAACTTCCTGAAAAAATGTCGAAAGCACAGAAGACCTATTGTTTGAATGGTTTTGCATTAAATTATGACAAAAGTCTGCAAATTTACTTCTTCTCTGTAAAGCGCCCAGCACAAAATGACTTTCTGAAAGATGTCAAAAGCACAGTAGTTACACATCGCTAATGGTGAAAACTAGAAAACTAAACACACCCACCGACCCACCCACACCCACCCTCCCACCCACACACACACACACACACACACACGTGCACAAGAGAGATGTAGCAGAAATCTTATGGAAGGGAAAAAAAACATCAAGACAATGTTGTAATGCTAGTGGCCGCCAAAAGAGGGTTATTAAGGTTTAGATAAGAATTTATTTGGAATGACAAAACTAGGGTTAAGACTAACAAATGCCTTGAAAATGATGAGCAAAATTAACATTACGGTAAATGTCCTAAAATTTTGAACACCAAAGTGTCTGAAAAAGTAGCCTATGCAAACAGTGCAAACCCAGATCAGACTGCTCCTTGATCAGGGTTTACACTGTTTGCCATTCCACTGAGTATTTAAAAAAAACAACTGCATAAAAAGCAAAATTTAGGCAAAAAAAAGTATGGATTAAAGTGTTCAAAATTTTAGGACATTTACTGTACCATATCTATCCTAAATATTGGGACACTTCAGCACCTTACGGTACTTACCCTAAAATTTGGATTACTCTGTTTTACTACGGTAAATGTACTAAAATCTCGAACACTATTTTCCCTAAATTTTGCTTTTTTTACAGTTATTTCTTAATGGCTCCATATTCCTCAAAAATAGACATTTTTTATCCAAAAAAGGTTTCAGAAATTAATATATAGTATTAATATAATCATAAAATGTGGCATCAGGCAGCCTGCAAAATTTCAGTTAGTCTCTCGTTTTTGAACTGGATCAAAAATAAAATGATTTTTAACATATCTCTGAATTAATGTTGGCAACATTAATTCAGAGATATGATAAAAAAATCATTTCATTTCAAAAACAAGAGACTAACTGAAATTTTACAGGCTGTCATATGCCACATTTTATGATTGTATTGATATCACATATCAATTTATTAAACCTTTCTTGGATAATAAAATGTCTATTTTTGAGGAATATGGAGCCTTTAAAATGCTTAGTGGAAAGGCAAACAGTGTAGACGCTGATCAGACTGCTCTTTCAGGAGCAGTCTGATCTGGGTCTGCACTGTTTGCATATGCCATTTTGTTGGCAACTTTGGTGTACGAAATTTTAGGACATTTACCGTACCTGTTGACGTGACTAACAAGGGATGGGTGGTAAACAGTATAGACCCTGATCTGATTCCACATCCTGTGGCATCAGATCTGGTCTAAGCTGTCTGCTCCGTTTTATTACCTCTTGAAGTGACTAACAACTGCTGGTTGAGTGGCAAACAGTGTAGACCCTGATCAGATGCTGCTTTCTACAGCATCAGATCTGGGTCTACACTGTTTGCTTAGGCTTGTCTGTCCCAATACTTAGTGTACTTAATACATGTATTATGATTGGTGCTTTAGTGTGTTTAGTCTTGCTTTCCAATAGACATGCCATAGACTATGGGAGTGGAACAATACCTGACAGATTTAAAATCACAGTAAATGTCCTAAAATTTTTAATATTTTATTCCATTTTTATGCCTTATTTTTGCTCTTTATGCAGCCGTTTCATTAAAGATTAAGTAGAATGGCAAATAGTGTAGATCCTGATCAAACTGCTTCTCAAGGAGCCTTCTGATTTGGGTCTGCATTGTTTACAAGTGCCAGAAGTCAGAAATGTTGGTGTACAAAATTTTAGGATATTATTGTAACTATGGAGATACACAGGAAAGGTCACAATCATGTAACACAGTCCTTCCAAGGAACTTAACAAGTGTTTAACCCTGGTCCTGATGATCCTGGATATGCCCTGCCTTTGCAAACAGTGTAGATCCAGATCTGTTGGCTTCAGAAGAAACCAACTGATCTGGATTTGCACTGTTTATCAGTCAGTATGTGAATTTGTATCAGCAACCTGGATCAAGCAATCTGATTGGCTTACAGTTAGGAATGGGCATGACATCTTAATTTATTCAGCATGACATGGGTTAAATGAAAAGACAAAATAAAATAGCACTTTTTTGGGAAAAAGAACAAACAAACATAAAGAAACAAACAAAGAGGAACTGTTACAGAGACACTGCCTTGGGATGGTCAACAGAAAAAAACATGAGGGGTATGGGGAAGGGGAGGAGGGATAGGAAGGAGCATGGCTTAAATCTGCTTTTATCAATCCTTGTACTTAATCCTGATCCTGCTACATATAATTGTCTGCATAGGGGTTCCCTGAGTCATCTTTGGATCAACACAAAAAAAAAACAACAACAAAAAACAAAAAAACAAAAAAAAATATCTAAATTAACTTTTCAACACTGTTATTCTATTGATACAGTATTCTCATTATTGAAATTATTTATTATTTATTCATTTTTCCCTATTTCACAACAACATATTTTGTATGGAGATTTTTTTTTTTTTTCAGTTCAATAGTAGTAAAATTTATGAAAGAAAAATGGATTAAACTTCATATTTATCCTGATCTTGTATCTGTTACATGAAGTGTTTTCATAATACATACAGCATGCCTCTTAGCTATTTCTTCAATGAAAAGCAGCAGGCCATACTGAAAATGCTTTTCTTTTTTCATAACTTTATAATTTCCATGTTACTAATTCTGCAATAAATCTGAATGGAAGCTAATAAATAGTACCAGTTCTGTGGTATGATTAGGAACTCCCAAATAGTACAGTTCTACGGTATGATTAGCACCTCACAAATAGTACCAGTTCTATGTTATATTAGAATTAGTAAAGATAATAAGGCATGTTAAAATCTTTCTGTCTCTCTGCATTTGTCTAAAGGTATAATATTAACCCTTAAAGTGCTAATCACAACTGCAGCAGATGAAATTGTTGTTTGTTGGGTTTTTTAGATATTTTCCCGGGAAATAAGACTTGACATTTTATCTGAATCATCTGCAGCAGATGATTCACATGAAATGCCAAGTATTATTTTTTCAGAAAAATAACATAATAATAAAAAAAAATAGAATGTTCAACTTTGCTTTGCACTTTAAGTGCCAGGGTAGTGAAGCCACATTACTGCTAGATATTAACCCTTGTCCTGCTAAATCCTGATATACCCTGCCTTTGCAAACAGTTTAGATCCAGATCAGTTGGCTTCAGAAGGCAACTGATCTGGATCAGCACTTTTTGCCATTCAGTATGTAAATTTATATCAACAATCTGGATCAAGTAATCTGATTGGCTGAAAAATTAGAAGTGGGTGGGCCATCTTAATTCATTCAGCAGGACAAGGGTTAAGAGGTCATAAAGGTAGTTTTTGCATAATTATTTTGGTAGGGGTATAAACCAGAATTTGAGATCATATAACCAAAATGTAAATATTTACAAGTAATTAAGGTAAATGGACACACTTTCGAGAGAGGCAGCTCATGTTAAATTATTTCTACTTCCCGTCTGAAAAGGATGCCACTCTAAAAGGAAAGAATATGCTCCCCATTGGGGCAAACACTTTCCTTTTGTAGAAGACCCCTTTTCAGAGGGGTTTGGCATTCAGGAAAGCAAACAGGAAGTCACTAAAGTTGTCTTCCTTATAAAAATGACCAAAAATCTACCAAGTTTATCCAATCACCTTAAGAGCATTAATTGCAGTATATTAGTTAATGTGAATGGGTAAATCTGAAAGAGTTTTCCACCATTTCACAAAGGGGGTCAACATTTGTAGACAGGTAGTTGCCTTCCTGGTACTTAAAACATTTATGTAATGGGAACTACTTTTAAAGGAAAGAATTTGCTCCCTCTGGGAACAAATTCTTTCCTTTAAGAGTAGCCCCCATTAAGAAGGAAGGTAAATATCTTTCTGCCAGAGTTAATTCACTTGGCAGTGTATCCATTCCACTTAATTGAACCATATCAAGTTAAAAGTGGCCTCAGTGTATTTTGAAACAGTAAGGGCCTATGCATCAGTATAGTCTGATCTGTTCATTGGAACACCATGTCTATCAGGGCCCAGTTGTTCAAAGCATTGTTAGCTTAATGGTGTTAGTGGTCAAAATGTTAACTGTTCTAGTATGTAACCCTAAGTATTGGGACAGACAAGCCTGAACAAACAGTGTAGATCCAAATCAGATGCTGTAGAATGTGCTGTGGCATCTGATCAGGCACGATTTGCCAATCAGGCAAGTTTAAACACATCAGCAGGTGGTGAAATGAACTTGATCAAATTTTAAATGTTTGGTAAGGAGTTAAGGTGTCCCAGTATTTAGAGTAAACCCAGTATTTAGAGTACCCAGTATTTAGAGTAAATATGGTAACTGAATAAATTTGGATATTTGATTGGTTTAACTGCAACAATTTGTTGATCCACACTTCATCCCTATTGGGTAGTAGAGCAATAAATGTATGCTCAGACATAGCTCCAGCTGAGACACTTTTATTTTCAACAATAAGTATTGATATTTTTCTTATTTCTCTCTGAAAACACATGTTGTAATTACTCATTAGAAGTGCCAAAAAGTGAGGCACTTCTAATGAGTAATAAGGAAGAAATAAGAACAATGTTTACCTGATACACTGTCTTATCTGGAGTCTTGTTGAGGCAATAATTATTTTGTTGGATGGATATAAAGCAAAGGATACTAATAAAGCATAAGTGTACAGGGCTGAGTTGTTCAAAGCGTAGTTAGCTTAACGAGCTCGTTAAGGGTCATTTCATTAACTGTTTTAGCGGATTCAATATACAAAATTCTGATATTTTTTTGCTGAAAAAATGTGAGTAGCTTTTGCACTGCAAAAGCTACTCACATTTTTTCAGCAAAAAATTTCAGCATATTTGCATATCACTCGATGTAAATTTTAACGAATCGTTAACTAACGACATCGTTAGCTTTGAACAACTGGGCCCTGGTTTTGAGCTTTTTGTGGTGGAATTTTAAAAACTTGCTAACGCCTTGAAAAATTCTTATATTCTTCTTTCAGCTGTCACATACTTTGTAACAAATAGAAATGTGTGTGTGTGTGTGTGTGTGTGTGTGTATGTGTGTGTGTGTGTGGATAATTGTCATAACTTTGTTTCTAAGAAGCGGATTGTAATTAGAGATTGTCTCATGGTGTTTTGGTTGTTGTCCAATATTTCAACCCGAGATCCCATTATCTGCCTGAAGGCTCTAAACTGAATGCAGATAATGGTCTGGATCTGTCATAGCATGTTGCCATAAATAGACTATAGTTCATAATCTGCATCTATAATATGTTTGTAACCTATTTCAGTTTGTTGATTAAAAAATAAGGGTAAATATTTTCATTCAGATTTAACACTTTACATGCTGGGTAAAAATTTAAGCAGATGACATTTTGAAATATTTTTCTTATTTTCCCTAGAAAATAGGATTTGACACCTCATGCAAATTGTCTCCCGAGG
Source organism: Anodontia alba (assembly GCA_964016985.1). Classification (NCBI taxonomy): domain Eukaryota; kingdom Metazoa; phylum Mollusca; class Bivalvia; order Lucinida; family Lucinidae; genus Anodontia; species Anodontia alba. The sequence continues at coordinate 80,016,950 of OZ024833.1, read as the reverse complement.
AGACAATTTGCATGAAGTGTCAGATCCTATTTTCTTGAAAAAAAAATAAGAAAAATATCATCAGTTTGTCGTCTGCTGAGTCTGCCTATCATGAGCATGGTAAGTCTTAATTAATTATCTTCTTTTTTTTGTCTTTTTTTATAATTAAAATATGTTTCAAACAAGCTGAAGAATATATATATATTTTATATCATTTAATTGTGCATGTACATTCAGATTTTATTGTTTAATGCACAGCATGCTAGGAAAATATTTCAGCAGAAAATATTTTGGAATGTTTTTCTTATTTTCTTTGATATTTACATACACAGGTTGGTCTTGATATTCACTGTTCACTTGTCCGTTTATGTTAATTTTTGAGCAGTGCACAATATTTTCTTTAAAACTCACCTTTCAGCCAGTTTATGAGAATGACTCTGGTTTCTTTGCAGGTTACCACTATTTTTATGTCAGGCCAAAAAAATTATTTGATTCTCAGGCATCACCGCATCTGTCCAAATGGTACCGCTATTACGATTTTTTTCAATGGGAAGTTTTTTAACCCATGAAAATGCATGACACTGGAGATTTCTCATTTATCTGAGAACTATTTTTAACCCTTAGCGTGCTAGGAAAAAATGAATCGAACCTGTAAGAGGGGGTACCTCTACTCAAGAAGTCATTACTCCCTTAATTTTGCCTCAATTTACATGGAATTATCACATATAATTTGCCGATCATAGATGGCCATTTTACTGGCAAGAGGATGGTCACATGACTAGAAAGTCACATGATGGTCACATGTAAACTGGGAACCATTTAAGACACTTAAAAAAAAAAAAAAGTTACAAGAGACCAGCGCCTACTGTGTACTATTGCGAATGAAACGAGTGACGTACAAAGGTTCTACTGTTATTCCTACTTCTTCCTCACTGGAAATGATTTAGGTGTTATGGGCTTTTTCTCCAGGAAATTGTGATCAATCTGTTGAATTGAGTGCTGAAATTAATGGCAGCTTCAAATTTGGTATTCTCGGTCTTTATTAGTGTGGGAAAAATCTAGCACCTGACTGTCTAATGAAAAGTGGCGTGTTTGTATGAAAGTAGGTTCACTCCTGTATGAGAACACTTGCTCTGAATGGTTGCATGTGGTGTATAGTAAGTATGACAGGCTTTAGAGTTGGCAGACCCCTCCAGGGCGACCATAGTAACCTGTAGCAGTCTAAAGGTTAACAAATTACAATCCAGACTACAAACTTATGGTATTCTTACTTACTTGTAAAGAAAATCAGTAAACATGGCTTGTTGTTCTCTTAGAAAAATTGCCCCCCACCTTCCAGACAAATACTATATCAAAGTTGGGTTAGTAGGGTATTGCATTTCAATACGTTTCTTATGACTGGGATTATAAAACTCTCTCGAGATGCCAATAAAATGATGCTCCCTTAGGCAATTACGGTAGTTGAGTAATAAGACAGTTAACTAGAAACCTACAAGAGAAAATTTTAAATATAAACTATAATGAAGAAGCTCAAAACAGATTCCAAAATCTACATCTGCATAAAAGCTAATCAAATTACTCATTTTAAATGGTTTCCTAAATTAAAAAAATAAATATTTTCAAGTTATATATTACAATTCAGGGAACAGTGTTATAATCTGGTAATACCACCTGTTGTGAAAGACTCTGTGTATGGAGAGTTGAGGACAGTAACCATTATTTTTTGCCATTTTTTTTTTTTTTTTTTTCTAAGAGAAAAACTTGTCATGATAACAATCTGTTGATGTTGCTTGCATTTCAAATACTTTTTGTAAAACAGTCAGTCGCCATTTAGTTTTGCCAAACAACCCAAAATGTCCACCAGGGCCCGGTTGTTCAAAGCTAACGACATCGTTAGTTAACGATTTGTTAAAATTTACATCGAGTGATACGCAAATATACTGAAATTTTTTGCTGAAAAAATGTGAGTAGCTTTTGCAGTGCAAAAGCTACTCACATTATTTCAGCAAAACATATCAGAATATTGTGTATTGAATCCGCTAAAACAGTTAACCAAACGACCCTTAATGAGCTTGTTAAGCTAACAATGCTTTGAACAACTGGGGCCTGCCTTTTTTTTTTATAAAGTGCCTAAGAATCTAAAGACTTTTTATGGCCTTACTTTACTGTCAGTAGATAAGAATGAATGTCTTGTTTCTTTGCATGTTGCTAATATTTTTATGTCATCTTTGTTTTTTAAGATACCGAAGGTTTGTATTTGATATTGTCTGCCATCAGTACTCACATCATGCCAACATGTAACACAATATTCTTCATACATCTTTACAGAGGACTTGTTAAAGAGGAGTATTTAATGATAATTCTGGGATAATTTTCTCCAGTTCTCCATTGTCAATTTCTGGTAAAAGAAGGTGTACAAGCACTGGTTAACCGACTAAGCATGCCCAGAAAAAGTGTGGTTATAGGTAAACTTACCAGCTCAACATTACCTTAATAAACTCCAATCCAACCAATCTCCATAAAAAACATATGTTATGGGCACTCTTTAAAAGTGCCTCATTGTGGAGCGTCTAATAGAGTACCCACAACATATGTTTTTTATGAAGTCAGAAAAGTTATTAAAATTATCATCCAATACTCTTTAACAGTTTCTCTGGATTCTATCAGAGGGTATTTGGATCAAATACAGTTTTTCTTATTTCTCCATGAAAAGATTTGAGCACCAACAGGTTAAAAAAAGTTTCTTCTGACATGTGCTTATCATTGCAGTCTGATCAAAGTATTTGCTGTCCACCAGACCCTGAGGTTATAAACATTTTTTCATGCTCAACTCAGCTGAGCATGAAATTTGTCATGCTAATAAATCTTAATTTACTTACATTTGCAAATTCTTTCTTGCTAAACATAGCTAAGCATGAAATTTTTTCTGCTAATAAATATGAAAATGCCAACTATTGTTGGCATTTTCATATTTATTAGCAGGGAAAATTTCATGCTCAGCTGAGTTGAGCATGAAAAAAAGTTTTATAACCTTGGGGCCTGAAGAAACCTTTGATCCTTACATTATGAAAATAGGTCTATTTAAATATCTTAAAAATTTTACAACCAAAAAAGGAAAATTTTCAGTTAAAAATTTCTGATATTTTTTCATATTCCTGCTCAAAACATAGATTGTGGGTACTTGTTAGAACTGCCTCAGTGAGGCAGTTCTAATGAGAACCCACAATCTATGTTTTTGAGCAGAAATAAAAAAAATACTGTACACCCCTGTAAACCCCAATTTTACTATATAAAAGTGGGGTTTAAGGGGGTCAAACTTATATAGGCATGTTTTAGTCGTGGTCTGTCCAAAGAGCCTTGCATTATCACCATTACATACTCAACATGACTTAAATAATGTTAAAAGGAGCAAAAACATCAAGTAATCATCATTCATTTAAGTCATACAAAAGAAATCCTTACGAGCTCAACATGTATTTTTATGGAGAAATATGGAGAAAAAATCTCAAATACCCAAATCTCCACAGTATCTCTATACAGCCCTGATTTGTACCTGGAACAAAAATATGACCCTGTAAAATATGCAAGTTGACGCATCGGTTTCCAGATATGCAACTAGTATAGGTGTACAGCTGTCTGTGTCTCTGCACAAGCAGGACAAGGTCTGTACTAAGTTGTCATAGTGGTATTTTATATAGCTCCAATTTATAAATGAAGGACATTATGCATCAGGTTTTTTTTATAGCGTGGCAGCCATAAGGCCAGGGATAGCAGGGACCAAGTAGGGCTTAAAAACCTTGGCCCAAATGTTCAAAGTATTATTAGCTTAACCAGCTCGTTAGTGGTCAAAATGTTAACTGTTCTAGTAAGTAAACTATCAAATTCACAGGTGTTTTTACTGAAAAAAAATGTAAGTAGCTGCAAAAGCTACTCGCATTTTTTCAGCAAAAATTTTAGTGTATATGCTATAATGATCAAAGTTTTAATGATACGTTAACTAATGAGATCGTTAGTTTTGAACAAATGGGCCCAGGTTTTTACTTCAATATCTTCCCTGCAGTGTTGGATATCTGCATGACTTTTGATTATATGACCAAAAGTTACGACCAAATTTCTTATTTACTTGCCAAGATTTGGCAGTGTTTTGCCTAAAGAAATGTTCCCACAGTGCCAGGCATATACAAGCTATTTCCCAGCCCTGCTGGGGTCATGGTCACAAATGACTGCATTTTACCTTTTGAAAACTGTGTAAGAAGTCAAATACTAAGCTTTTTTCTGGCAACAGAAAAGTGGCTGACACTGGCAGGTGGCTGTTATTCAGAGGTGGTCATCACTGAGATGCCACTAAAAACATATATATATGGAATTTTAAACCTGTCATTCCATACCTTGTGGGTACTCACCTTACTGGAATTACCTCACTTAGGCTATTCCAGTGAGTGCACACTGGCTGCATTTTGGTGGAAGAATAATAAAGCAATGATCTCTTGAATACCACCCTTATCCACCTATAAATTACGAGACATGGTGTTGGTTACGTACACACTTTCATTCAATTGCTTCTGTTGCAGTAATATTGAATATCTTTTTGTGAATTAGCATAAGCTAGACATCCTCTCTTGATGCCCCTATTTAGATATATAACATACATGTAATTCTGTTTCTGCAACTTGCTATCTGCTGAATCAGTGACGTATTTACATCATCTGTTTCAGATAATTTTGCCATTTAAGCATAGCTCTAGATACTTGGGGTATCCACATGTTATTTTTCTTATCTCTGCATGAAAATATATGTTGTGGGTACTCATTAGAAGGGCCTTACCAAGGCACTTCTAATGAGTACCCACAACATATGGTTTTATGCAGAAATAAGAAAAATATGAATACTTTTAGGATGAAGAAAAGTGCCTATTCTGGAGTTATGCTTTAGGTATATAATCTGTCCGTATATCTTTTGTCATAAATATGGGAGTTGTTCTTATAGATTTGTAATGAAGCTATAATCTACTTTCAACAGCTTTATAATGCAGACTGGAAGTTGGTATTGTTTTTGTCATGGAGGTATAAACAATTCATGATAGCTTTATAATGCATGTAGAAGCTGGTCTTAATATTGTTTCATAAAGATATAAATTGTTCTTAATTGCTTTGTAATGTGGATATAAGTTGGTCTTGATTTTATTATGATGAATGTATGGTTTTCTCGTAGCTTTATAATGCAGATAGAAGCTGGTCTTGATGTTTTTGTCATAAAGATATAGACTGTCAATGACAGATTTTTAATGCAGGTAGAAACTGGTCTTCATATTTTCAACTGTCCTGTATAGCTTTGTAATGTTGATATAAGCTGGTCTTGATACCAGGTATCTTTGTAGTGAAGGTATAAACTGTTCTTGATAGCTTAAAATACAGATATAAGCTGATCTTGATATTTTTCTCATATACAAACTGTTCTTGATAGCTTTGTAATGCAGATATAAGTTGGTCTTGATATCTTTGTTGTGAAGATATAAATTGTTTTTGATAGCTTTATTATGCTGATATAAGCTTGTCTTGATATTTTTGTCAAGAAGCTATAAACTGTTCTTGATAGCTTTGTAATGCTGATAGAAGCTGGTCTAGATACCTTTGTCTTAAAGATGTCTGGATAGCTTTATAATGCAGATATAAACTGGTCTTTATATATTTGTCACAAAGATATGGTCTTATCTTGATAGCTTTATAATGCAGATAAAAGCTGGTCTTGATATTTTTGTCATAAGATATAAACTATTTGTGGTAGCTTTGTAATGCAGATATAAGTTGGTCTTGATATATTTTTTCACAAAGATATGGTCTTCTTTTGATAGTTATATTATGCAGATACAAGCTGGCCCTTACATTTTAGTCATGTTCATGATATCTTTTTAATGCAGGTAGAAGCTGGTCTTAATATTTTTATGAAGCTATAAACTGTTCTTAATAGCTTTGTAATGCAGATATAAGCTGGTCTCGATATTTTTGTCCTGAAGATATAAACTATTCATGATAGCTTTTTAATGCAGGTTGAAGCTGGTCATAATATAAACTGTTCTTGATAGCTTTGTAATGCAGATATTAGTTAGTCTTGAAATCTTTGTTTTGAAGATATAAACTTTTTTTGATAGCTTTATTATGCTGATACAGGCTGGTCTTGATATCTTTTGTCGTGGAGATATAGACTGTTCTTGACAGCTTTATAATGCTGATATAAGCTGGCTTTGATGTTTTTGTCATGAAGATATAAATTGTTCTAGATAGGTTTGTTTTGCAGATATAAGCTGACTTTGATGTCTTTGTCATATTTAGGTTTTTCTTGATAGCTTAGGCTGTTTAATTGTATTTGTCTGTCTTTCCCTTTCATGTTGAGAACTTGATGTGGATCTGATTCTGTCAGTTCCTGAGTTCACTTATTTACTTTGTAATGCAGATATATGCTGACATAAGCTGATCTTGATATATTTGTCAGGAAGATATAAACTGTTCTTGATAGCTTTATAATGCTGATATGGGCAGGTCTTGATATCTTTTATCATGGAGATACATATATAAATTGTTCTTGATATAGCTTTATAATGCAGATAAAAGCTGATTTTGATATCTTTATCTTAAAGATGTACACTGATTTTGATAGCTTTGTAATGCAAATAGAAACTTATTTCTTTGTCATGAAGATATAAAATGTACTTGTTAGCTTTATAATGCAGATCGTGCCAACATAATCTGGTCTTGATATGTTTGGTATAAAAGTATATAAAGTATTTTTGTTAACTTCATAATGGAGATAAAAGGTGGTTTTGGTAGCTTTGTTACTTTATGGATCATTTTGATAGTTTGTAGTGCAGATACAAAGTGTTCCTAATAAATTTATAGTTTTCTCAGCCTTATAGCAAAACATGGGAGATATTTCTTATCTCTAGTTTATAGTTCTGTCTTTGTGATTACTAGAAGGAGTAGAACATTTATCATGACCAGTCACACAATGGGTGCTTTATACAAAATTCAGTAGACAATATTTTGAAATATTTTTTCTTATTTTTCCCAGAAAATAAGAATAGACATTTTATGCAATTTGTCTCAGGAGACAATTGGCATGAAATGTCAAGTCCTATTTTCTGCGAAAAGTTAGAAAAATCGTATCATTTTGTCATCAGCTGAATCTGGCCATAGCATGGTAAATGCTAAGTCTTGCTAATATTTTAACTCAGAATGAGATGGGTCTTGAAGGCTTTGTAACTCAGAAGATGTTCTTGAATGCTTTGTAACTCATAAATTGATCTTGAATGCTTTGTAACTCAGAGATTGATCTTGAATGCTTTAACTCAGAGGTTGGTCTTGAATATTTTGTAACTCAGAAGTTGGTATTGAATACTTTGTAACACAGAATTGGTATTGAATGTTTTGAAACTATATAATCTGGTATTGTGAGCTTTGTAGGTTGGACAAAGAAATGTTATTTAACTATTTATGCAATGCTGTATGTATTTTGCATTCTTTGAACATCTTTGCAAAACATTTTTGACTTGGATCAGTTTGATGTGTATCTGCGAATATCAACATTGCTTTCTCTTTGCATTTCTTTTGCTCAAGAATACACAGTTGTTTCAGGTCTAGTCATGCATTTAATATTCAAATATCAGATTGCATCATTTAATGATTTAATCCTTTCCAGCATACAAAAATTAGATGGCCCATTTACTCTTTCTTTCTTCCTTTCTTTCTTTCCTTCTTTCTTTCTTTCTTTCTTTCTTTCTTTCTTTCTTTCTTTCTTTCTTCATATCAGATTGCATCATTTAATGATTTAATTCTTTCCAGCACATAAAAAATAGATGACCCATCTACTTACTCTTATTTCTTTGTTTCTTACTTACTTACATTCTGTCAGTCAGTCCATTATTATTTCCAGTTTTTCATTCTTCATTAGTTCATTATCAGTCTTCAAATTAGTCATTAAGACGTCACATTAATAGAACAAAGATAGAAAAATAGTAAACAAAATGGTTGCAGTGTTAGATTGTTTTCGGCCTTGTATAAGCTGCAGCGTCAGAAAGCATACCTTCGGACATGTGTGCCCAGTGAATATATAGATCAGCCAGCTCATTCACAGTCTGATCAGAATCTTCACTGGGCACATTATGGATAGCCAAGAATGCACATCACAAAAAACATGCCTATATAATATTGACCCCCTTAAACCCCATTTTTATATAGTAAAACGGGTTTACAGGGGTATACATTATTTTTCTTATTTCTACTCAAAACATAGATTGTGGGTACTTGTTAGAACTGCCTCTGTGAGGCAGTTCTAACGAGTGCCCATAATCTATGTTTTGAGCAGAAATTTGAAAAAAATATCAGAATTTTTATCTGAAAGTTTTCATTGTTTGGTGGTAAAATTTTCAGTATATTTGAATAGGCATGTTTTCGTAATGAAGTTTTCTGCATGCATACAATGCAGACTCTGAAAAGACTGTGCAGATGTGATGGCTGTATATCAGCCTCCACATCTGACAGTCTGATCAGAGTCTACATTGGGATCACATGTCAGTAGGTATACTTTCTCACTTTGCAAATCAATTAATGTTAAGTTCTGTGACTTTTAACAAACTTTTCATAGCTCTTGATAAGATGCTTTTTTTTTCAATACATAAGTATTGATATTTTTCTTATTTCTCCATGAAAACATATGTTGTGGGTACTCATTAGAAGTGCCTCAGTGAGGCACTTCTAATGAGTACCGACAACATATGTTTTCATGGAGAAATAAGAAAAATATTTACCTGATACTGTCTCTTATCTAGACCTATGCTTTTATAGCATTTGTCTTTATCAGGTTTATCATATCATTCTGTGTTTGACTGAGCCAAAATCTTTATGAACTCCATTTTTGTGGGGCAAAACATTTTTTTTTTTTAAAGAAAAATGTGTCACTTCTAAAACTTCTAAGGCTTACTTTTTGTTTCACTTCTTCCACTTCTACACAGTCAGTCAATGTCTTTCACTTTACCTTGTAGCATTCACTACCATTAATAGCCTAGAAATACAGACAGTAAAATTCATGGGAAATATAAGTGGTTTACTGTATTTACCCCAAAGATTTGTATACTGAACTTTTTAACCACCCTAAAAAGAAACAAGGGAGATGATTATATCAAAATTGTTCTCTCTCCCTTCTGAAAAGGGACCTCCTTTTAGACTAGACCCCTTTTCGGAAGTGGCTTGTTCCACAAAAAAGCAAATAGGAAGCCACAAAGGTTTTTTCCTTGTCAAAAAATAGCTGAAAATATAGCACAAGTTTCCAGTACCATTAATATAATAACTGTTACAGCTTAACTTAAATTGTTTTGTGCTTTTTATTCAGTGATTCTTTTGGTACATTCTACCTGCTTCCTAATTTTCATAGTTTTCAAGGAAACTTGTTTGTAATCTAATATTATTGTGTGTTTGAAATTTTAAACTCCATCTCAAATTCTTTATAACACTATTGCTGGGATCCAAAGCCAAACGCAAAATTGCTGAACAACCCCGTTACAATCAAATATATTGAAAAAAAACTGACCATAAATGGATAAAAATGTATATTATATAGAAAAATGACCATTTGACTGGTCTCATTACTAAAATAAATGATAAATTCGTTACGAAAACATGCCTATTCGAATATATAGAACATTTCACCTCCAAAAACTGAAGAAATTCAGATAAAACAAACTCTGATATTTTTCATATTTCTGCTCAAAACATAGATTGTGGGTACTCATTAGAACTGCCTCAGTGAGGCAGTTCTAATGAGTACCCACAATCTATGTTTTTGAGAATAAATAAGAAAAATAATATATACCCCTGTAAACCCAAGTTTTACTATATAAAAGTGGGGTATAAGGGGGTCAAAATTATATAGGTGTGTTTTCGTGATGGTTTGTAAATTTGACTAGTCTCTTTATTGAAATAAATGATAAATTCTGTGTAAACGTGACTGGTCTTGTTAGAAAAATAAATGATAAATTCTGTGTAAACTTGACTGGTCTTGATACAAAAATTAATGATAAATTCTGTAAAAAAATTAGACTGGTCTCATTACTAAAATAAATGATAAATTTTGTGTAAACTTGACTGGTCTCATTATTAATATAAACAAAGCTGTGATTATCATCTTGATGTTTAACAGAGGTGGAAGAGATGAAGCGACAGATGGAAGAAGAATTAAGGAAGAAAGAAGAAGAGTTAGCAAACCTGTCCAAGACCTATGAGGAGAGAATGAAAGAGGCGGCCCTTGCTAACCAGGTTGAACACTTTTATTTTATGTTAATGTTATCCAACTTCAGGCATTTTCTAAGAAAGCGGCCTTTTAAAGGGTAAAGCAATGTTGATGAAGAATGTATCTGAGATGCAAGATCTTGACAAACTGTGCACTTTGATTGAAATTTGATTTAAATAGGTTGAAAAATCAAGGTTTGAGGATATCAAAAGTGACTCTAAGGCTGCTGCCATTTTGAATATTTAATTAGGTTATATGACAGTATAAAGCCTCAATTAAATTATGCAGGCCCTAGATAAGATTTGCAAGAACCTTCCATCACGAAAACATGCCTATATAATTTTGATCCCCTTAAACCCCACTTTTATATAATAAAACTGGGGTTTAGAGGGGTATACATTATTTTTCTTATTTCTGCTCAAAAACATAGCTTGTGGGTACTCGTTAGAACTGCCTCACTGAGGCAGTTCTAACGAGTACCCACAATCTATGTTTTGAGCAGAAACATGAAAAATATCAGAATTTTTATCTGAAAATTTTACAGTTTTTTGGTGGTGAAATTTTCAGTATATTTGAATAGGTGTGTTTTCGTAATGAACCTCTGTATTTGTTTAAAAACAGCATTGATTTCTAGCAGATAGCAGATTTTATTTGATATTTTTAATTGTTTAGGTCCTCCTTAAATACTCAAAATGGCAGCATCCTTGATAATCATTTAGAAATCTTCAAACAGCTTTAACCCAATGCAGACTGAATGAACTCTCCCACACTATATATTGAAAGCTTCTACTTTCTATTTTAGGTATGTCAGGCTATGTGACTTAGATATTCCTAGAGAAAAATGGTTCAACTGTTTTCAAAAAGTGGAGACCCTGATCAGATGCCACATTCTGCGGCATCTAATCTGGGTCTGCACTGTTTGCTAGTTACCCTTTTGGGGGTCTCCAGACTACATTGGGTTAACTTTCTTAGTTGTTATCTAATACTGACAAAGTGTACATCAAAATGCATGATTTTTCAAGATCTTTCATCTCAGATGCATTTTTCATCATTTCCCTTTAAAGTGTCAGTCACCACAGCAGCAGCCAACATTCTGGGCCCAGTTGTTCAAAGCATCGTTAGCTTAACGAGCTCGTTAAGGGTCATTTCGTTAACTGTTTTAGCTGTAGTTTTAACTGTTTTAACACAGTATTCCGATGTTTTTTGCTGAAAAAAAATGAGAGTAGCAAAAGCTACTCACATTTTTTCAGCAAAAAATTTCAGCATATTTGCATATCACTCGATGTAAATTTTAACGAATCCTTAACTAACGATGTCGTTAGCTTTGAACAACTGGACCTTGAAATCTTTTTTTTTTTTTTTTTTTTGCAGGGCAAATAAGGATTGATACTTTATGTGAACCATCTGCTAGACAGATGGTTCACATGACATATCAAGCTGTATTTTATCTGAAAAAAAAAAAAAAAATCTTTCAGAATGTCCTCTACAGTAGTTTTGAAAGAAAATAGAAAATACTCATTTTCATCTGCCTGTTATTATTTTAGGCAGGCAAAGGTTTGCATGAAAGATTTCTTGTACTAATAAGAGCTTGACAGCTTTATACATTAACCCTAGTCCTGCTGAACTTTGATATGTCCTGCTTTTGCAAACAGTGTAGATCCAGATCAGTTGGCTTCTTCAGAATGTGAATTTGTATCAGTAATCAGGATAAAGAAATCTGATTGGCTGACAATTAGAAGTGGGTGTGGCATCTTAATTTATTCAGCATGAGGGTTAACCTTTAAAGTACTAGACAAATCAGCACTTGACAACTTTCATAAATTATCATTTTATTATTTTTCCAAGAAAATAAGGTTCATTTAATTGAATTGTCTGCCTAGCAGAGGAATCCCATGATATTTCAAGACTTATTTACTGTGAAAACTAAAATGTCATCAAAAAAACAAAATTGCATGGAGCTTTACCTTATACCACTCTCAGGGCTAATTCAGCAGATGACAAACTGTTGATTTTTTTTTTCTTTTTTGTTGGAGAAAATAAGTTTTGAGTTAGAAAAAAAGAAACAAAAAGAAAAAAATGTTTGAAAAAATGTATGCCTGCTACAGGGATTTAACCCACAACTTTCTGCTTAGAAAGCTGACATGCTAACCTTTACCCTACATATTTCCATATAGATAATTAATTGAACTCCAGTTGGAGAGCTTGGCAATGGAGGAAAACAACTACATGTAGTTTTTTTTCCTCCTTTGCCAAGCTCCCCAACTGGAGTTCAATTAATTGTCTATATGGAAATATGCTTTCAGCAAAAAATATTGGAAAGGCTGTGAGAAACATTTTTATTTAGTATATTAGTGAGAAACATTTTTATTTAGTATTTTACTGGAAGTCTTTCAATTTGTGGCAATTTACTTGCATGTGGTAGAGTATGTGTTAAGGAAGATATTTTGTGATAACTAGGATCAATTTTGTTATTTATTATCCCAGAATTATCATCAAATATTAATACACCCCCATAACAAGTCCTCTAATATGGTATATGACTCAAATGCGATACATGTTGGGTTCACCATTTTTATTTTTCAGGGTCAAGAGCAAAAGCAGCAGAAAGATGAAGAAAACAGAAAAGTAATACCACACTTCTGGAATTTGAATGAGGACCCTGCTCTTGCTGGCATGATAATACACTTTGCCAACCAAGGTAAGAAAACAGGAAAGTTATACCACATTTCTGGAACTTGAATGAGGACCCTGCTCTCACTTTTATGCTCCCGCCAATTGAAGAATGGTAGAAAGGGCATATAGTATTACCCCTGTCCATCCGTCCATCTCCCTCTGTGTCAAGCATTTGCTTTAAGTTTTTCAGGCGGGGGCATCTGTGTCCTTAGGACACATTTCTAGTTACTTTTATTTGCTTGGGATCATTGAGCATTGGAACATTGAGTTCCTCTTAAGCTGGTGCTAACAGACATATGAAACCCTACAAACTAAATTGCTGTCATATGAAGAGTCTCATTATTGCATAAAAAGCAGTGTTGCACGTTATTAGCAGCTGTGCATTAACCAGCGAAAAACCGTGTATTAACAAGGCATTTCACACGCTGTTAATGCACGGCTACGCAACTTTCAGTATGATCATACCGGGGCCACAGATTTGCTGCCATTATGAGATGTGCACTGCCCGGCCCTAGAACGAGCATAGTCAGTGGGAATTACATTCGCTAGACATTGGTGAAAAGGCGAAACAAAATAGTGCAAGAAATAACGTGAAATGTAGCAAATGTTTTCAGTTTTTATGCAATAATAGTGATCGAACATGGTTTTTCAATGCATTAACATTTGCCAGGTCCCTTGGGAGGTGTTGAAAACCGTGCCTTCAGCCTCGGTTTTCAACACCTCCCAATTGAACTGGCGAATGTTAATGCATGAAAAACCATGTTTGATCCGTATATTGAAACTGAGACTTCAATTTTTGCTCTTTTATGTATTCTTTGTTTCCAAGGACAACCTTTATAGAATTGATTTGTTTTTCAGGTACTTCTAAAGTGGGTAACAGAAATACAACACCACCACCAGAGATACAGTTGAATGGATTAAGGTATGATTGAAACTCTGTCAAAAAGAATATAAAATATTATTGTTAGTTCGATATCCTTTCAATAAGACCAGATAAGGTAATATTTAACGCTTAATATTTTAAGTAAAATTTTCAGGCTATGACATTTTCAAATATTTTAATTTTTTTTTTTTCCCAGAAAATAGGCTTTGACATTTCAAGCTTATTTTCTATGCAGAAATGCAGCAGGTAACAAATTGACATTTGTCTTACTTTCAGAAAATAGGATTTAATATTACATGCAAATTATCTCAGTTAGAGACAATTTGCATGTAAAATGTTAAATCCTATTTTCTGGGTAAAATAAGAAAAAGATTTTAACATGTCATCTGCAGAAATTTTTACCAGCATGCTGAATGCTAAGAAACCTCAGTAAAGAGGGATAATTATTTTTTAAAAGTAAAAAATCTCATAAATAAATGATGATTTAGTCATTCAGAATAAAAATAAAAGACTATCTTGCAGATATTCTTCCTTTTTACATCCAGATGAATTACTTGTATATTTCACTTTTTTTCAGTATTGCCAAAGAACATGCTGTGATTACCAATAAGAATGGTACTGTTACATTGAAACCAGGGGCTGAAGCTAAAAATATCCTTGTTAATGGTGCAAAAATCTCAAAAGAAACACAGCTTTCTCACAATGACAGGTATTTTCAAGAATATACTATAACCATAATATACCCTCAATATTCAGACACAATACAAAGTGGACACAAAAATGTCCAAACTTTACTGTGCTTCATTTCATCTTGATTTCAATTGTCATTCAATGCACTTCTTCATATTCTATAAAATATCCTAACTTCCTGTCAGTTAACTGATATTCAAAACATTGGATGATATAAAATTCTTTGCAGCCTTATGCAATGTCCAGTTTTGTACTTATTACTTAGTAGCCCAAATTCCCAACATTCAACATGAAATATTTCTCAGTATAGATGACCTACATACATGAAAATGTAATAAATCAATTATACCATGGTTCTGTGCATTTAAGTGCAATAATGCAATCGCACATGCTTGTGCATTATTGCATCGACCTGTGCACAAAACATGGTATAACTAATACATTTCACCTGTCAAAATCATACCTCAAACCTAAAACTTGAACAAGTGCTTGTCAAGATGATATCAAATCATGTACATTTCTAGGTCCAACTTAAGAGTTCTTTGATTATCTTTGAACCATGTTATATCCAAAACTGTGTTATAATGAACCGTGTTATAAAGAGGTTGAAGTGTATTTTGTGGTACTCCTTAGAAGCACCTCACCGAGGTGCTTCTAATGAGCTTCTAATGAGTACCCGTAACATGTTTTCATGGAGAGATAAGAAAAATATTGATGGATACCCCCTTATTTGAAGGTATGACTATCCATAAACAGAGTCATATGATACCATATTTAGCCTTAGTATTGGGACAAACAGACGTGAACTAACAGTGAAAATCCAGATCAGATGCCACATCATGTGGCATCTGATCAGGATCTACTCTATTTGTCACTCATCCAGCAGTACTTTAGATAGATCAAGAGGTAGTAAAATGGGGTTGTCCAAATTTGGAGTGACTGTAGAATCTGTCCGCCACTTACTTGTACCCTAACTTTCTGTAAATACTCAAGATATAGGTGTGCTAAATATCATCTATGAACTAACCTAATCCTAACCTAACCCTAACTATCAGTGACCTAGCTCTATTTTAACCCTAACATTGTATGCGGTTAATGGATGTGCAGACTTTGAAAGTCAATTAGTAATGGTGGAGAGATTCTAAAGTCTAGCCCCAAATTTTAGTACTAGAAGGCGATAAGTCTAGAAGACTAGAAGGTGATAAGGTATCAAAATATTTAGGATAAATGTACCATAGAATGTATGAACAGAGAGTTAACACTTAAAGCGCCAAGAAAAACTGCATCTGAAAATGTCGTCTGTTTATGTCATCTGCAGAATATTCTTGCAGACTTTTCAAACCTATTTTTGCATACAAGCAAACAGTGTGGACCCTGATCAGACTGCTCCTAAAGGGAGCAGTCTGATCTGGGTCTGCACTGTTTGCAAAAATGACTTTTAAAATCACAAGCAGACGACAAAGCAGATGACAATAGATGTGATTGGCGCTTTAAGGGTTAATAAATTCCTTGATGAGACAGTGCATATGCAAAGGATGATCATAGATAAATTTTTGCTCAATTTGGCACACTTGCCCAAAATTTAAAAATTCTGTTTGAATACATAAAAGTGCTTGTGTTCATTCTAAATAGTATAATTCTTCATTATCTATGCTGTCTGCAAAAAATAATCTTATATTTTCTTATTAAGTATATTAAGTGTTGCATAATTATACACATTGCACATGTTATGTATCAGAAAGGTGGCAAAAATTATAATCTTATATATATTATAAGCAAAGTTCCAGTTTAGCGTATTTCTTTTTCAGCTAAAAGTGCTGATATTTTTTGTGTTTCTCCACAAAAACATATGTTGTGTGGACTAATTAGAAGTGCCTCACAGACTCATAACATGTTTTCATGGAGAAGTAAGAAAACTGGTTACATGGTTACCCCTTTTAGCTGCAGTGTATAAGTCACAAAAATTGACATACACCACAACCTCTTTATAACACTATTGTTGGGGTCCATAGCATAAACCATGTTGGTTAAACAACCGTGTTATATCTAAACAAAAATGTATAGATCATATTGAAAAATGACCATTTATGGTCATTTTTCAATATAATCTATACATTTTTGGAATCCATCTTTCAACTGTGTTATATCCAAAACCGTGTTATAACGAACCGTGTTATAAAGAGGCTGAAGTGTACATACATTTTGGAGGTAATATTTTGTCGCAAATGACCCTCATGAGTTGATGCTTCATGTAACCTGAAATCATCATCATAATTATATCAATTTTGTATGCTTTCCTCATGGATCAAATGTCTGTCTTCTTAACAGAGTAGCCTTTGGACCAAACCATCTATATGTTTTCCACCACCCACAAGACTTGGCCAAGAAGGTGAATGCTGGTGAAAAGATTGAGACACCGACCTTTGACACAGCTCAGGAAGAAATTGCTAAGTCATCTGGATTGATGACAACTGGAGATGGAAAATCAAAAGGTAATTAAACAGATGATTTTGAGACAGATTTACTTGAAGTTGTCATCTAGGAGCCAGGTTTTAATATTTAAGACAGTGGATGGGAGGAGTTGGGGATGGAGAATTTTAGACAATTTTACTTCTAATCTGTCATCTAAGAACCAATTTTAAATATGCCAGGGCTTGGGGAGGGAGAATATGAGGCAATTTTATTTTTGTCACCTTGAATCCAGTTTTAAATATGATAAACAGGGTGCTGGAGGGAGAATTTGAGATAAATATACTTGAAGTTGCGACTTACCAGCAACTTTTGAATATGACAGATTAAGGTGTGAGGAGGGAGAAGTTGAGACAATTTTACTCGAAGTTGTCACCCAGAAGAAGACACTGGCACAGTGGCTCTGTTGGTAGAGCATCCACTTTGTGACCAGTAGGTTGCAGGTACAATCCCTGGCTGAGTCATACCAAAGACTTTAAAAATGGTACTGGCTGCCCTTTTGTTTGGTGCTCAGCATTTAGAAAGTAGAGCTAGGAATCAGAACTGGTAAGCTCAGTGTCAGTATAATGTGATTGGGTGGAATATCATGTCAAGTGTTTGGGGCATGATATTTCAGTGAGGCAGCACTCTAAAAGTGAGCATTTAGCTCCCTGCCATATCCAGACACCGTCATGATATGACTGAAAGATTGTTGAAAGCCTGAATAAGACAAACAAAACAATAGTCACCCAGAAGCCATTGTGTGAGAGACAGGGTGAGGGGAGGGAGAACGTCAGACAATTTTAATTGAATGTGTCACATAGTAGCCAGTTTTAAATATGTTAAACAAGGTGAGAAGAGAATGAATTTGAGATAGTTTTACTTAAAGTTGTCACCTAGGAGCTATTGTGTGGGGGTCAGGGTGTGGGGAGGAGAATTTGAGACACTTTTACTTGGTTACCACCTAGTGCCCAGTTTTAATTATAACAGGTAGGGTATGTGGATAGTTTTAAATATGACAAGCTGGGTGTGGGGAGGTAGAATTTGAGGCAAATTTGCTTGGAAGATGTCACCTAAGATCCCATTTTAAATATGATAGACAGGATTTGGGGAGGGAGGATTTGAGACAGTTTGTTACTGAAGAGTGACTTTTAAATACATTAGATGGGGTGTTGGGAAGGAGAGCTTCACAACTTCCAAAGATAGAAACCTGTTACTTTTATTGACCTGAAATAATTATACAGACAAGCCTGAGTAAACAATGTAGACCCAAGTCAGCTTCTAATTGAGCAGTTTGATTTGGGTCCACACTCATTGTTTGCAATTCTGTAACAAGATTGTAGACATATACATCACTAAGTAGACATATGCACTTGTTCAGGTTTTAGGATAAGTATGTGAAAGAGGTGAAGATGTCAGAATATTGAGTATAAATATGGCAGCCTTTATCTTTGTAAGCAGCCATGCCATGCATAAATGTGTCTTCGGGCATATGTGGACAGCCAAGGCCCAGATGAGTCTGTGCATTTGAACATTGTGATCAGGGCCTTCAACTGTCTGCTAATAGAATCATTAGAATCATTAGATACCATAGAATGTATCAAAGGAAAGCAGATGCTTTGCACATGCGTGGAATGAATCTGAATCTGCGCATTTTGCGCATGCTCGAAGACACAATTTTGCTTGGTAAGGCCTTTTTAAAAACAGAATGAAAGAAGAGATAGAAATAGGACATTCATACTACTCTTAAGGGGAATGGATGCACTTTGACCATATAAGCCTAGCCTCCCATAAAAGGGACATTGGCAAACAGTGTAGACCTAGATCAGATGCCGCAGAATGCGGCATCTGATCTGGGTCTACACTGTTTGCATTAAGTTCAGATATTTCTACAAAACATGACAATAATAAAAACTAACCAGACACCCCTTATATAGAAAATGAACCTGTCCAAAGAGTTAAAGTAGAAGAATCCACTTGGCATAAATGGGTTAAGGGGTAGTACCTCTGTTAAAAATGTTTTGCCTTCCTTATGAAAAGATGACTTCTCTTCTCTAAAAGAAAACTCTTTGCAACATTTAAGAGCAAATTCTTCCCTTTTGAGTTAATGTTATTTAGATCCCGTTTCAGAAGGTAATGCATAGAAAGGCAAAGTTTCCTTTTTAAAAATGGCAGAATATCTACCAGGTCTATCCAGTCCTCCTGAAGTGAAAAGCAAAAACAACCCACAACTTGTATTTGTCCATATCTTTTTGTATGTATATATTTTTAGTATACATAAAGGCTACTAGGTAGTTTATATTTCACAATATGATCTATTTCATAAAATGATTAGGGCGCCAAGGTATGTATTCATGTTGCTTTCTTTGTTTTAATAATATTAATATTTTATGTTAGATGTAAAATTTATCATATATTTGCTGTTGGCAAGAAAATGGATTTTAGCCCCTTTTTCAGTTTCCCATTAAGCAATATAAATATAATATTTCATGTACATCATCATTTCCATGAGGATAATACACATTTCATATATGTTATCCTACACTAAAGTTTACCCATAAAGAGTTCATATTCTTACAATTTGATAATGTACAGAGTCCAAATATTGGTTAAGCTACTACCTTAGAGTTAAGCACAGTCTTTTGTAGTAGTAATCATTGTATTACATGTATGAAAACATTAACTAAGAAAATCTCCCCAACCAAGCTAAAAGTATTAAGGCAGACTCTAGTGCTAAATGCACAAAGTTCAGGGCCCAGTTGTTCAAAACTAACGATGTTGTTAGTTAACAATTTGTTAAAATTTACATCGAGTGATACGCAAATATGCTGAAAGTTTTTGCTGAAAAAATTTGGGTAGCTACTCATTGTATATTGAATCTGCTAAAACAGTTAACGAAATGACTCTTAAGCTAACGACGCTTTGAACAACTGGGCCCAGATATACTCAGGGCAGCATTTCATATTGCTTATGTACATAAATGGTGTGTACTTATGTATATGCTGTCTGAGAGTTCAATGTGTTAATGGCTTGCTCATGTTTACATCTGATAACTTGTCTGACTCATGTTTGCAGTCTGATAACTCATCTTGCTCATGTATGCTGTCTGATAACTCATTTTCACTGTATACACAATGTAGCTGATTTTTCATTGTGTACACAGCCAGATCTTGATATTTCATTTTGTTCGTAGTTATATTGGTGCATCTTGCATATTTCATTACACATGTGCTTATGTACACAATCTGATATTTGTAGACGAGTCATGGTAGCAGTCTGATACATACACTATTTTATTACTAAGACACAAGCCTGTTAATTGATGCATGTCAGGTGACTTAGTTGGAATTCTTATTTTGTTGTTCTTGCCAGCAGACTTTTATTGTTCTAGCCAACTTACTCATTTTGGTTTGTGAAAATTTATAATGTTATTTCTTGCTTTATGTTTGTTAGCTTACCTGAGCTTGGCTCATGATTGTGACCACTTTCCATCAGTTGTTCATTCATGTATCCCTTTGTGTGTCTTTACACACTTTTGAACATCATTTCCTACAAAACCACTAAAGCAAATTAAATTTGATCTGGTAGAAGTATTGATTATTGAGAATTGAATGGTTTATTTTTTTATGAAAATCACTTTATGTGATAGAGGCTACATACTTGAAAGCAATCTTCTTCAAACTTGCACATATAGTACAAATTAAAGAAGTCTCAAATGAGCTCAGTTGTGAGCAGAATCAGTTAAAGACTGCATGAGTGTTACTGAAATCTCATAAGTAAAAAATAAACTGATACTCAGGTGAGCAATTCAGGCCAATATGGGCTTTATGTTTCATATTTCTGACACCACACAAGTTTTGCTAGAATATTATAGTTTGTGCTATATTTTCCACACACAGAGAAGAGATTGACTTGGTCAAAAATTCCCGAACCTGCTTATATGGCATGTTGTTTTTTTAAAGTAACTTCAAGTGCTCGCCTGATGCAAAGTAACCTGTGTGAGGCTTACGCTTATTTTCTTCAATGATATTGATTCCTTTGCTTGCTTAATACTATAACCCAAGAATTTTCTTGGTCCACCTGGAAAAAAATCTGTCTTCCCCTCTCCTCAAGAAGGCTTCTGATTATCTTTTTTAAGAATGTCATTAAATGGTGGACATTTTACCACAACTTTTTTCAGTTATTTTGAAAAATTTAACCATACAGTGCAGTAATTATGTAGAATATGATAATTTGTATGAATCTGATGATTACCCACAATCCATGTTTCATGACTACACATGAAAAGTATTTATTAAGAGCTATTGTCTGCATAGCTCCAGTGTGTGTGTGTGTGTTTGTGTGTGTGTGTGTGTGTGTGTGTGTGTGTGTCAGCCAAAAAGTATTGGTAAAAATGTATGTTTTGGTCTCATTAGAAGCATCTGATTGAGGCGTGTTTAATGAGTACCCAAACATATGTTTTTTATAAAGGAATAAATAAATATTTTTCTGGATACCTTTTTTCTGGAGCTCTGGATCTGGATCTTCTGTGTTAGGAAAATGAACCTTATGTTTCTAACCCTTTTACCCTTGAGTTCCTGAAGTCGACTCTTCTTCCTTTGATCATTGTTGTGAATGGGGGTGTCATTCAAAATTTAAACTGAATGGCAACATGTCAGTCCTGATTAGATGACTCTTTATGAGCTGTCTTATCTGTCTTTGCGCTGTTTGCAAATGTACAGTCGAGTCTCGTTATCTCGAACTCGCTTATCTCAAATAACCACTTATCTCGAAGTGAAAATCTGGTCCCTGTTCTAACAGAGAGATCTACCAACAAGCAACAAAATATTGTGAAAAAGAGGAGAAATTGCTGCTCCTTAGGAGCAATTTCTCCTCTTTTCCACAATATTTTCAATATATCTCTAACTTAGGAGTCAAATTAAAGATTCATTCTGTTAAAGGTGGTTGTTCGATTAATTGTTTTCCTCAGTTCCGCAAATCTGATATGTCAAAGTACAAATATCTCGAAGTGTTTCATTTTGAATTGTACCTCAATTGTACCTTAAAAGTTTCATTTGTTTTGGAAAATGTTATATATTCCTGTAGGTCATTAAATTGAATTTAATGTCCTTAGTGGAGTATTTTTTTAAGACATCTCTCTCTCTCAGAGAGCCCCATTTGAATTACAGTGGGTAATCATTGCTTTTTATAATATAGTTCCAACCAGATTTGAGCCGAATTTTAACATTACATTGCTAATCAAATAGTTTCTGTTGTCGCCGTCCAACTGGAGACCAGGAGGTCGCGGGTTCAACCCCCGCTGAGGTCGGCAACATTCTTTCGTGGAGATTGATCATGAAATATTTTCTATGGTCATTCTCTCCCTTCAGCTGATTCAAGAAGGGCAGTTGTCAGTTTCTGGCGAAAGAATGTGCACAATACTGGTTAACCGCTTAGAGGACTAAGCCTACCCAGTAAATGTGTGGTTATATAGGTAAACTGACTGCGCTCGACATGACCCCATTGGGTTGACTGGGCCGTAAAACCTCAACACAAACAAAGTTTCTGTTGTGCTCAAAGCTGAAGGAATTTGCATGCAGGAAGATGCAGATAACCCATATACAATCAAACGCTTTTGTGTTACATGTACTGTCAAAATCAGGGCCTAATTGTTCAAAGCATCGTTAGCTAACAAGCTTAATAGTGGTCAAAATGTTTACTGTTCTAGTAAGTACAATATCCAGTTCACGGGTGTTTTTGCTGAAAAAATGTGAGTAGCTTTTGCAAATGCAAAAGCTACTCACATTTTTTCAGCAAAAGTATTAATGTATATGCCATATTTAATGATCAAAGTTTTAATGATACGTTAACTAACGACATCATTAGTTTTGAACAACTGAGCCCAGGTTGCTAATTACTTTGGCACAAAATAGCACAAGCAGCCGCATACACTCTAAACAGTATGGGCAGCAAAGGCATCAGTACAGGCTGCAGCATTGACACAAAACAGTCTAGATGACATAATATGCACAACAACAGTACAGACAGCAGCATACACTCAAAATAGTATGGTTAGCTGTTTATAAAACAGTATAGGCAACAGCATATACACAAAACCTACAGTATAAGGGGCAATATATACACAAAATGTACAGTATATGCAGAAGCATATACACAAAATGTACAGTATATGCAGAAGCATATACACAAAATTACAGTATAGGGGCAGCAAATACACAAAATGTACAGTATAGACAGAAGCATATACACAAAATGTACAGTATAGGCAGCAGCATATACACAAAATGTACAGTATAGGGGCAATATATACACAAAATGTACAGTATAGGCAGAAGCATATACACAAAACTACAGTATAGGGGCAGCATATACACAAAATGTATAGTATAGACAGAAGCATATACATAAAATGAACTGTATAGGCAGCCAGCCTCGGTGGCTCAGTTGGATGCGCCGTCTGACTGGAGACCAGGAGGTCGGGGTTCAACACCCGCCGAGGTCGGCAACATTCTTTCGTGGAGATTGATCATGAAATATTTTCTACGGTCATTCTCTCCCTTCTGCTGATTCAAGAAGGGCAGTTGTCAGTTTCTGGCGAAAGAATGTGCACAATACTGGTTAACCGCTTAGAGGACTAAGCCTGCCCAGTAAACGTGTGGTTAGGTAAACTGACCGCGCTCGACATGACCCCATTGGGTTGACTGGGCCGTAAAACCTCAACACAAACAAACTGTATAGGCAGCAGCATATACACAAAATGTACAGTATAGGGGGCAATATATACACAAAATGTTCAGTATAGGCAGAAGCATATACACAAAATGTACAGTATAGGCAGCAGCATATACAAAAAATGTACAGTATAGGGGGCAATATATACACAAAATGTGCAGTATAGACAAAAGCATATACACAAAATGTTCAGTATAGGCAGCAGCATATACACAAAATGTACAGTATAGGCAGCAGCATATACACAAAATGTACAGTATAGGGGGCAGCATATAAACAAAACTTACAGTATAGGGAGCAGCATTAACACAAAACTGTTTAGAGAGCAGCATATACACAAAACAGTAATGGCAGCAGTATATACACAAAATGTACAGTATAGGGGGCCACACATACACAAAACGTACAGTATAGGGAGCAGCATTAACACACAACAGTATAGGGAGCATCATATACACATAACAGTAATAGCAGCAGTATACAGTATAAGCAGCGTATGGTTAATGTCCTAAAAATTCGAACACTTTATTCCATACCTTTTAGACCCAAATTTTGCTTTTTTGCAGTTGTTTCCTGAATACCTAGTGGAATGGCAAAACAGTGTAGACCCTGATCAGACAGCTCCTTCAGGAGCAGTGAGATCTGGGTCTATACTGTTTGCATATGCCATTTTGTCAGACTTTAATGTACAAAATTTTAGGATATTTTCAGTACACTCAAAATGGTATAGGAAGCAACATAAACAGAAAACATTAGTGGCAGCAGCATATGGACAAAACAATATACGACAGTACACAAAACGCATTGCACAAAACAATATACGACAATATGGTCTGTGCAGGTTGATTAATTCAATATGTTGACTGTAGAGATGGTGTGAGCAAACTACAGAACCTGATCAAACTGTACATGCAAAGTTTACTCTGGGTATGCACTGATTGCATGTGTTTTAAGTACTTGTTTGTAAGAGCAGATTTCTAAAATGCTTTCTGCTTTCAGAGGACCTACTTCTTCAAGAAGATTTGATTCAGATGTTGCCAATGGTGAATGAGGCTTCTGCCATGGCAGAGGAGTTGAATAAAGGGGTTAAATTTGAGGTTACATTGGTCTCAGCACAGGCTAGAGGACTGAAAAGTGGCAAAACAGAGGTAAGAAATAACTGTTGTAGCCTGCTGAATTTAAACGTCGGTAGACTTCTCTGTTCACCATTTTTTTACATACACACTCCACAATCTCTTCATAACACTATTGCTGAAATCAGTAACAGTATTAGCTAAACCACTACATTGTATCCAAACAAAAATGACCATAATTGATCCTTTTTTTTTCTGTATAATCTATACAATTTTGTTTAGATACATTTTTCTGCATCCATCTTTAAACCCTGATATATCCAAAATGTGTATATGGTAAATGTTCATTGCAGATATTTTTACTTGCTAATTTTTTAAGATATTTACAGCAAGTCATTTCATATGCTGTAGGCCAAGACACAGTGAGCTCTAGATAGCACTGCCCCTTTGCCCAAAGGCTATAGGACACCTTCACCTGTTATATTTAGATGTATTGTCAGATTTAACCTAAATATTCAGACAGACATGGAAAAATGGCTCTGCACTGTTGGCCTTTCTGCCTGTCCTTTTTAAACACATCACCAGATATTGGACTGGACTTGTTCAAATTTTAGAGAAAGAATGGTAAAAAGCAAAGGTATATATATATTCAAATTTTAGGGAAAGAAAGGTAAAGAGCTGTATATACATGTAGATATTTAATCCTTGTCCTGCTGAACCCGGATATGCCCTGCCTTTGCAAACAGTGTAGATCCAGATCAGTTGGCGGATCTGGATCTGCACTGTTTGTCATTACGTATGTGAATTTGTATCAACAGTATGGATCAAACAATCTGATTGGCTGACAATTAGGTGTGCCATCTTAATTTATTCAGCAGGACAAGGGTTAAGATACAGTATTTACACTAAATATTGGACACTGTAAGAGACAGTATTTACACTAAATATTGGACTCTGTAAGGCTTTACCAGAATTGTCCTAAAATTTGAGCAACTCCATTTCACTATCTTGATATGCCTAAAGAACTACTGGACGAGTTGCAAGCAGTGGAGACTCAGATCAGATGCCAAATGTAGACCTACATTGTTTGCTTAGGCCTATCTCTCTGAATGCCTAGGATATATATGGTAAATATAGTTGAGTTTTAAAAAATAATCATATATGTCTTGTTTTACAAACTTTGTTAGTTAATTTGTTTATTTGAATTGCAGGTTATGGTTAAAATGATAGCACTAGATGGAAGTAACAATAGCTGGTTATGGGACAGAAATAAGTTCATCAATCGAAAGTTCTTGATGCAAGAGATGTACCAGAATTATATTGAAGGTGATGACAACTGGGATGTAGCTCAGGTAAACTCAGTTAAATGTATTGTTTATGGTAAATGGTAAACAGTACAGACCTAGATCAGACTGCTCTTGGAGGAACAGTTTTTAAGGGTCTGCACTGTTTGTCTTTTCACCAAGTATTCTTTGGAACAGGCAAAAAATAAAGTATAGCATAAAGTATTCAAAACTTTATGACATTTACCACACTACCGGTCATTTGATGAGTACAGAATTTTTAATACAGTCGAACCTCAATAGCTCAAGCACTGATGGCTCCTTTACCATCGCTAATTCGAACTTGTTTTTGAGTCCCTATGAAATTCTTTCAAAAGCTCAAGAAAACTAATATTCAAAGTAAGGAACTTTTCTTATTTTATCATAAAATTGTATGTTGTGTGTACCCATTAGAATTGCCCCATTGAGGCAAGTCTAATGGGTACACTCAACATACAACTATTGTGTAGAAAATTAAAAAAAATCCCTCTCTTTCATCTCCCCTACTAATTCTTCTGTCTCTCTTCTCCCTTTCAATTCTTTCACCCGTGAGTTTCTGATGTGGACTTCTGTTTTTGAATTTGGACAGGTCCATTGTTGCGGGCAGGTGTCAGGCAAAAATTAAAAACAGAATGACAAACAGTGTAGATCCTGATGAGATGGCTCATTACAAGTTGTGTCATCTGGATCTGCAGGTAGTCTGTTGGGCTGAAGGATTAAAAAAATGACCAGCTTCAAAAAGTCATAATAAAGGTAAAAGTTTAAGACAGTTTTTTCATAATTTTCAGCTGTTCAAATTATTCCTAACCAAGCCTCAGTAAGGCGCTTCTATTACCGACATGTTTTCATAGAGAAATAAGAAAAATCATCAGTACAATTTGTGCCTCATCAGGAGCTATGTCTAACCACACAGTGCAGTTATAAGATTGAATATGGTATTTACATTTTATTATTGTAGGAGCGAGATCCATTCTGGGAACCAGCAGATGTAGAGCAGCTGATAGGAACCACCCATGTATTGCTACAATCTCTGGCATATAACATAGATCTTGCTGAAAATCTTGCTATAGCTGATTACAAGGGTAATGATCAAGGTAAGATATAGTGTTTGTATTTAGATTTTACATACAGTTGAACCCCAATAGCTTGAAAGACTTTTGGACCATGGAAATTAGTTCTAGATATTAATTGGTAGTTCGAGCCATGGAGGGTTAACTATGACACCAGGTCAGGAAGCGAATGGCAATAATTTAGGGAATCTTTTTTATCTAGACAATAATGGTATGTTGATTGTACTCATTAGAATTGCCTCAATGAGGCAATACTTATGAGTATACATAACATACAATTTCTTAATGAAATAAGAAGAATACCTTAAATATTTGTTTTCTTGAGCTGTCAGAAGAATTTCGTAGAGACTCAAAAACGAGTCTGAATTAGCCATGGTAAATGAGCCATCAGTGTTTGAACTATTGAGGTTCGACTGTATATTGCTTTTCATTTCACATACTGTATTACTCTATTTGGTCCACACTTTTTGCCACTCATCCAGCAATTCTTAGACACGTCAAAAGGGAGTAAAATAAAGTTGTTTAGATATAATATGGGTATAGAAAGGAGTTGAGGGGAATTAAAACACTTCCCCTGTACTCTGAAGATCAATGTCTGAAGATTTAGGATATGTATGATACTATCAGAACTTCAGATTTAGGGGATGATTGCATTTAAAATTGTCATTTGGGGAGGAAATCTCATTTAATGGCGACGCATCAGCAGAGCCATAAAACGTAATTTGTTACCATAAAAATGAAGATATACCTCCCCAAATTACAATTTTACATGCAGTTATCCCCATTCTAATGCATTAAATTTAGTCATTAGTTTTGTTGAAAAACTGTACTATTTGCACAAAATGGCAAGTGCTGTTACCTGTGGAAAACCAAATGCCAGCCTCTGAAAAGCAATGTTACATGATGACATCGGATTTCTGACAGTTTATCTCAGAATATACCATCGCAAATTTTTGACGTTATCCAATCAGACACCATGATACATATGCAAGTACATTAGAATAGATCTTTGTTTCCCAAAAGAATTATTTGTCTTGTTTTTCAGTCAAAAACTTACGTTTTGAATACTCATTAGAACCAGTTTATTGAGGCAGTTCTAATGAGTAGCCATTATGTGTCTTTTTCATCGGAAAAATAAGAAAAACAAATATTTGCCTTGATACCCATCTAATCTTTTGATGCAACCAGGGTCCTTTTCTTGCACAGAGTAATAGGCAATGTGTGGGTATACTGCTTTGTACCCACAGTATATGTTTTCATGGAGTAAATTCTTTCCTTTAAAACAAAAAATTCATCTAACAGGAATGTGGCTTATTTTCTACTGAAATGGTCTCCCTTTAAAAGTGAGGCTTAACTTTCAGCATAGAGTGCTGTCCCTTTGATGTGAACCTATTCACCTTAAGGAGACTGGAGACACTTGGTAGTTTTTCGACAATTTTTTACAAGGGAGACAATTTGTCATTTCCTGTTTGCTTTCCTGCAGACCAAACCCCCTTCTGAAAAGGGGTCTACTCTGAAAGGAAAGAATTTGCTCCTATGGGGAGCAAATTCTTTCCTTTTAAAGTGGACCCCTTCCAGAAAGAATTTGTTCCCATGGGGAGCAAATTCTTTCCTCTTAGAGTAGACCCCTCTTCAGACGGGAGTCAAAGCAGTTTTAACAGAGTTGTCTCCCCTGAAAGTGTATCGACATAGTAACAGATAAGGCACTTTTTTCATCCAAAAACTGCTGATATCTTTCTTATTTCTCAATGAAAACATATGTTGTGGGTACTCATTAGAAGCGCCTCATCGAGGCGCTTCTAATGAGTACCACATCATATGTTTTTGTCGAGAAGGAAGAAAAATATTATGTGGATACCCCCTCTTATCTGTAGCTATGTATCAATGCCCCTTAATGGTACCTTTGCTTTCAGGACACCTGGATGTTGAGATCGTACCATGTACCAAAGATTTTCAGCCTGTAGGGGAGGATGACTTTGTTGAGGATCCAAAAGAACTGGTTAGTTGACGAGATTAATTTAATAAATTTTGGACTATGATAATGGTATTTGAAATGTTTATATATTTGAAATACTTCCCAGTCAAGGGTCTGGATAGAACAGAGGTGTGTCTCTCACTTGTCAACACTGCAGCCAGATTCAGTTCCTGGCTTTGGCATGTGGCAGGGTAGTGGATGCCATTCCAATGTTGTTGTTTTTCATCCATAATGTATCGCCACCAAATGCAGCACTCGTGCCTTGAGAATGCATTCTTAAGTTTACTGTATAATCAAAGTAAAACAAATAAAGTGTAAACTTAATAAATATTTCTTAATTGAAAATAGATTTGAAGCCATACTCACAAATGTCTTGCCATTTCATAACTATTCAGTATGGGAAATGGGTTTTTCTTAGATTATGTATTATGGGGATGGGAAACTTTTCAACCTAAGAAAGTTGCAAGCTAAATCCAAGGTGCAGACAGAGATGCTAGATGAGTTCCTCATTGCTGATGACATGGCAAAGGGTGCTCCAACAGAAGAGAAAATGCAAAAAGGTGTGGATCAAGTATCTGATTCATGTGACAGCTGTGATCTCACAGTCAGCATCAAAAAGACTGAGGTAGTATATCAGCCAGCACCTGGAAAGCCTTACAAGGAGCCTACCATCACAGTGAAAGGTCAACGACTGCAAGTGGTAGACAAGTTCACCTACCTTGGAAGCACATTGTCTAGAGTTGTGCACATTAATGATGAAGTCAATGCTAGGATTGCCAAAGCTAGTGCAGCATTTGGCCGGCTATTTGGAAGTATTTGGGACTGAAGTGGAATCAGACTTGACACAAAGCTGAAAGTATACAGATCGGTGGTGCTGCCAGCACTATTATATGCATGCAAAACTTGGACAGTTTACCAGCGGCATGCCAAAAGACTGAACCACTTCCATACAAGCTGTCTTAGAAAACTTCTAAAGATCAAATGGCAAGACAGGATTCCAGACACAGAAGTCCTGAAATGGGCAGGGATGCAGAGTCTACATACGCTTCTGAAATTGGCACAGTTAAGATGGACAGGCCATGTTACCAGAATGCCTGATGAACGTTGGCCAAAGAAAATCCTATGGAGAACTACAAGTTGGAAAATGCTCCCATGGTGGTCAGAAATAGCGATACAAGGACACCCTTAAAGCATCCCTTAAAGATTTCAACATACATGTACCAACAGAGTCATGGGAACAGATTGCACAGGATCGAACAAAGTGGCTAGGCCTCATAAGAAGGGGAGCTGGTGAATACAAAGCAAAAAGAATCAGCAAAGCCAAGCAGAAACGTGCACAGCGGAAGCCAGAGCTAAGGCATCACCAACAGAGCTTTCTTCCTCAGACCTCTCTTGTTGTATCTGCAACAGGAAGTTTAGAGCTAAGATTGATCTCATCAGCCATCTTAGAACACACAAACAATAACACATCAGCAGTTGATTAGGATTGGTCATTGTCAGTAATGACAGACGAACTATGATTATGGGGGAACTGGTGAAGTATACATTACTTAGACTTGTGAATGTAATGTCATATTTGAACACAATTGCTTTTAGTCGTTTGTTATTCATATGAAACTCACATTCTATTCATCATTCCAGGAAGGCAAGCCATTCTTCTGTAAGTTGATGATAACAAAAGCTGCCGGCCTGCCCATGAATATTGACAAGAGCTTCTGTCGTTACAAGTTCTACCTTGATGACAAGTTCACACAGACTGAAGAGATTGCTGGCACAATCAATCCAACATTTCATCATGAGAAAAAATTCTCCTTCAAGACAGCTACAAAACAGGTATATACATGTAATTATTTTTATTTGATTCAAATAATCAGGTACAGATCCTGTATAAACATTAGCAGACATTTAGAAGCTTTTTTCATATTCTCAGAAAACAGCACATTTCATGTGAACTGTTCCCTTAGACCTACCAAGGCCCTGAAATATAGGTCTGCC
Organism: Anodontia alba; assembly: GCA_964016985.1. NCBI lineage: Eukaryota > Metazoa > Mollusca > Bivalvia > Lucinida > Lucinidae > Anodontia > Anodontia alba. Next base: position 79,985,832 of record OZ024833.1, on the reverse strand, counting down.
AAAACCTATAATATGCACATTACGGACTTAGGCACACCTATTCTTTAGGGTCTTGGTAGGTCTAAGTTTATGTTAGATTCTGTAAGATTTTATGCAGATGGGTCAGAACAAGCAGTATGGACACAAATCAGATGCCACAGAATGTGGAGTCTGATCTAGGTCTGAGCTGTTAGCCACTCTTCTAGCATTTTTTTGACAAATCAGCGGGCAGGTGGACTTGCTGAAACCTTTGGAGGGTATAGTAAGGAGTTAAGGTGTCTGAATACTTCGGATAAATATTATACACATTAACCGCTTTATAACGGTTCATTATAACATGGTTTTGGATATAACATGGTTCAGATGGATCCTAAAAATGTATAGATTATATAGAAAAATGACCATAAATGGTCATTTTTCTATATAATCTGTACATTTTTGTTTGGATATAACACGTTTATGTAAATAACACGGTTTATGCTTTGGAACCCAACAATAGTGTAATAAAGAGGTTGTGGTGTATTTGAATTTTAGGATATGTTAAAAGAGTTACAGTGCCCAAATGTTGAGTTTTATGGTATCCATGTATTTACAATAATTATAGTGTCCAAATCTTTAGATAATTATTTTATCTAACTATTCAGTATAATTACAGAAGTTGTTTCTGATATGTATTTCAGTTTGTTGAATACCTGCAAAATGAGTCCTTGTATATTGAAGTTTGGGGACGTCAGAAGGCCAAAGGTCAGAAGACATCTCAGGCTGCACCAAAAGCTGTAAGTTTATCGTTTTTTTTATTTTAGCTCACCTAACCTGAAGGCTCAGGATAGGCTATAGTGATATTTCTGTCTGTCATGTTCTTCTCTGATGCCACTAGGCCAATTTTTATCAAATTTCATGTGAGCCTCCTGGGGGTGGGGGTCGGGGAATGAAAGATTGCTAGAATGGTTGAGATCCATTGATCAAGATGGCAGCCATGCCTGTGTATTGTAAAAACCCTTGAAAATCTGCTTCTCCAAAACCATAATGCTTTGATCCTGAATCCTTGCATATAACCTTGACATTTGACCTTTTTTTATGATAAGGACAAATTTGCTTCCCAATATAGTTGTATGGGGAAAGTATCAGTCATAAACCTTTTCAATACAGAGAAACTCAGACAATACAGCTTGAAATTGGCCAGTACGGTAAGACTCTGCTAATATTGATTTGGTCATTTCTGAGATTTCCTTACTAAAAAGAATAATGTCATCAATTTTGGCTATCATATTGGCCAAGTTCAGGCTGGAATACCGAATTTCTGTGTATTGGCCGAGTTTGTGATTGATTGGTCCAATACAGCAGACTACAGAGGACTTGTATCTTGGCCAATATGATATTTCTTGTTTAGTAACATTAAAAATGAATCAGCTAGCTGAGACTGTTCATTAAAAAAATGTTGTGGCATATACTGGAGTGATTCTCATAAGTATTTACACCTTATTTTTTTGTACACAAATGAGAAATATATTTGTCTCAATACCCCTCTTACATGCAAGTAGTGCTGACTGACATCTTTTCTTCATGTGGTATGAATTTCACAATTTATCATGCTTTTGTAACAGGCCAAAACCGATGCTGGGAAGAAAGGAGAGAAGAAGGAACAGAATGGACAGATTGCTGCAGCTCCGTTACCACCAATACAGGACAACAAGTTGAAGGATGAGGCTAATATGTACAAGAAGAAATCTGCCGAGCAAGAGATGAAACTGGTAAGTGATAAAACAGGGCTCCAATTCAGTTGATGACAAATTGGTGATAATGAAATGTCAAACCCTTATTTTTGGACAGAAATAAGAAACAGTTTGTTTCTTAGTTCTGTCCAAAAATAAGGGTTTGACATTTCATGCAAATTGTCTCCCTAGGAGACATTTTGTATGAAATACCAAACCTATATTCTGGATAAGTAAGAAAAATAATATTTCAAAATGTTGTCTGTTTACTGAGAGAAATTAAAATAGGATAAATGTTTTTCGTCATCCTATACAAGCTAAAAATCTGGGCCCAGTTGTTCAAAACTAACGACATCGTTAGTTAACAATTCGTTAAAATTTACATCGAGTGATACGCAAATATGCTGAAATTTTTTGCTGAAAAAATGTGAGTAGCTTTTGCAGTGCAAAAGCTACTCACATTTTTTTCAGCAAAAATATCAGAATATTGTATATTGAATCCGCTAAAACAGTTAACGAAATGACCCTTAACAAGCTCGTTAAGCTAACGATGCTTTGAACAACTGGGCCCTGAATTTTATTTCTTACATTTATATTTTATTCACCAATTTTGGGTCATAATCTACCTAAAAGGAAATATTTTTCCTAATAACTGGGGTTAATGCTTGCTTAACATCAGAGTTGGAACAGCCAGAAGGGGGAAGTCGCATATTACATCAAGGCAATATATGTGTGACTTCATTATAACATCAGTAACAAAGAACATTATTAGCTGACATTCACAGGCAATATACTTTGTCACCACCTTATGCCTGTCTTGATATAATATAGGGATCACCCATGGTTTTTCATGCATTAACATTTGCCGGGTCCCGAGGAAGCTGTTTGAACATGAGGCCACTAGGCCGAGTGTTCAAATATCTTCCAAGGGACCCGGCAAATGTTATTGCAATGAAATAACCATGGATGATCGTTATTCTTGCATAACTGATGATTCCAATGGCGAACTGTGACGAAAATGCCCCAAAACTCCACATAAACTCTTCCAATGTGACCGTAAAACCAAGATGGTGGCTAGTTTAGAATGTTGCAAAGATGTTCTGACGTTATCATAAAATTTTACAATGCTGCATTCAGGGCAACAACATTACATCACTCAATGTAATGTGAACAAAGCAAGGCCCCTCTTTTGATTTCAAAAGATCAAAACCCATGTTCAAACAGCATGTGAATTTCATGATTTGAACATGGGTTTGTTGTTTGAACATGACTTCTAGCTCATTTAAGCATAGCTTCAAACAGCTATGTTCATAGAATTTTATGCAAGAATATTTGATATTGTTTTTCATGGAGACATGAAACACATGAAAATATAATGCTTTATTTAGGAGACAGCACTGAACATGTAAGTGTAAAGTATCAGGAATTTTTTAAATTTTGTTTCATATTTCATATGCAATTAACCATTTTACACCTGTGAAAACTGTTTTAATTTGATTTACAGAATAGTATAGAAGACTACTTAAAGAAGAGGAAGGCTGCTGGACACACTGCAATGAGGGTAGGATATTATGGGGAACTAATACATATTGAAGGGAAATAACTCTGACATAGAAATATTTGCCTCCCTTCTCATGGCGGGAGGGGGCTACTCTTAAAGGAAAGACTTTGCTCCCTTTGGGAGCAAATTCTTTTCTTTCAGAGAAGCCCCTATTTAAAAAAAACTAGGGAGGCAATTTCCTGTCTGCATAAGTTGTGTCCCTTTGCAAAATGGCTGTAAAATTTTTCAGGTGTAACAATTCACCATAACAGATGTACAAATAGATGACACATCATCTCTTATTAATTCCTCCAAAGACTACTATGATAGGAGTAAAAAAGTCTTTCACCTGCTATGTTTTCCTGGTCCTAAATCAGTTCCTAGCTTTAATGTGATGTGATAGCCACTCGGTTCAGCAACAGGTCTATTTCCATTCTGCTTAGTCATACTCCATCTCCCTTCAGTGGCTTCAGTATTAAGGTCATGGTTTAGGAATTATGTTTTCACTGTTATGCCATAGCTCTTGCTTAAGTCAAAATGACAAAAAAATACTATATCATGGGAGAACTTCATGAATGTGTTGTAATGAGTAAATCGAGGGTTGAGCGCAAGACTGGCGTAAGTCAGATGGTTGTTTTTCCCCAAACCTAATCTCCTCACCATGAAGGTGTTATGAAGATTACAAGATTTCTTTCTGTAAACAATGAAAATTTAGGTGCCATTGCTCGTATGAGCAATGGCACCTAAATTTGCATTGTTTACAAAGGGGTCCAAGTTGCCCCTAAACAAGGGTTTCAAAAATCCCTCGAAATATGAAGATGAGTGAGTAGAATTGAAATAGTAAGGGAGAGGATGAGAGGGAGGAAGAAGGTGTGAATGAGTGAATGGGAATGCATGTTTGAAAGAGTGAGTGGGGGTGACTAAGTGAGCACATGCCATATGTGAGTGTTGGTACTGACATAGGAGAAAGTGTCTGTGAGAGTGACTGCATCTGGCTGACAGTGTGAGTGAATAAGTAAGAGTGGGTGAGTGGTAATATGCATGTTTGTAAGGAAGTGAGTAGCCAAACAATTTGAGACCCAGGCATCAGTAAACTTTTCCTACTGGTGCGCCCAGGGAAGATTCTGATCAGCCTGTGCATTCATGCATTCTGATTAGAATCTTCATGGTGCACTTTGGATATCCAAGGATGCAAAGTTTTTTTTTCATGTGGACAATGAAGACTATAATCAGACTGCACTGATACGCAGGCTGATTTGAGTTTTCATTGGGTGCACCTGCTGGAAGATACTTTTTCTTATGTGCTTATTTTTATACCCTGTATTTTACTCATTTCAGATGGAAGATGTTGAAGCCTTACTAGCAGGCCGCACACCACCAGGTCGACCTGTAGAAACTCAGGCTTCTGGAGGTGGTGGTAATAACCAATCTAAAGCATGCTCCATACAGTAGAACTGGGAACCAACCAGCTGTGCTGGGAACCAGTAGCATTAGATAATCAATTAACAATGAACAGAACTGTAATTTCAGAATTTCAAATCAAAAAGAGATAAGAAGTACAGTATAATGTCAAAAGGCATTCTACCTCTTGTTTTGAACAATTTTTATAAACTTGCAGGTATTTTAATTATCAGGGAAAACTATGAAAAATAGTGTGTTAAATTTATATCAGTAAACGTAATGTACTAGTAGTTCCAAATATATTCTGGCTATTTTGTACTGAATTACTTCTGACACTATACTGTATTTAGTTGTAAAAAGTGTAAGATATTATTGTGCACAGTCTTTTTAAGTTCTCAGTCATCTTCATGGTATAATTTCTATGAAACAGTACAGGTAAAAACTGATAATTGAAGTTGACAAATTAGAATAACATTAGGAAAACACGCCTATTAAAATATATTGAGAATTTTACCACCAAAAATGAAAACCTTCAGATGAAAAATTCTGATAGTGTTCATATTTCTGCTCAAAACATAGATTGTGGGTACTTGTTAGAACTGCCTAAGTGAGGCAGTTCTAACAAGTACCCACAATCTATGTCTTTGAGCAGAAATAAGAAAATATATACCCCTGTAAACCCCAGTTTTACTGTATAAAAGTGGGGTTCAAGGGGGTCAAAATATATAGGCATGTTTTTGTGATGTTTTGGTTATTTTAACACCTAAACCTATTGTGTTAACCCACTGGAATTGCTTCTTTGAGGCAGTTAACATTGCAGTAAGTACCTAGCAGATATGTTTTGGTGAAAAAGAAAAATTGTTAGACTACTGTCGCATTATCTGGAACTGTGGCAGAGACATGCTAGACATTACGAAAACAGGCCTATTTAAATATACTGAAAATTTTACCTCCAAAAAACGAACGTTTTCAGATAAAAAATTCTGATATTTTTCATATTTCTGCTCAAAACATAGACTGTGGGGTCTCATTAGAACTGCCATGGTGAGGCGGTTCTAATGAGTACCCACAATCTATGTTTTTGGGCAGAAATAAGAAAATTAATGTATACCCCTGTAAACCCCAGTTTAACTATATAAAAGTGGGGTTGAAGGGGGTCAATATTATATAGGCATGTTTTCGTGATGAGAAATGGACCTGACATGGAAAACTAAGAGGTATACAGTGGTCTTCAATGAGGAACTTCTAAAGGTTTTGGAAAAATATTTATCTTTTTATCTGGATATGTCTCTATTTTAGAGCTTTGAATTGAATATACATGTATGGTCAACTATTAAATTATTTTCAATATGAACAAGGATAAACAGGTTTATTTTGGTCTATATTCAAACTGTGGTTTAAAAAAAAATGTATGTAAAAATTGTATATATATATATATATATATATATATTTTTTTTTTTTTTTTTTTTTTTTCAATATCTTTTGATTTAAAAGGAATTGCAGATGCATATTTTTTTTTTTTTTTTTTTTTTTTTTTTTGTCAATATCTTTTGATTTAAAAGGAATTGCAGATGCATATTTTCACAGTATGGCTCAAATACAGAAATGCTTTTCACTATAGTAAGATTTTCAAAAAAAAAAAAAAAAAAAAAAAAACAACAAAAAAACAATGAAAATCTTTATTATCTTCACAATAAAGATACTTTATGAAATGTAAACAAACACTGAATAAAGAGTTTCATAATTCCTTTGCGAACAGAGAGTATAAATAAAGTATTATTTAACTTCTTTTTTTTTTAACTCAATCAATGTACATACTCAATGAATGTGATAAAGTAGTCTTTTATATTATTTAGTGCCTTATATGTATTTCTTTGAAATAATCTATATGAATACATTCCAAAGACTTTCTTTGCAACGGATACTGTGGAACAGACTAACCAGTCAAGACAGTTTTAATGTCCTAGCAGAGGGCTTAATAAGGAGGAGTATTTGCCAATCATTCTTAAATATTTTTTCTTATTTCTCCACAAAAGCAATGTTTAGACGCTTCTAATGAGTACCCACGACATACGTTTTTATGGAGAAATTGAGAAAGTTATCCCAGAATTATCATCAAATACTCCACTTTTAACAAGTTTCTGTCCTAGAATCTGTATATCAGAACTAGACTATATTTCTTATTGTTAATTTTCTATTTTACAGTTCTTGTTATTTAGTTTGAATAATATTATGCAAGTGTGTCATTCATAGGAGTCACTATCCAGACCACAGACTGGTTTGATGCAGTACAGTCTTGCATCATAAGAGAAGGCATAGGCGCAGATCAGTGTGTGCATTTGTGATCAACAGTAAAGCTCCAGATCAGCCTGCATAACTGCACAGTCTGATAAGAGCTAGGCTTTGCTATACATCCATATACTCTACATTAACCAATGATTCTTTTAGTTGACAGCAAGAGCCCTGATCGGACTATATGGAGAAACAGGCTGGTCTAGGCATTCACTATCCACACATTACGAAAACACGCCTATTTAAATATATTGAAAATTTTACAACCAAAAAAAGAAAATTTTCAGATAAAAAATTCTGATATTTTTCATATTTCTGCTCAAAACATAGATTGTGGTTATTCGTTAGAACCGCCTCGCCGAGGCGGTTCTAACGAGTACCCACAATCTAGTTTTCGAGCAGAAATAAGAAAAATAATGTTTACCCCTGTAAACCCCAGTTTTCCTCTATAAAAGTGGGGTTTAAGGGGGTCAAAATTATATAGGTATGTTTTCGTGATGACATGCCTGAAGACCGCTTTTCCCATGGTGTGGCTCATAGATAGAATTTTTTTTTGCCAGTCATGGGTCACAAGGCAGCATGGCAGTTGCTATATTAACCCTTAGTCTGCTGAATAAAATAAGATGCCACACCCACTTCTAATTTTCAGCCAATCATATTACTTGATCTGGATTGTTGCTATAAATTCACATACTTAATGGCAAACAGTGCAGATCCAGATCAGTTGGCTTCTGAAGAAGTCTGCTGATCTGGATCTACACTGTTTGCAAAGGCAGGGTATATCTGGGTTCAGCAGGATAAGGATTAATGCTTAGCATGCTTGGTAATAATTTCAAGAGACATTTTGAAATATTTTTCTTAGTTTTCGGAGCAAATAGGCTTCGATAATTCATGAAAACTGTGTCTCCTAAGGAGACAATTTGCATGAAATGTCTTGGCCTGTTTCCTGGAAAAAATAAGAATATCAAATGGTCATCTGTTGAATTAGCTCAGTGATAAAGATTAAAAGTTCCAGATGTACTGATCTAGTTCTGTCTAGGCTGCAAAAAGGGATTTTAAGATGACAGTTCCATAATATTGTTTCAAACTGGCATTTGAAAGTTTTCAACAAAGCTGGACTTTGTAACCTTTGCTTTATGTGTTTTTGTGTGTGGTGTTGGGACAGTTGTAAAAAGTGTTCAAATTTTTATGTTTGTATCAGTTTGAAGCTTGTAATGTATTTCTGCACTTTTAATTTACTTGCATAATTGGCTCAATTTTTGATACCTCAGTATCTCATAAATGGGCTGCTGGCTGACAAAAAGGCCCTTAGGGCATATATGAATTATGAAGCCCAGAAAAATTTTGCACTGCCATGCATTGGGTCAAGATCTTGGCTATAAGTCCTGTATCTTCTAAAAGGTCCCTATATTATGTAGGCGAACAGCGAAGATGCTGACCAGATTGTGTGGATGTGCAGGCTGGTCTGGATCTTTGTTGTTTGCATATTTTCTAAGGTCCCCTTTCACAGCCACTAGCCCAAATCTGGTATAAAGGTTGGAGGTAGTATGTAGGAAACTATCTGTTCTAAATCTTAAAATTTAGTTTGTAACCTCATCTTGGCTATGGTTTAGTGTCATATTATATAAACTAAATTTTAAATTTTGAGGGTTTCGTTACTGAGATAGGAGCTATTCTGAACAGAGAATAACCTTATGTAGGAAAACAGAACCATTTCAGCCTGCACAGTTGACAGTCTGATCAGGTTCCATACAGTTCCCAATATATAGAGTTGTTAACATTAGTACATGTACATTTTTAACAACTAATGTTGACCCTGACCAGAAAGCAGATGCACCGGCTGATCAGTCTGTTCCGGTCCAATATGTCTTAAGGTGTTTTTATTGCAGCATCTCATATGTTTAAATTTAGGAGTAGAAGTAGATATTTTATTTTTTGTATGTAGCCACTTGTTAATTTACCCAGAGATCAGTCAGAATTAGTTTTATGTCAGGAATTATTAAGTGACTTGTAAATTATCCAGATATACAGAAAATTTCCTAAACTTTCGAACAAAGTGGTGTAACAAAATGGCATATACAAACAGTGTAGACCCAGATCAGATGCCATTCCACTTAGTATTTTATGAAATAATTGCACACAAAACAGTATTTAGGCAAAAAAAGTATAGAATGAAGTGTTCGAAATTTTAGGACATTTACCGTATGCTAAACTGATGCTTCATTCCTGGGGCAGTAGTTGAGCAAGACTGTGAGGAAATGTGTCCTATGGGCAGATGCAGAAAGTAAAGATCCAGTTCAGACAGCTAAGCTGCACAGTCTGATAAGGGTCTTTGCAATGTGCTGGTATATATATATATATATATATATATACAGTCGAACGTCAATGGCTCAAACACCTTTGGGACCATGGAAAAGTGTTCGAGCCATGGATAGTTCGAGCCAATGAAGGTTAATTATAGTGCCAGGTCGGGAAGCAAATATTGCTAATTCTGGGAAATCTATCGATCTTCTACACAATAATTGTATGTTGTGTACTCATTAGAATTGCCTCGAAGAGGCAATTCTAATGAGTACACACAACATATAGTTTTGTGATAAAATAAGAAAATTTCCTTAAATATTTGTTTTATTAAGCTATCGGAAGAATTTCGTAGGGACTCAAAAACGAGTTCGAATTAGCCATGGTAAGCGAGCCATCGGTGTTCGAGCCATCCAGGTTTGAATGTATATATATATATTCTAAAGTATCCAGTGATTCTGTAAGCGGATAGTGAAAGCCCTGATAAGACTGCACAGATGCGCAAGCTGATCTGGGCCTTTGCTGTTTGCTATAACTGAGGGTACATTTTCACACAGGATGGCTGCATTTTATTTCTTATTCTGTTTTGATGAGACAACTTGCTCAGTTGATTAATAGTATTAATTGCGAGTGACATTAGAATAGTGAAGGCCAGAGGACCAAAGCAATCTTAATGCTAGGCAGGGAATAAATATTTTTGCAGACGGCATCATTAAATGATTTTCCTTATTTTTTTCCAGAAAACGGGATTTGACATTTCATGCAAATTGTCTCCAATGGAGACAGTTTGCATGAAATATCTGCTGTTTTTTTTTTGTTTTTTGTTGTTTTTTTTTTGAGAAAAAAATAAGAAAAATATCATCAATTTGTCGACTGCTGAATTAGCCCAGAGAGTGGTAATGGTTAACAGAAATTTCAGTTTTTGCCACTTTTTAAGGGGACTTGGTACATTTTAAGCCATTTCCTAGAAGGGAGAAAACTTTTGTGACTTCCTGCTTGCTTCCCTGCAGACAACTACCCATCTGAAAGGGGCCTACGATAAAAGGAAAGAATTTGCTCCCAAGAGGAGCAAATTCTTTCTTTTTATAGCAGGCCCCTTTTCAGAAGGGAGACAAAACAATTTTGATAGAGTTGCCTCTTCAAGAAAGTGTACCAATTCTCATAAAAAAAATTCTTTTTTTGTGTGTATGCAAGCAGCAAAGACTATGATCATACCATGAGCAAATAAAAGGAATATTCAGAAAGATATATGAGCCAGCGCATGACAAAACCTACAAAATGGTATATGCGCCCAGCGAAGACTCAGATCAGCCTGGGCATCAACCCAGTCTGATCAGAGTCTTTGTTGCACACTCAATGGATAGCTAAGGACCCAGGCTTTCTTCATGTGGATAGCAAAGACTTTGATCAGACTGGACAGATGCCCAGGCTGATCTGAGTCTTTGCTGGGCGTGCATGCCATTTTGTATGTTTTGTCATGTGCTGGCACATATTGTTTTTGTAAATTATTCACCATAACTTACATGTATCTGGTGAGTATTCACTGGAATTGCTTTGTCAAGGGGATTTGATTGAGCACCTACAAGAGCACCTATGTTTTGGAGCAAAAACAAACAAGAAAAAATATCCTAATTAAATTATCTGTACATCACCTTATCTAGAAGAATGTATTAATCGAGGATTGTAGACTGATCTTGATCCTCCATTTTTGCATACAGCATTTTTTGGGATGCCCTCATCAGTGATAAAAACTTCCTATTGTTATTGATTTTGTATTTTTTGTTTGTTTGCTTATTTTCAAGCTTTAATAGCACTCTGGGTAAAACTTTCAGCAGACAATTTTGAACTGTTTTTTCTTATTTTTCCCAGAAAACAGGATTTGATATATCATGCAGATTGTCTCCATTGAAGACAGTTTGCATGAAATGTCAAAATCCTGTTTTTTTTTTTAAAAAATAAGAAATATATTACCAATTTGTCATCTGCTGAATTAGCCCAGAGAGTGGTTAATGGTTAATCAAAAGACATGTGATAATTCTTACATATTATTTCATTATGTTCTTTATTGTCTCAAAATCTGTATATATACAAAATATTTGTTGCATTATCTGTTTTATGAACCACTGCAGTATTGATCAGGAATACAGCATGAGTTTTCAGCTACATTTTTTTTTTCAGTCTCATCTGTTTTTATTATGTTACTTGTGATATTAGTACATGTGTTATGTAATAAGAGAAAAAAACTTTAATTGCATATGCAGGCAAAAAGTCCCAGATCAGCCATACGTAAACAAACTATGACAAAAGGAAACGGTACTTTTACAATAATTGATGTACAAAAAGAGAAGAATTGCACAACAGAGTAACAGAGGAGTCAGTTTTAGATGTTTAGTGCTGTCAGTGTTTATGTCAATCTCACCTCCCTATTGCAGTCAGACCATTATTATACACTGGTATCAGGCTAAACACAAGTTTTCCCTGCAAGGGAAAAGATGCAAGATGACAAGAAAATGGAACTGTGGACACGGATATGCACACTCTGATCGGTGTCTTTCCCATCACGAAAACATGCCTATATAATTTTGACCCCCTTAAACCCCACTTTTATATAGTAAAACTAGGGTTTATAGAGGTATACATTATTTTTTCATATTTCTGCTCAAAACATAGATTGTGGTACTCGTTAGAACTGCCTTGGTGAGGCAGTTCTAATGAGTACCCACAACCTATGTTTTGAGCAGAAACATGAAAAATATCAGAGTTTTTTTATCTGACAATTTTCAGTTTTTGCAGGTAAAATTTTCTATAGAGTTTTTGAATAGGCGTGTTTTTGTAATGCTGTTTACATAGAACTGTGTTTACCCTAAATATCTGGGTAGGTATACCTAAATAAACAGTGCAAGCCCAGATCAAACTGCTCCTTTAGAGCAGTTTGATCTGGGTCTGCATTGTTTGCCACCAACAAGAATGAAGGTAAATATTTCCAATCCAGAGTTACCTTCCTTGAACATTTATCTGTTCTGCTAAAGTTCTTGTTGGAATGATAATTTTTGGTGATAGTAAGGAATAGTTTTTATTTGTTAATTACACCTTTTCCTCAGAATACCTTCTTATTATGGCACCACTGCAGTTCTAACAGACATGTTACTTATTTTAAAGAACTTCCGTCCAATTATTTTTACAACCATATCACTAGAATTGTATTTTATACTTTCTTAAACTTTTGTACAATTGTTTCTGTTACGTATTTGTGGAAAAAAATAAATTCTTTACAGAAAATTATTTCTAAGAGCTTTATGTTGTTCTTAAATGTTTGCACAGACAATGCACTACACTATCAACAGGGGCAGATCCAAGATGGTTTCGTTTTGATAAAATTACTGTACTTACTCTATGTATCCAGACAGAACTTAGCAAACAGTGTAAACCCAGATCAGACGTTGCAGAATGCGGCATCTGATCTTGGTCTACACTGTTTGCCGCTCATTCAGCAATTTTACACACAATCACAGGCAGTAAAATAGACTTTTGGAGTGAAGTATATTGTAAACAGCAAGATGTGCATATTAAACGCTTAGCACTCTGGGTAAAATTTTCAACAGACAACATTTTGAAATATTTTTCTTATTTTTCCCAGAAAACAGGATATGTCATTTCATGCAAATTGTCTCCTTAGGAGACAATTTGCATGAAATGTCATATCCTGTTTTCTGGGAAAAATAAGAAAAATATCATCAATTTGTCGTCTGCTGAAAATGCCCAGAGAGTGGTAAAGGTTAAGGTAAATATGGTACTCCAAATTTATCAAAAAAATTACTATGAAGATGAAATTTTGAGTCAAAGGGGATGGGGGGTTGACCAAACTCCCTCTGAATCCACTGCTGATCATCTTTTCGTAACAGCCACATCCCAATATAGGCATTTGTTTTTCTGATTCCCAAGAGTGCTGTTATACTATACATTGCCTCTCATTATAGCAGCCTCTTTCCTAAGATGGCCGATTTTATGCCTTCCCTCGAGTGGCTGTTGTAGAGTTTGCACTGTATTGGGATAGAACATATGCATGCACTTAATAGGCAGAAGTATTTGCTGTTCCTTTATGATTAGGCTAAGTTACAGTAAACTTCAGGGGTGCACATTTAAATTTTTTCTCACACGGAACAAAATGAGAGAACAGTTGCTACAAAAGTAGATGCACATGTAGTACAAATGTTTTACAAGATAATTGATTGGTAAAGCATCTGCTCTGTGTGCTGTGGTTCTAGTTGTGCCAAATGCAAGCGGTACAAAAGACTTTTTATGAACAGTCCATTACATTTTTTGACGAACATTCAGAAGTCCGTTGCATCATTTTCTGCAAGACGTTGCCTACATGTATGTTGCATCTACAAAAACTAAACATCCTAGTTCGTTGCATCCATCCGCTATTAACCCATGTGGTTTAAGACCATGGAATGTAAAATCGTAAAAGGGACATTTGCAAACAGTGTAGACCCATATCAGATGCTACAGACTGAGGCCCTCCCAGCGGGGGGCAAGTACCTGTTTCCTTGTTCCCCTGAAATATTTCTGCATTTTCCCTTGTTCCCTAAAATCAAAATCTTAATTTTCTATCTTCCCTGCTCCCCAAAATTACCTTTTTTCCCCTGTTCCCTTCGTTTTTAGACTTCTTTTCCCCTGAAATAAATGACATTATTACCCTGTTCACCAGAACCCCTGGGAGGGCCTCACCCGTACCTGAAATGTCCGCAAAGAAGGTTATATTCCGCATGGAAAATTGCGGACATTTACCTGCGGAGGTCTGCGGAGTATTGGGACGCTTTGTCCGCAAGTCTACGCAAGCTGGAAATTTTTTCTGTGCAGACGTCCGCAATATTTCCATATGCAGGTCCGCAGTTGTCCGCAGAGAGGTCCGCGGAAGTCTGCGGACATCAATGCGGACATCTGTGGACATCTTTGCAGACGTCTATGCGGACGTCCGCATGGATTGGTGCGGACGTCCGCATGGATTGGCGCGGACATCCGCATGGATGGGTGCGGATGTCTGCGGAAGTCCGCATGGATGGGTGTGGACATCCGCAGGGCCAGAGGATCTGTTAGAGTTGCTCCCCCTGCTGTGTAATAACCTGTTGATCATATGTGGTATTACATGATCATATGCCGTATTAGTTTTTAATGTTTGCTCTACATAATTATTCATTATGCAAAAACTATAGCTGTTCACAAAATTAGAACATGCAATTAAGATTTTCTGCTGAAGACATCTCTGACTTCATGTAATAATTAGTTGTTTATAAACTTAACAGATTTCCAAGCAAATACAACTGATCATTTTGTATGTGGTTCAAGTTACTGGGAAGGGTCCCAAAATTTGAATAATGATGCAGTACAATTAAGATTTGGTGCAATTAAAGTTTGGTTGAATAAGAAAGATTTGGTGTATTATAGCCAGTGTGTGTATTATAGCCACTTGCATTTAAGTCAAAATAGCTGAATGAATTCATTGAAACTGTAAGAATAATAAAGCAGGATATTCTACCATTAGTCTTCTTTAATAATGTACCATTTTATCAATCAATGTCTTTTACAAGTAGTGAGTTTATTTTTACAATTAAGAAAAAAACAAAACCAATTTACTTTGCTTTCAAAATATATCCTGACTGTCACAGAGTTTGGAATCCTAATTTCAAATTTTATAGCGTATTGATACATTTTTTGCAATTTATGAAACTGAGTCAAAACTATGTTACATTTGAGTACCATAACACTTTTCTGGTAAATTAATTTGAACCAAATAAAAGTGCAGGCCTGAATATCATTACTGTTGCTTAATTGTTTACAATTTAAAATGGTACTATTTTGTGTGTGTGTAAGGTTACTGTGTGTACATTGCCTGACATACTTACCCATTTATTGTTCAAAATGTGTATGACAATATTTCAGAAGTCCGCAGATGTCCGCAAGAATCTTGCGGACATATGCAGTTTACTTCAATGCCTAATCTTTTCTAAGTCCAAAATGTCCGCACAAGTCCGCAACAAAAAAAAAAACAAAGTCAGAATTTTACACAAGCTTTTGCGGACGTCCGCAGGCTAACTTGCATAGCGCTGCGGACGTCCGCAAAAAGATAGCCCCAGCTGATACGGAAAAATGTCCGCAAAAGTCCGCAGGCTTTGACAGAGGCACGGACATCTGCAGATTTGTAGCGGACATCTGCGGACATACGCCAACTTCCGCAATGATTTACGCGGAAGTCCGCATATGTCCGCAGCATATGCCAGACCTGTTGCGGACATTGAAGGTACGGGCAGATTGCGGCATCTGATCAGGGTCTACACTGTTTGCATTAAGAACAGGTATATCTGTAACAAATCATGATAAAAACAAACAAGACACAACTTCAACTGGACATGGGTCTGCGGTCCATAGAAACACCCCAAACCATCCCAAAACACCCCAAACCACCCTCAAGCCCCCTCCCCCACCCCCCCCCCCCCCAAACCACTCTTGTATCATAGGGTAGGGTCAGATACAGATGAATTAGGTGTGTTGAAGTGGCTCGTGGTGGGTTTGGGTTAACTGGGTAGAATACAGTATGTCCAAAACCGCCAAGGAAGCCACCCCAAACCTCCTCAAACATGTTAATAAAACCAAATAGCAAGACTTCCCTTATTTATTTATTTATTTATTTTGTTTTATTTTTTATTTTTATTTATTTATTTATTTTTTTTTTTTTTTTTGTTTGTTTCTTATTTTTCAGGGAAGGCAGACTTAATAACAAAGTTTGGTTTTGAAGAGGTCGCGAAATAATTGATACAAAAGTATCTACTGCAGGAAGTCCTAGTCACACCTCCACGTGTCACGGATAGTAATAATCTTGTGCGGTACCAGCTGGAAACTAAGAATAAAATTTTATCCTTAGGTCTAATGTGACAGGGCGAAATCCAAGTTACGATCAATCTCTACACTGTCATACAGGGGTGAAATAAGGCAGTTTGGGATGCTTTAATCAATTATGAACACACTATAATGAGGTTTGGGGTGGTTACCTTGGCAGTGTGGGGTGCTGTACATAACCCCGGCCCTTCTTACTTACTAGATATATCTCTGCGCAACCTAATCTGACTCTACCCTATCATATAAGACTGGTTTGGGGTTTTTTAATGGTGGTTTGGGATGTTTCGATGAACCCCATGGGCCTGCCCAAATAAAGAAAGTCCAGTAGGCATTAATAGGTTAATGATTTGTTTTTATTTTTTCCACGATATATTTGAATATTTTATAACCTATATTTTGAAGGCATAGAGTATTACCTGCATGGTGGTGTTTTTATATTTCTAAAGAAACGTTTACTCGCTTCCCAGTGCAATTTAGTATAAAGCTCTGTATTCAATGGCAATGGCAAATCCAACGTGTTTTTAAGTCATTTTCAGCTAGTGCTTACAAATGGCGTTTTAGATTTTGTTTCTTTTTTATAACCTATATTCTGACTATATATTCTAAGGATCAATATTACAGTATTTTGTAAACTTTTAAGCTATCCAATAAGTCCAGAATTTGATACTTTGTATTCCACTATGCAGACACAGATATTTCCGTAATTTGAGGTTTCAACGGGTTAACGGACCCGAGGGGAAATAATCCAGTTTACAAATGCTGCACAGGTAACTCCATGCCATCACTCGCCCAATACCAAATACCCTATAGATATTTAACATGGCTCCATACGATATGATTAAACAAAACATTTTAATATATAAAACATAGTAATAGTAACAACTTAACAGACACTTTGTATTGGAAATAGACAGCTCCAGAGTTGTGGTAGAAGAGTCCACTCGAAGTAAATGGGGTTAATAATAATTATTGCAATTCAGTCTTTTTTTTCTTTTTTTTTTCTTTTTCTTTTTTTTTTTTTTTTTGTTATTTTATTGCTTTCTTCTTCAAACATGACTCATTCTAGTTTAATGTGATATATACCATCGTCTTCGCCCAGTTCCATATCAGTTTGTGAGTTCCAGATCTCGGAGCCAATTTCGAAAACAATCCTTGAGCTGGTCCAGTAGCTCGCAGCCACAGTGCCCAAACTAAAACTATACAGCCTTAGAACGGTCGGTACGAAAAACTACGTGCGAGTGTAAATCAGTTTACTGGCACCTTATCGTCAGGCTAGGTTCAAATATTGTCCGTGGGAGGAAGGTTTAAATAAATCTTCGACCTACTTCTGTATCCCATTCAATTCCCTGAATAATCCATCGAATTGTATTTGTGAACCTACTTGTTTTATATGTATACTTTATTGAATAAAATACTGTTTACACCAAATATTGTCCACAATCCATAAAGAAACGGGAAGTGAAGTGGGTAGCAACTGAAGATGACCTCAATGCTAGCATCACAACAAGAAAACCCGACACACCAAAACAAATCGCACCAAAGCAAAATGGAAAACCGTACAGCAGGTGACCATAATGCTAGGATTTAAGCCTAGCGTCACATAAATAGGACACTGGCACACAGTGTCGACCCAGATCAGACGCCACAACACGTGGCGTCTGATCAGAGTCTATACTGTTTGCATTAAGTTAAGAAATTCCTACAAGGTAATACTAAAAACTAGCCAGACACCCCTATATAGGAAATGAACTTGTCCAAAGACTTGAGGTAGAAGAGTCCACTCGGCATAAATGGGTTAAACGGAACTTGCCACGCAACAAGGGACCATACAGTCTTACAAAAACGAACACCAGAAGAACCACTGAAATCAATTGAATCTAAACTGGCAAATTTGACACAAACGTTAATGATCCTTTATGTACCATACTGTATACTCTTCCTGGAATTTTCTATTTAACCCTTATCCTGCTGAATAATTTAATTAGCCACACCCATTTCTGACTATCAGCCAATTCGATTGTATCATATAATGTTTTCGTTCAAATTCACAAACTGAATGACAAACAGTGTAGATCCTGATCAGATGGCTTCAGAAGCCATCTGATCTGGATTTACACTGTTCACAAAGGTAGGGGTTGTCGTGAACAGCAGGATAAAGGTTAAAGGGTCTCAACACACTTGGTTGATTTCTGCTAGGTTCGCCAAGTTTTGTGTTACTGCACTCAATCCCCTTCTGAAAGGGATGTACTGTGAAAGGAAAGAATTTGCTCCAATGTTGAGCAAATTCGTTTCTTCAAGAGAAAAGCCCTCTTTAGAAGTGGGAGGGGGGCAACCATTCCTACAGGGTTGCCTCCCTTGAACGTGTATCCATTCATCCATAAACAAGCAATAGGAAGTGCAAACAAGAGGGCCATAATGGCCCTGTAATGCTCACCTGAGTATCATAGCACTTGGAGAACCTGACCCATAAATGATCAAGGCAAGCATTCTGACCAAGATTCATAATGATTATATTAACAAGTAAGATAATGTAGCATGCCTAATGGACCATGAAATATAGTTCAAGGATAAATATGAATGACTGCACTCAAGAGGCCATGCTAAGATGTATGCATGTGCTAAGTATAGGACCAATAATTACTGAGAAACTGACCAAAATACAAAAACTTAAAGTCAGTGGACCGTGGAATACAAGTCAAGGTCAAATATAGATAATATAGATGACTGCATTCAAGAGGCAATGCTAAGATGTCTGCAAGTGCCAAGTATCACTGCTATAGGACCAACAATTACTGGGAAACTGACCTAAATGGTAAACTTAAGAAAGTCACTGGACCGTGAAATATAGGTCATAAGTGACCCAGGTCCAAAACTGACCTAGAAATCATCAAGACAAACATTTTGAGCAAGATTCATGGTGATCGCACCTGCTTAAGGCCCTTTGGTTTCAGAGAAGTTTTTTTTTCTTTAAGTTTTAGCTATATAGCTCTATTTTAATTAATGATCCCAGGGCATGGCCAATTTGGACTTCAGGGACATGATTGGTAGGATTTATGAAGGAAACCACTAAACATTGCTACATACTAAATATATCCATAAGCTGTGGTTCTCATGGTTTCAGAAGAAGATTTCTTTTAAGTTTTTTCCCCATTATAAGTCTATGGGAGCTAATGACCCCTGGGGCATGACCAATTTGGACCCCAGGGGCATGGTTGGCAGGATTTATGTAGGAGACTAGAAAAACTGCTACATACTAAATATGTTAGCTCTGGGCCTCATGGCTTCAAGAAGAAGATTTTTGAGGGTTCTTTAGCTATATAGTTCTATATAAACAAATAACCCCCTGGGGCATGGCCAGTTTGGGCCCTAGGGCTTGATTGGCAGGATTTATGTAGGGGACCACTAAACATTGCTTCATACTAAATACATCACGAGAACATACCTATATAATTTTGACCCCCTTAAACCCCACTTTTATATAGCAAAACTGGGGTTTACAGGGGTAAACATTATTTTTCTTATTTCTGCTCAAAAACACAGATTGTGGTACTCATTCGAACTGCCTTGCCAAGGCCGTTCTAACGAGTACTCACACTCTATGTTTTGAGCAGAAATATGAAAACTATCAGAGTTTTTTTTATCTGAAAATTTTCAGTTTTTGGAGGTGAAATTTTCTTTATATTTGAATAGGCATGTTTTTGTAATGATATAAGCTGTGGGCCTCATGGTTTCAGAGAAGAATAGTTTTTTAAGGTTTTCCCATTATAAGTCTATGGGAGCTAATTACCCCCTGGGCATGGCCCGTTTGGAACCCAGGGGCTTGATTGGCAGGATTTATGTAGGGGATTACTAAACATTGCTTCATACTAAATATATAAGCCGAGGGCCTCATGGTTTCTGAGAAGATTTTTAAAATTTTCCTCATTATGTCTATGGGTGCTATATATGGGCATGGCAGAGCTATATAGCTCTATTTAAACATATGACGCCCTGGGGTGTGGCCAGTTTGGAGCCCAGGGGCTTGATTGGAAGGATTTATGTAGGGGACCACTATACATTGCTTCATACTAAATATATAAGCCGTGGGCCTCATGGTTTCTGAGAAGAAGATTTTTAAATTTTTCCTCATTATAAGTCTATGGGTGCTATATATGGGCATAGCAGCCATCTTGATTTACGGACCATGACCATTTTCGATCCCCCTTTAACACAAGGCTCCACATGCAGTTTGAAGAATTTTAGCCCAGGGGATTCAGAGGAGGTCGTCCAAATGGACGGACAGACGGACGGGTGATCACAATAGCTCCTGAGAATAGCTCACTTAAGCCGAGGGCAAATATAAGAGAAAAGTTCAGGGAGTGCCACAATCACAAGCCGCAGCCACAGATACTTGGGGTCAGTAGAGTTTGCTTGCAATTGGTAGAGCGGATGGTCCAAAAGTAGTTGCGGTCATGGTACCAAAGCCGTAATCCAAAATCATAAATCCATAAACGAATGACGAATCAGAATGTTCAGACCAACAGACATGGACCCCAGAACAAAGGGTGTAATCAGGCGTCCGCGGATAGTAAGCATTACTTGGTAAGCAAGCTTCGCCCACCATGCCCATGGGCCTGAACGAAGGAAATATCGGTAGAAGCGTATGTCCGGGATTGGGAAGTCTACTTATGGCGCGTCACTGGCAAAAACATCAGAAACAATTCTGAAAACTGCCACATTATATGATCTCTTGGATTTTTTTTTCTTATTATTTTTTTTTCTCTCTTTATTTTTGCATTTTATGATACTTGAACAACGCCTTAAGTCATACAAAGGGTTATGTCAC
The DNA here is from genome assembly GCA_964016985.1 of Anodontia alba. Taxonomy (NCBI): domain Eukaryota; kingdom Metazoa; phylum Mollusca; class Bivalvia; order Lucinida; family Lucinidae; genus Anodontia; species Anodontia alba. The sequence goes on along the minus strand of OZ024833.1, from coordinate 79,964,885 downwards.
GTCTAGAAATCGTTTGAAAAAAAATGATATTTTATGGATAGGATATAATTACCAATTATATCCTATCCATAAAATATCATATTTTCAAACGTTTTCTAGACGTGGCGCAACCATTTGTATGACTTTAGGTGTTGTTCAAGTAAAATAAAATGCAAAAATTAAGATAAAAAAAAATAAAGAGAAAAAAATCCAAGGGTTCAATTTGGACCATCCGCTCTACCAACTGCAAGAAAGCTCTACTGACCCCAAGTATCTGTGGCCGCAGCCCTTCCCAGACACGAAGAGGAAGAGGAAACAGGCAAAACCAAACAAGCTCACATCGAACAAACGTACGAAAAGCACTAAGATTAGCTAGCTTTTCCCCATGCGAGGTAATCGCTATGCTAAATGGACAGAAAAACAAGAACAAAATAACAAGGCGAAAACGGGCTGCGTTTAGAAGTGCAAGTTAGTCGTGATCGTTTTATCAGTTCCAGCAACTTATTTTCCCGATCTTACCTGGAGCCTTAATCTGAGTCCTTCAAAGCGGGTAGTGAAGGCCCTGATCGCGCAGGCTGATCTGGGCTTTGCTGTCCGCACTGGACCGAAGACACGATTTCGGTCTGTATTATCATTGCCCGTTGAAACTTAGTACCTTGAATAGACATGCTGGCTATTTTTAGATCATGTATTATGGGTTGTTTTCCTACACATCTAAAAATAATTTTATATAAATAGATCATAACAAATGATCCTTAGCTACAAATATACAAAAGCTTGATTATACAGGTATTTTTGTGTCTTGTGTACTATAAAGCACTTGCTTAATTTTAAATATTGCACAAGAGGTTGAAACAATTCATTAAATTAAAACAATTAAATTTCATCCACGGAAATTTCTATCAGCTGGAATCGTATTAATATGGGATTTGTGTCAACGTTTATTATAGGTAAGTGGATTGAAATTATCCCTACAAGTGCTGAGCACAACTGCAGCAGACGACAGTTTTATTTTATTTATTTATTTTATTTTTTTTTTTTTTTTTTTTTTTTCAGCCTGAGAAAATAAGTCTAATTCATGAGAATCGTTTGTAAATGCTAAGTGGTATTTTCTCTGAAAAATAATAAGAAAAAGTAGAATGTTGTATGCCTCAATTATTTATTTATTTATTTTATTTTTTTTTTTCACGGTTTTGTGTGCGTGCGTGCGTGTGTGCGTGCGTGTGTGTGTGTGTTTCAATTGTTTAGTAGATACAGTCATTTGGTTAGTTCCGGGTAAGATTATGCTTCATAACGATTTCCAAATAACTGGCTGATCAAAACATGGAAAGGAACTTCGTGCAAAAGTAACGGTACCGAAAACTTTTAAGTAGCAGTCCTATTGGAGCCCAAATTTTATGGTGGCTTTATACCCAGCAAACACACAACGTCCGTTACAACGTCGCTGCAACGTCACGACGTTGTTGTGACGTTGTGTGTTTACTGGGTAGTCTGTAACTCCAGGATTGTTACGAATACTGAATATTCGGAACAATTAAAAAAGATTGTCAGTCATTACAAAAAACTAGAGCTGGTGTTTGTAAAACACTATGCCCCCAACTGCCTAACTCTAACACTGCTTGACTCCAACACTGCTTGCCGATGATGGTAACAACAGTACAAATATACGAGATTTCAATGTTATTTTATCAAAAGGGAAATAACTCTAAAACAGAAATTGCGAAGGGCCATAACTCCAATATTTCATTTAATTGGTTCAAAATAGTGATCTCCTGCTCAATCCCTCAATCTCCTCAATCAAATATCAAGGCTCTGGCTTAAATACTTTTTGAAATATCTTGCTGACAAGATCAAAATGCCTAGAACTACAAATGGCCATAACTGTCAATTTTTCATGGAATTCTCTAAAAAACAAATCAGGTAATCTCCACATCATCCCCAATCAGCACATAATATTTCAAGACCCTAGCTTAAGCACTTTTCAAGACATCTTGCTGACAAGGTCAAAATGCGCAGAATCACAAAGGGCCGTAACTTTATCAATTTTTTTCACGGAATTCCCTCAAAATATAATCAGGTAATCTACACATCATTCCCACTCACTATTTCGAATTTCAAGAACCCAGCTTAAATATTTTTCGAGATATCTTGCTCACAAGATTTAATTCTGATTTTTTTTCAAAGGGGCATTACTCTAAACAAACATGCCGGACAAGAAAAAAAATACGGGTCAGCTATTTTTTTCATTGGGAACCCAAATATAAAATTTCAAAACCCTAGCATGCAGGGTTCTTAAGATATGGCATGCACAAAAAAGCTTGACGAAAGGACAAACGGACGGATGGACAAACGAAGGCAAAACAATATGCCCCATCAATTTCATTCGAAATTGGGGGCATAATCAGGTCATCTACTCATCGCTACCAATCTATTCACCAAGTTTCAAGGCTCCAGCTTCAATAGTTTTTTAGATATTTTGCTGACAAGGGAAACATGCCCAAATTTACAAAGGGCCATTACTTATGGAATATTTTTCAGAATTTACACAAAAGTTAACCAGGTCATCTACTCATCATTACCGATCAATTCACCAAGTTTCAAGTCTCTAGCTCTAACAGTTTTTGAGATATTTTGCTGACAAGATAAAAATGCCCAAAATTACAAAGGGCCATAACTCAATAAGTATTTTTCAAAATTTATTCAAAAGTTAATCAGGTTGTCTACTCTTCTACTCTTCATTACAAATTCATTCACCAAATTTCATGGCTCTAGCTCTAACAATTTTTGAGATATTTTGCTGACAAGGTAAAAGTGCCCAAAATCTATTTTTCAAAATTTCTTCAAAAGTTAATCAGGTTGTCTACTCATCATTACCAGTCTATTCATCAAGTTTCAAGGCTCTGGCTCCAACGGTTTTTGAGATATTTTGTTGACAAGGTAAAAATGCCCTAAATTACAAAGGGCCATAACTCAAGAAGTATTTTTCAGAATTTCTTCAAAAATCAATCCGGTCATCTACTCATCACTACAAATCCATTTACTAAGTTTCAAGGCTCTAGCTCTAACAGTTTTTGAGATATTTTGCTGACAAAGTACAATTTCCCAAAATTACAAAGGGTCATAACTCAAGAAGTATATTTCAAAATTTTCTTCAAAAGTCAATCAGGTTGTCTACTCATTACTACCAGTCTATTCATCAAGTTTCAAGGCTCTAGCTCCAACAGTTTTTGAGATACTTTGCTGACAAGGTAAAAATGCCCAAAATAACAAATGTCCATAACTCATGAAGTATTTTTCAGAATTTCTTCAAGAATTAATCAGGTCATCTACTCATCACTACAAATCCATTTACTAAGTTTCAAGGTTCTAGCTCTAACAGTTTTTGAGATATTTTGCTGACAAGGTAAAAATGCACAAAATCACAAAGGGCCATAACTCAAGAAGTATATTTCAAAATTTCTTAAAAAGTTAATCAGGTTGTCTGCTCATCACTACCAGTCTATTCATCAAGTTTCAAGGCTCTAGCTCCAACGGTTTTGAGACATTTTGCTGACAAGGTAGAAATACCCAAAATAACAAAGGGCCATAACTCATGAAGTATTTTTCAGAATTTCTTCAAAAGTTAATCAGGTCATCTACTCATCACTACAAATCTATTTACTAAATTTCAAGGCTCTAGCTCTAACAGTTTTTGAGATATTTTGCTGACAAAGTAAAAATGTCCAAAATTACAAAGGGCCATAACGCAAGAAGTACTTTTTAAAATTTCTTCAAAAGTGAATCAGGTTGTCCACTCATCACTATCAGTCTATTCATCAAGTTTCAAGGCTCTAGCTCTAACGGTTTTTGAGATATTTTGCTGACAAGGTAAAAAAGCTCTAAATTACAAAGGGCCATAACTCATGAAGTATTTTTCAGAATTTCTTCAAAAGTTAATCAGGTCATTTACTCATCACTACAAATCCATTTACTAAGTTTCAAGGCTCTAGCTCTAACAGTTTTTGAGATATTTTGCTGACAAGGTACAAATGCCCAAAATTACAAAGGGCCATAACTCAAGAAGTATTTTTTAAAATTTCTTCAAAAGTTTATAAGGTTGTCTACTCATCACTACCAGTCTATTCATCAAGTTTCATGGCTCTAGCTCCAACAGTTTTTGAGATATTTTGCTGACAAGGTGAAAATGCCCAAAATTACAAAGGGCCATAACTCATGAAGTATTTTTTCAGAATTTCTTCAAAAGTTAATCAGGTCATCTACTCATCACTAAAAATCCATTTGCTAAGTTTCATGGCTCTAGCTCCAACAGTTTTCGAGATATTTTGCTGACAAGGTAAAAATGCCCAAAATTACAAAGGGCCATAACTCAAGAAGTATTTTTCAAAATTTCTTCAAAAGTTAATCAGGTCATCTACTCATCACTACAAATCCATTTGCTAAGTTTCAAGGCTCTAGCTTTAACAGTTTTCGAGATATTTTGCTGACAAGGTGAAAATGCCCAAAATTACAAAGGGCCATAACTCAAGAAGTATTTTTCAAAATTTCTTCAAAAGTTAATGTTTGTCTACTCATCACTATCAGTCTATTCATCAAGTTTCAAGGCTCTAGCTTCAATAGTTTTTGAGATATTTTGCTGGCAAGATTGCATCCATATTTTTTCAAAGGGCCATAACTCATAAAAGGGCATAATCCTGTCAAGAAAAAAAATACATGACACCTATTTTTTCATGAGGAATCTATACAAGAAATTTCAAAACAGTAGCATTCACGGTTCTAAAGTTATGCTATGCATCAAAAAGCGTGACGAACGGACGGACGGACGGACGAACAACCCAGAAGCAATATGCCCCTCCAACTTCTTTGAAGTTGGGGGCATAAAAAGTTTACAACATAAATGCATGAATGTCATGCATTGTTTTTAACCCACGTATAGTTGATAATCAACTAGCACGAGCCGCCTCTTGGCTGAATATTAACGCTTAGCACTCTGGGTAAAATTTTCAGCAGACGACATTTTGATTTTTTTTTATTTTCCTAGAAAACGGGATTTGACATTTCATGCAAATTGTCTCCAATGGAGACAATTTGCATGAAATGTCAAATCCTGTTTTCTGAGAAAAATAAGAAAAATATTGTCAATTTGTTGTCTGCTGAATTAGCCCAGAGAGTGGTAAAGGTTAATGCGTATACAAAATTTTATCAAAATACGGCCCAAAATCAAAATACCCCATATATCACAGTAAAAAGATCCCATAGATTTTACGGTAAATACTGGCAACATGTACCGTAAATTTTACGGGTGCCTGTAGATTATATACAGTAATAAATACGCATGGTAAGCCAGTGTAGGGCAAGGTAGATAACGTATAGGACAAAGTAGGAATGTGAGCTAACGCACCGTATCTTAAGCTTACACATCCTTACCCCATCCTACCAGGTAATTCTTGCAAAAGTAAAAATTTACGGGAAAGGCGCTGGCAGCCTGTTGCCAGTATTTACTGTAAAATCTACGGGCATTTTTTTTTTTTTTTTTTTTTTTTACAGTGATATGGTTGAAGAGTTAAGGCCATTTTGGCAGTCACATATTTTGGCATCAGCGTTGCCTCGGTCATTGAAAAGTGGCATCTGACACCATATGGCTGAATACCTGCAGCAATTTCTTATTTTCACATTTTTGGCCTCGGCGATACCTTGGTCAAAGAAAAGTGGCATTTGGCATTTTCGTTGGCTAGATCTTGTCGGTATCTATCAGTATGTCAATAATTATCAAAATATTGCCAACGGTTTAAGCGCTATGGCCAATTTCGCTACCAGACCACGGACGAAAGAGGGATTAACAAGGTAATTATAGGGCACTCTTCGAAAGTCAACCTTTCAATCTGTCAACTTTTCTACGAGTCGTGCAATTGTTCTCACTTTTAATGCACGATGGCGAGTCAGTCCTCAGATTGAGTGACGGTTCCTTCCACAGTCTGTTCCAGAAGGTGAGCACCTGACCATTGCTGTCTATGATCAGGCCTGTCATGACCCAGCTTGTGTTTCTTTTATTGTGGCTTCAGATCGCCATTGCGCTCTCTGCCTTCTTTCACTGCAGTTTTGTGATCAGGCCAAATAAAAAATATGTGTGTGTGTTTTGAGTAACATGTTAGATAAAATCGGTAGGGTAGGTAGTGATTTTTTTTTTTTTTTTTTTTACATTTTTATGTAGAATTATAAAAAATAATTACCAGATATCTATATTTGGACTTAGCACCATAATTCACATAAAATTTTTCCCGGTCTGTTTGACTGTCCTTTGATGTATCTAAAAGTACTGATAGAATGGCAAACAGTGTAGACCCTGATCAAACTGAGCAGTTTGATCTGGGTCTACATTATTTGCTCATGCCTACTTGTCCGAATATTCAGCATAAATATTTTATCCCTGTAAAACCTTTTTTTTTTTTTTTTTTTTTTTTTTTTGAGAAAACATTGAAAAATTGCTAGGTTTCGCCTGGAAAATTAGGTAGGGTATGGTTACCCTAAACGCACATTTTTTTTTTTATTTGGCCTCAATATATTGTGTTTTACTTTGATATTTCACTTATGACTGACGAAATAGAGGACCTTACTTGGTCCGTAAACATATGTAATTTTGAAGTGCATCAGATTAAATGGCGAGTTTTTGATCGAGTAAAACTAGTTTAAGGACCCATCTCAGCTCCTAGTTGTTTCTACTGACCGTTCCAAGGCGGCCCAGCAGGCACACAACATTGAAACAACGTCTATTCAGCGTCAAGACGCTGAATCGACGTTGTTTCAACGTTATATGCCCGCTAGGTTCTTGTGTTGCATTTCATCTGTTTGTCGGTTATTGGCATTGTCTATCGCTGCGTCTTGTCATTGGCCGTTCCTCAACTCTTCTTCTTTCGATGCCCATGTGAGATAAAACGATCAATCTAATGCACTTGCGTACGTAACGTGACGTCGAACTGGATAACGTCAAAAAATTGCGACTTTATATTCTGCGATATAGTCGAAAATCCGACGTCATCACGTAACGTCGCTTCTCACTGGCTGGCATTTGGTTTTATGCAGCTCACAGCACTTGTCGCTTTGTGCAAGTAGTACATTTTTTTTTCAACAGAAAAAAATGAATAAATGCATTAGAATGGGGATAATTGCATTCAAATTTGTCACTTGGGGAGGTAAATCGGCGGTTTTACGGTCGCAAATTACGTTTTACGGCTCCGCTAACGCGTCGCCGTAAAACGAAATTTCCGACCGTAAAACCACCGATTTACCTCCCCAAATGACAAATTTGAATGCAGTTATCCCCTAAATGAATAACTTAAGTTTTAGTTTATACACTTCACTTAGGGTGAACGCTAGAGTGGACGCTAGGGACGTAAATACACGGATGAACGAACGAACGAAACTTGCACGTCTAAGTCGCACATACTAACGCGGGTGAGACAAAAGCAGATCTCTTTCAGAAAAGGTATAGGGTCTGATACTATCGACAGCTGTCCTTTTAACCATTGTCATGCTGAATAAATTAAGATGCCACGCCCATTTCTAATTTTCAGTCAATCAGATTAGTTGATCCAGATTGTTGATATAAATTCACAAACTTAATGGCAAACACTGCAGATCCAGATCAGTTGGCTTCTTCAGAAGCCAACTGATCTGGATCTACACTGTTTGGAAAGGTAGGGTATATCCGGGTTTAGCAGGACAAGGGTTAAAGACAGTTCTTGTTTTGCTTTACAGGAGGCTTGCAAAAAGACGTTACCGTAGAAGAAATCTACAACACACTTGAACTGGCCAAGTTTCCCAACCAAGGTGTCATGAACTTGTCACTGGTAGTCGACAAACACGGGCGTTCAAAAGGCTTTGCCCTTCTGGAGATATCTCGCAGTTGTACTAACAGACTTCTTCAATATGACGAATGGTACTGAAACCTCTGAGACTGAAAATTGCTAACTAAAAGATCAGAAACCTTGTTTAGCACAAACAATGCAGCCTTCTTTCCAAAGTTGATATTTTGGGGAAATTAAATATTGGCCTCTTCAAGCAAAAACGTACCTTCGAACATGCGGCCGGCCTCGGTGGCTCAGTTGGATGCACCGTCCGACTGGAGACCAGGAGGTCGCGGGTTCAACCTCCGCCGAGGTCGGCAACATTCTTTCGTGGAGATTGATCATGAAATATTTTCTACGGTCATTCTCTCCCTTCCGCTCATTCAAGAAGGGCAGTTGTCAGTTTCTGGCGAAAGAATGCGCACAATACTGGTTAACCGCTTAGAGAACTAAGCCTGCCCAGTAAACGTGTGGTTAGGTAAACTGACCGCGCTCGACATGACCCCATTGGGTTGACTGGGCCGTAAAACCTCAACACAAACAAACAAATTCGAACATGCGCAAAATGCGCCAATTCACATCATCCTGAGCATGCGCAAAGCATCATCCGGGTCATATATGACAGTGAAGGCCCTGATCAGACTGCGATGCGCAGATTCATCTGGGCCTTCGCTGTTCGCATATGCCCGAAGACACGTTTCCGCATGACGCGGCCTATATAATAACTTAGCACTTTGTGACACAAAATCAGAAAAGTGGTTGTTATAGGAATGTAGCTGTTGTTAACAGACGCCGATTCACTGAGGTTCCAAAGTATTTATAATGTACTGTACCAATAAACTCAACTTTCAGCAGAGGTGCATGACCCGCTCTATATGGTATGTCGTTTAAGTGTAAAATCGCTGTTATCCCAGCAGGCACATGACGTTAATACAACGTCGCCCCAACGTCGATGAAACGTCATGACTTTGCATCGACGTTGAGCCGACGTTATATTAACGTCATGTGCTCGCTGGGATGCTATGACTGTTCGGCAGTACTAAACATATGGAAGTTGTGAAAATGGTAAACTTTTATCATAGAACTTTGTTTCTTTGTTGTTGTTTTTTTCTCCAATATTCGACGCCATTTCATATTTTCACTTTTTTGGTTATGACCATATTCAGTTTTTACCTCGGCCTCTGGCAGTAAAATATGGAATTTGGCAAGTTCATTGGCAAGACCTTGTCCATATCAATCAGTATGTGAAAAATTATCAAAATATTCTTAACAGTGTAAGCATTGATAAAGCCATTAATATACTTTCATTTTCTTGCCTCGGCTCTGCCTTGGGTCGATAAAAACAATATTTGGCAAACCCATTGGCTAGATCTTGTCAATATAAATCAGTACGTGAAAAATTATGAAACTATTTCACACGGTTCAAGGTTTTTGGCATTTTCATACATTTGTTTGCCTCGACTTTGCCTCTGTCAATGAAAACTCACATTTGGCAAGTCCGTTGGCTAGTTCAATACAGAGTCCCTGGTTGAAATTCCTACCCCGAGGTTGAGCTTTCCCTATCCTACATGGACTGGCTCATGATGGATTCTTTTTCTCCCACCTTTAAGTGGATTCTTTTTTTCTCCCACCTTTAAATGGATTGTTCCTAGGTCATTTGAGATAGAAGTTTCTAATATGGGCAAAAAGCCTATCTCATATAGGCAAAGGTGTAAGAAATGGACATCTTTGCTAAATGTTTAGGACGTCACATGCTTAACATGTAGAGAACAAGAGGGCCATGATGGCAAAGCACTGAAGAGGAACCTGACCTAGGAATCATCAAGACAAACATTCTGACCAAGATTCATGACAATTACATAAACAACTAAGATAATGTAGCGCACGTAATGGACAGTGAAAAATAGATCAAGGTCACATAGAATGACTGCATTCAAGAGGTCATCCTAAGATGTATGCATGTGCCAAGTATCACTGCTGTCGGACCAATAGTTATTGCGAAACAGACCTAAACGCAAACCCTGAACAAAGTCAATGGACCGTGAATATAAATTAAGGTCAAATATGGACGACTGCATTCAAAACACCTAGTTTTTTTACCCTCAAGTGACCCAGTTTCAAACTTGGCCTTGAAGCCATCAAGACAAATATTTGTGGAAGACTCATGATGATTGCTTTAAAGTATAACCTCTAGAGTGTTAACAAGGGTTTCCTTTGATTTGGTCTGGTAACCTAGTTTTTTACCTGAAGTGACCCAGTTTCTAACTTGACCTAGAAATCATCAAGACAAGCATTTTGAGCAAAATTCACGAAGATTACTTAAAGAACGTGACCTCTTCAGTGTTAACAAGGTTTTCCTTTGATTTGGCCTGGTGAACGTAGGTTTTGACCCCAAGTGGCCCAGTTTCGAATATGACCAAGACATCATCAAGAAAAATATTTGAGAAAGATTCATGATGATTACTTCAAAAATGTTTGCATTGGTCTGGTGACCTAGCTTCTGACCCCAAGTGATACAGTTTCGAACTCGACCTAGATTTTAGAATCATGCTGAGTAAGCTTTATTAAGATTGTCCAAATGTGACCTCTATATATATAGTGTGTTAACTTATTGTTGACGGCGGAGAGATCACAATCATCACGAAAACACGCCTATTCAAATTTTTAGAAAAGTTCACCTCCAAAAACTGAAAATTTTCAGATAAAAACCTGATATTTTTTCATATATCTGCTCAAAACATATATTGTTGGTATTTGTTAGAACCGCCTCGGCGAGGCGGTTCTAAAGAATACCCACAATCTATGTTTTTGAGCAGAAATAGGAAAATAATGTATACCCTGCAAACCCCAGTTTTACTACATAAAAGTGGGGTTTAAGGAGGTCAAACTTATATAGACGTGTTTTCGTGATGAACTCATCCTGAGCAATGCTCAGGTGAGCTAAAATGGATATATATCTATTCTATTATTTATATGTTAAAATGTTATATTTTTATTCATCCAGCTCAAACACAATTCATGTGGAGGCTTATAGATGAATAAACGTATGTGTCGCTTCTGGCATGAGTTACGGCCCCTGAGTAACTTTAAAACTGAAAACACAAACGTAAAATAAATACCCCACCACTATCGTATGTGGCTGGCAGATAACTGTCAAAAAATGACGAATTTTGCCCATTAGTATAGAATAAACATATTTTATTGCCTTTTGTACAAATAACAGTATAAACAATGGGGTTGGGCTACAAGTTCTGCCAACATTAGTTACAGCCCTTCCCGTAGAAACAGATTATATTACAATCAACATGGCAGAAAAATTACAACAATCATTTTATTTTTTAAGTATGATCAAAATAAATAAATAAATAAATAAATAAATAATATAAAATAAATAAAAAATAGATAAATAAATAGCAATCCCAAACCAGATTCCACAATATCAATGGACACACAAAGTTTGCTGAAAATTCATTGGTATTTACTCGTTATCGTCCGTAAACGAAAATATAGACGGACGGCATACGGACGAACAGATGAACGCATACACGGATGGCCAACGTGAAACCATACATATAAAGACTGGATTACTGAAATGTCTGTTTCTGACAGCTTTCCAGTGGAAGGATATCGTGTTGTGTGATGCTTTCATTTCAATCTTTTTCTATATTTTTAATCACTAGGGATTTTTCCAGTTGGCCTTTTCAATTTCCATTTATGTGTTATATAACTTGGGCAAGTTGTGCTCAAGTTACATTCACTGAAGTTTGTATGCCCCCGCCATTCGAAGAATGACGGAAATGGCATATAGTTTTACCCCTGTCCGTCCGTCTCCATCCGCGTACGAGATAGCGTTAGCAATTTGCGTTTAAGTTTTTCAAGCGTTAGCAATTTGCGTTTAAGTTTTTCAGGCGGGGGCATCCGTGTCCTTTGGAAATATTTCTAGTTTGTTTTAATTTTCAGCATAATGAATGGCCAATCAATCACAATAACTCGAAAAGACAATGACTACCATGGCTACCGTATTCTGAGGAACAGAAAATGGCTAAAGAACTACAAAGATAAAGGAATGGCCAAGACTGCTCCGGTAAAGCCCCAGGGGAAGGCCTATCGTTACAAAACTAAAAACTCGGTTTTTCAAAATTGTAAGTACATTGTATGTCGTTAACCTTTACCACTCTCTGGGCAAATTCAGCAGATGACAAATTAATATTTTTCTTTTTTTCCAGAGAACAGGATTTGACATTTCATACAAATTGTCGCTCTTGGAAACAATCTGCGTGAAATGTTTCAAATCCTGTTTTGGAGACGATTTGCATGAAATGTCAAATCCTGTTTTCTGGAAAAAAAAGTAAGAAAAATATTTAAATATGTCAACTGCTTAAAAATTTACCCAGTATAAACGTCATTATGGAATGTAGTTACATGCGGTCATATTACAAAAAAAAAAAAAAAAAAAAAAAAAAAAAAACGTTTGCAACCAGGAAGTAGGCCATATTTGAAGCCTATCAAAAGTGAAAGCTTCTCTTTATGGAATGATGGCATAAATTCTTTCCTTTAAATGGACATACCCACTAAATGCATCGGCAGCCTAGGAATATTAAGCTATTCAGCTTTAGAAACAACCATTTTGGAGCGAATTTGATCAAAATCAGTTAAAAACAAGAAAAATATTATATTTTAAAGCTTAAATAAGTCGACCCGTCTCCTGTTTACAGCTCTTATAACTGTAAGGAATGATGCAGCCGTTTTGGGTATTTAATTAGATACTTACTTAAAAAACTAGACCATGAAGTGAGCATATGCTCACTAATACCCCCGGCCATGGCCGTCAGTGATAAGATGCTTTCAATGTTTTGGCATTTGGTGACGCCTTGCGGGAAAAAAAAGGCTGAATGATTTGCTGATATGTCCATTTGTGTTATGCTATTTGTTCCTTTTATGTCTTTTAGGTTTTCTTCCTCTGGGTACCTTCTGATTATGGCATTCCCTGAACTTTTCATTCTTACTTTTTGCACAAAGCAGAAATTGAGAGATCATTGGCACAAAATAAATGTTAAGAAAAATACATATTTCAATCAGCAGAATGACAAAGGGAGTAGCCAAAAGAGACTTAGCCCCATGGCCCCCATTTTCATTCCCACAATGCAACCAGCCATACTTGTCATTTATACCAAATTTCAAGTTTCTCGGTACAATAGTTTTCAAGATATCTTTGACACAAACAAATTTTACTCAAATAAATACATACCTAAATAGTCAGAATTACAAAGGGAAATACCTCTTAGAGAACTGGCCCCATGGCCTCTATTTTCTTTCTCACAATACAACTATTCATTCTTGTCATTGGTACCAAAAATCTTTGACACATAATAAATATTAAGAAAAATACATACTTCAATAGCACGAATTACAAAGGGAAATAACTCTAAGAGACCTGGCCGTATACGGCCCCTACTTCCTTTCTACAGTATAATTAGTCATACTTGTCACCCGCAGTATATAAATGTGCATGTGTAAAATATATTCAAACAAAATCTGGATACAGGTATAGAAGTTATAAACAAAAATACATGATTAAATAGCCAGAACAACAAAGGGAAATAACTCTGAGGGACTTGGCCCCATGGCTCCTATTTCCTTTCCCACAATACAACTAGTCATACTTGTCATGTGTACTTAATTTCAAGTTTCTAGGTGTAGTAGTTCTTGAGAAATCTTTGACACAAAATAAATGTTAACTCACACACAAATAGCCAGAACAACAAAGGAAAATAACTCTGGGACCTGGTCCCATGGCCTCTATTTTCTTTCCCACAATACAACTAGTCATACTTGTCATGTGTACTAAATTTCAAGTTTCTAGGTACAGTACTCTTTGAGAAATCTTTGACACAAAATAAAGGTTAACTCACACACAATTAGGCAGAACAACAAAGGAAAATAACTTTAAGGGCCTGGTCCCACGACCCCTATTTTCTTTCCCACAATACAACTAGTAGTACTTGTCATGTATACTAAATTTCAAGATTCTAGGTAGAGTAGTTCTTGAGAAATCTTTGACACAAAATAAATGTTAACTCACACACAGACAGACAGAACAACAAAGGGAAATAACTCTAAGGGCCTGGTCCCATGGCCCCTATTTTCCTTCCCACAATACCACTAGTCATACTTGTCATGTGTACAAAATTTCAAGATTCTAAGTATAGTAGTTCTTGAAAAATCTTTGACACAAAATAAATGTTAACTCAGACAGACAGACAGAGAGACACACACACACACAGACACACAGAAAAGACAAAAACTATATATATACCCCATTAGCATACTTCGTATGCCGGGAGTATAAAAATTCAAATGAAAACTCCCTGTTGGTAGTATGCTGCTCAAGTCTGCTAGTTGTTGATAGCATATATGCAAATAAACACATTTACAAGTATAAAACGATGGATGTTTTTTGTTGTTGTTTTTTTATGTGATCTATGTATTATTTGCTGCACCACATTTCCGCAGTTCTGATTATATATATATATATATATATATATATTACAAAATCAAAGGGCTATGAAATATAGATCACAAAGATCTACATTTATTTTGAGGTAAAATGCTGTGTCAGACCGATCCATAATCCAAAACTATGATAGTCAAACATCCAGTTGTCTTCAAGATGTAATATAAAACCACTGGACCATGAAATATAGTTCTCAGTGACCTATATTTACTTTAAGGTCAACTATCGGATCATACCGATTCATAATCCCCAAAAAAATGATGTTCATACATCAAATAATTTCAAGATATAAGGCAAAATCACTGGACCATGAAATATTGGGCAAGATGTCCTACATTTATTATGATGTCAATCGTGGTGTCACACAGAGCCAATATCCCAAGTATCACATTAATCCATGAAATAGTCTGCAAGATATAGGCAAAATCTCTGGAGCATAAAAATGAAGTCACAATGACCTTGACCTTATTACACTGAATGCTAATGTGATAAACATGTCTGATGCCCATCCTTCTTTATTTAGAAATTGTTTATAAAAACAAACTCCAATGCACTCCTTTATTGAGGCGTCCTAGATTTTGACCTCTAGCCCCGCCCCAGGGGCCCATAGATGTATAATGGAAGAGAACCCTACCTCCATACCAAATATGAATAGTTTCTGATACGTGGCTGCAGAGATATATGTAATAAAAAAACTTCGAAGTAAAACTTGGTCATAGCAGGTGTTGACAGACGGAATCACAGACGGACGGACAGACGAAGGACGGCCGGAACTGACGAAAACTATATACCCCTTCCGCATACTTCGTATGCCGTGGGTATAAAAAATGTTGGTAAAAGTGTTGCCAAAAAGGTGGAAATACGCACGTGTGGAAATACGGGCCTACATAAAAGCTCGCTCAAGGATAGGTTGTTCTTTGAAACAAATATTTGGTGATACAAGACGAATGGTTGACATCCCAATATCAAGAGTTCATCACATTCTAAAAGATATTTGTAATGTTAGGAAGATTTCTGCCTGGTGGGTGCCTCATTTGTTGACTGATGGTCAAAAGAAACAGAATTAAAATAGCCAAATAATTGCTCAAAATATTTCCAAAATCTGATGAAAAGAAATTTGCAGCAAATGCAATCACTGGCAATGAAACTTGGAGTCATTATTTTGAACCTGTTTGGAAGGTTAGCAATAAAATAGGGGCCACTAAAATACCAGTAATTGCTAAATGCACGCTAAGAACAAAGAAGGTTTTGTATGCAATCTTCTTCCCTGGCCTGGTGAAGACGTTGCAATACAGGTGCCAGTGAAAAAAGCGTTAGTGGAAAATACTACAAAGATGAGGTATTGAAGCTGTTGAAAAATACTATCAAAAACGGCGCCCAGTCACGGGTTTCAAACATGTCCGAACTCTACATGATAATGCCCCAGCCTATTTTTGCAAAAAGAGAAGGTAACAGTTTTATCACACCTTATTTACCAGACCTTGCCTCTTATGACGTATTCCTTTTTCCGAAATTGAAAGCCTTCCTCGCTGAACGGAGATATCGGGTCAAACAGGCGCTTGGATCTGCCATATACCAGTACCTTACCCGGCCTCGGTGGCTCAGTTGGATGCGCCGTCCGACTGGAGACCAGGTCGCGGGTTCAACCCCCGCCGAGGTCGGCAACATTCTTTCGTGGAGATTGATCATGAAATATTTTCTACGGTCATTCTCTTCTTCCGCTGATTCAAGAAGGGCAGTTGTCAGTTTCTGGCGAAAGAATGTGCACAATACTGGTTAACCGCTTAGAGAACTAAGCCTGCCCAGTAAACGTGTGGTTAGGTAAACTGACCGCGCTCGATATGGCCCCAATGGGTTGACGGGGCCGTAAAACCTCAACACAAACAAAACCAGTACCTTACCAGTATACCTAGATCAGCGTACCGTGACGCTTTCCGGAGGTGGATTCATCGACTGAAATAATGCATTTCTAGTCATTGCGACTACTTTAAGGCATGAATAAAGTAATTTTGTGATAATATGTACTTTCATTTTGAACGTTCCATGTCAAAATAAGCAACGTTCCCAGTCAAAATAGGCAATTATTTTCGAACACCCATCGTATAACACACGTGTACTGCCTTGCAATGCTAGCCCACTTTTATAGCGACGTGATAAAGTGTAGTGGTCCGGGTTCGATCCCAGGGCAGGGAATTAGTGACTGGACTTTTTTTTCATCTTTTATAATAAGAACAAATAATACATGTATTTCTACTTGTAGCCCCTGTACTTGTGTTCATTCCATGTAAATGTGTTTCAAACAATGTAAGCTTCTTTCATTTCAGCTGACATTGATCCCCTGTATGACATGTTTGCAGACCTAACCCACAAGAAGTTTGCCTCAGAATTAGACACTGTTCTTGCCCAGTCTTACAAGCTAGGTAGGTGGCAGCACATGTAGCTCCAGATAAGAGAGGATCTCAAGAAATATTTTCTTATTTCTTAACAACATATGCTGTTGGTACTCATTAGAAGCGCCACATTACGAGAACAAGCTAGCCTATTCAAATATACTGAAACTTTTACCACCAAAAAACTGAAAGTTTTCAGATGAAAAATTCTAAAATTTTTCAGATTTCTGCTCAAAACATAGATTGTGGGTACTCGTTAGAACCGCCTCGTAGATTGTGGGTACTCATTAGAACCGCCTCGTCGAGGCGGTTCTAAAGAGTACCCACAATCTATGTTTTAAGCAGAAATAAGAAAAATAATGTTTACCCCTGTAAACCCCAGTTTTACTATATAAAAGTGGGGTTTAAGGGGGTCAAAATTATATAGGCGTGTTTTCGTGATGACACGCACCACCTTACGGTTTCATGGAGAAATAAAAAAAAATCAAAATTTTGGTTGAAAAACACCTTATTTGGAGCTGTATGCATATATGTCCAGACAAAAAGAAATACGCAACCGTAGTTTTTTTTAGAAGATAACCAATATTTGTTTAACGGACATATTTACAATAAATAGTTATGGCCAATATAAAATAGAACATTATCCATAATAGAGAGAGAGAGAGAGAGAGAGAGAGAGAGAGAGAGAACATGAGTGAATGAAAGCAGTGTCCATATGTTTTGTTGAGTATCTTATAGAGCTGAATGAAATCTAAATTTATGCTGGAAGTAATTCTACAGTATATATATTAAGCCCTGTATTAATTTGGGCATTTGTTTTTGTATCATACTGCCAACCACGATTTGTTTTTATTTTTTGAGAGAAAACATGCCCATACTAAGTGTGCTTGTTGCTCTCAAGGGTCATTACTTATAGAATCTACTGATATTTTGATGTGAATGACGGTATAAGATGGTCACATATGTCACTGGATCATTTAAATCGCAGATCTAGCGATGCGTTTGTTGTTTTTTTTTCAACCAAAAATGTTTTTGTTTTTAATTTCTCCATAAAAAAACATATGTTGTAGTACTTGTTAGAAGCACTTCAATGAAGTGTTTCTAATGAGTCGAGTACTTACAACATAATTATATTTTTTCTAAAGAATTGAGAAAAAATATTTTCCTGATACTTCCTTTTACCTGGAGCTATTTTTTCAAGTCTAAATATACTATTGCTGATCATTCACCGATAAAAAGACTAATTTATTGACAGGGATAAACACCATTGTCATTCCCAGCCAGTGTAACAAACAAAGACAGGCCGCTTTAGCTATGGTATCAACATATGCATCTGCTGTAAAGATATACCTTTCAACTGGTAGGTGTTATGATCTGTTTAAGATTTAGCATGCTGGGTAATAATTACAGCAGACGACACTTTGAAATATTTTTTAAACGCAATAGGATTTGATATTTCATGCAAATTGTCTCCTTTACAATTTGCATGAAATGTCAAAGCCTATTTCCTGGGAAAAATAAGAAAATGTCATCAATTTGTCGTCTGCTGAATTTGTCCAGAGAGTGGGAAAAGATATACTTGATAGACTTTCCACAGATTTTACAGATGACAAATTTTAAGACTTTAAGTTTGGTTTTCAACACACAAAACCCCATCTGAAACACTTGCCAATCGATCTCCCAAGGGGAACAAATTCCTTCCGTTTACAGGAGACACCTTATCAGAAATGGACAAAACCAATTATGGACAGTTCCCTCCCCTGAATGTGTAGCTATTTCCCTCAACTTGAAGGTAGCAATATATTCCACTTTCTTTGAAGTCATACTTCAAATATCAAGAGTCCTCGATCATGAATAACACGTTTGCATCTGGTTCAGCATTACGGAATACATAAAATGTATAGATTATATATATATATATATATATATATATATATATATATATATATATATATATATATATATATATATATAAACAAAAAAAACAACAAAAAAAAAACAAGAGGCCCACGGGCCACGGATCGCTCACCGGAGTGAAATAGCCACTGCAGTTATGCACTTGTTATGCAACATTTTTTCAATTCTGCCATTGCAACTAATGAAAGGATTTGGTTTAGGGGCTAGCTAATGGATTTTAAATGGAATAAAACTCAAAATACCTCATAATTATTATCCAAAATAGCCCAAAAATAAGCTAAACCTTGGATGTTCACCCGGATAGATGGACGGACACACAAAACTTCGGACAATATACCATAAATACTTGCCATTTTTTGTGGTGAGGGCATTAAAATGCAATTTAATCATTTTCCCATTATAAGTCAATGTTAGCTTTCTGTTGCCATGGCAAGCAAACCAAGAGGCAGACCACCATAATTATAGCTATTTTGAATTGCCCTTACCTAAGCTACTTTTGTACCAAATTAGAGTCATACTGCTTCGGTGGTTTCGAAGTTGTCATTTGAAAAATTCCTTTTTCAAAATTGAATGTTGCGGTGGCAACCAAACAACATGACCACCGGTCATAAAACATATAAATTGGGTAGACAATCATCAGATGATCATAACTGCCAAGTATGGCTCCAATCACTTCACCGGTTATGGAGAAAGTGCAATTTAACCATTTTCCCATTGTAAATCTATAGGAGCTTTCTATTGCCATGGCAACCAAACCAAGAGGCAGACCGCCAAACTTGCAATTTAACCATTTTCCCATTGTAAGCCTATGGAAGCTTTCTATTGCCATGGCAACCAAACCAAGAGGCAGACCGCCAAACTTTTGGCTATTTTGAATTGTCCTTTACCAAGCAACATTTGTACCAAATTAGAATCCTACTGCTTAAGTGGTTTCGGAGGAGTTGTCATTTAAAAAAATCTTTTTTTTTTAAAAATTTAATGTTGCCATGGCAACCAGACAAAATGGCCACTGGTCATCAAACACACAAACTGTGTAGACAATCATCTTATAATCATAACTGCCAAATATAGTTAACGTCACTTCACTGGTTATGGAGAAAATGCAATTAAATCATTTCCCCATTATGAGGCTATGGGAGCTTTCTGTTGCCATGGCAACCACACCAAGAGGCAGATCACCATAATTTTTGCTATTTTGAACTGCCCTTACCCAAGCAACATTCTTATCAAATTAGAGTCATCCTGCTTCAGTGGTTTTGAAGGAGCTATCATTAAAAAAAAATACTTTTTAAATTTAGTGTTGCCATGGCAACCAAACAAAATGGCTGCTGGTCATAAAACACATAAACTGGTAGACAATCATTAAATGATCATAAATGCCAAATGTGGTTATGGAGAAAATGCAATTTACCCAAACAACATTTGAACCAAATTAGTGTCTTACTGCTTCAGTGGTTTTGAAGGAGTTGTCATTTAAAAAATCCTTTTTCAAAATTGAATGTTGCCATAGCAACCAAACAAAATGGCCGCTGGTCATGAAACACATAAACTGGGTAGACAATCATCAGATGATCATAACTGCCAAATATGGTTCACATCACTTCAGTGGTTATGGAGAAAATGCAATTTAATCATTTTCCCATTATAAGTTTATGGGAGCTTTCTGTTGCCATGGCAACCAAACCAAGGGCCAGATCACCATAATTTTCGCTATTTTAAATGCCCCTATCAAAGCAACATTCTTACCAAATTAGGGACAAATCGCATCAGTGGCTTTGGAGGAGTTGTCGTTTATATTGTGTTAACGGATCACTATAGCTCATCCTGAGCATAGCTCGAGCATAGCTCAGGTGAGTTAAAAACATCTATTATGGCCATTTTTCTATATAATCTATACATTTTTTGTTTGGATACAACATGGTTATTTAGCTATGGGTTTTGCGTTGGATCCTGGCAATAATGATATACATAGGATGTACTTTACTCCAAATGATTTAACTCAACAAATACGGTAGGTCAGCGAACACTAGAGGCATTGATCAGGGCCCATTTGTTCAAAGCATCGTTAGCTTAACGAGCTCGTTAAGGGTCATTTTGTTAACTGTTTTAGCGGATTCAATATACAATATTCTGATATTTTTTGCTGAAAAAATGTGAGTAGCTTTTGCACTGCAAAAGCTACTCACATTTTTTCAGCAAAAAAAATCAGAATATTTGCGTATCACTCGATGTAAATTTTAACGAATCGTTAACTAACGACATCGTTAGCTTTGAACAACTGGGCCCAGACTGTGTGGCCGTATGTAGAATTAGCAGGACTACTGATATTAACCAGCATTATATAAACGCTTAGCATGCCGAGTAAAACTTTCAGCAGACGAATTTTTAAAATATTCTTCTTACTTTCCCCGGAAAATATGCTTTGATATTACATACAAATTGTCTTCCAGATTCCATGCAAATGTCTCCCTGGGAGACAATATACCTGAAATGCCAAAGCCTATTTTATGGAAAAAAAATAAGAAAAATATCATCAATTTGTGGTCTGCTGAATTTGTCCAGAGAGTTGCTCGGACGCAGAAGTAGTAACAGTAGTTAGTAGTACTGCTGTGTCCAAGAGAGTGCTTAAGGTTTAAATAGCATAACATCTTCAAGTGAGTACCCACAACATACGTTTTCATGTTACGATAAAAAGAAAATCAACAATACGTTTTGTTTCATAACGAAAACATGCCCTATATAATTTTGACTCCCTTAAACCCAACTTTGTTTACATCACGAAAACATGCCCTATATAATTTCGACCCCCCTTAAACCCAACTTTTATATAGTAAAACTGGGTATCACAGGGGTATACATTATTTTTCTTATTTCTGTGCAAAAACATAGATTGTGGGTACTCGTTAGAACTTCATCATCGAGGCGGTTCGTACGAGTACCCACAATCTATGTTTTGAGCAGAAATATAAAAAAAATATCAGACTTTTTTACCTGAAAATTTTCATTTTTTGGTGGTAAAATTTTCAGTATATTTGAAAAGGCGTGTTTTCGTAATGTGAAAAAAGTACTTCATCAACAGCTAAATCTCATATGCTGGTTGTTTCAATTCTAGGTATTGCACCACGCCACGCCAATGAATATGATGAAAACATACACTCTGAAATAGAAAAGGACTGCTTACTAGCTGAGTACCGATGTATTGGCCCTATAGGGCTTGACTTCCGACTGGAGAAGGTCCCTAGGGAACAACAGATTCATGCTTTTGAGCAACAGGTACAGTGCAACCCTATAACAGCAACACTTGGGAACTCCCAACATGTCTGTTTAAAAGGGAAGCGGCCGTTACAGAGAGGTTATCTGTATAGTGAAAAAGCTTAAGAAGGGCTAATGCTGTCTTGTTATCTACATGCCAACTCAAAATAAAGCTTGTTTATATACTTGCTTTTTTACCAGAGCATTTTGGGAAATCAGAAAAATGGCTGTTATAGGGGGTAACTATGTCTGAGAGGTGGCTGTCCATGGGGGCTCCACTGTAGTACAAGGATTAAGGGGACTGGATAAACTTGGTAGATATTCTGCCTTGTTTACAAGGCAGTAAACAAGGCAGACAACTTCTGTAACTTCCTGTTGACTTCCTGCACAGGAAAATTCCTTATAAAAAGGGTCTACTCTAAAAGGAAAGAATTTGCTCCCTGTGGGAGCAAATTCTTTCCTTTCAGAAAAGACCGTTTTTCAGAATGAAGGCAAACCAATTTTGACAGAATTGCCACCCCTCCGAAAGTGTATCCATTCCCCTTAATTTGCAAAATATCATGCTAAATCTTTACTTAGGTCATGAAGAGACCTTCAAGCCCCAGATCAGCTTGAACGTCCTTATATTTTGGAGCATCTGATCTGGGTATACAGTATTTGACTAAGACTGTCTGTCCAAAGTCATCATATTTGCTCTATATAATATATTCGGACAGCTTAACTCCTTACTATTTTGACCTAAAAATTCAGCGAGCACTTTACTCCGTGCTGCAGAAAGGCGTTAAAATGAATAATATGGATACAAAATCATCTATTTGCATTAAAATGAACAATATAATAGTTTTATAGCTAGTCTACCACCTTCCTCAATTTTAATGATAATAATACTAAGCCAAGATATGTATTGGAGACTCTACCAAATAGACTTGCCATTGTTAACAAGTTAATCTTTTTTAATAATAAACAAAAATGATCAGACTTTTATTATCAGACTAGCAGCTAGTCTACAGAAAAACAAAAAGTGTTAGACCCTCACGTGGATTAGAGAGAGAGAGAGACTGCTATATGAGTGTCAGTGTAGACCCTCAGACTGACGAGAGAGAGAGAGAGACTGTTTTATGAGTGACAGAATGTGTAGACCCTCAGACTGACGAGAGAGAGAGAGAGAGAGACTGTTGTATGATTGACAGAACGTGTAGACCCTCAGACTGATCAGAGAGAGGGAGGGAGAGAGACTGCTGGATGAGTAACAGAAATTGTAAACCCTTATGTGGATCACAGAGTGGGAGAGAGAAAGAAAGAGAGTTTTGATAGATAGATAAGCAGGACTGAAATTAAGTGTAGTTGGTTAGAACAGAACAAGACGGATAGGCAGTCACAGAACTGGCTGAGCACTGATACAGAGCTGCTTAGATGTCGGAACAAACACGTAAGAGCGGTATAGATTTGGAACTAACACATCATAGGTTATAGATGTTAGATTTACATACCTAAGGAGGCAAAATGTGGAGTTATGGTGGACAGTGAAATTGATGTTTGTACTTTGTATAACTTTGTATTTCCAGATAAAACTAGCCTGTGTGAAACGTAAGCCCTTGTACCTGGTAGAACATGAGGCTCACCAGGAGTTTGTAGATATTCTAACAAAGTATGATAAACAGCTTCCAAAATGTGCCATAGTCAATTTTGCAGGAACTCTAGAAGAACTTAAGAAGTATGTCTCAATGGGATTCTATATAGTTATATATGGTATGTGTCATACACAGTTGGATACTCACCATTAAAGCGCTAATCACAACCATCACAGAGAACATTTTGATTTTAGTTTAATTTTCAGAGAAAAGACAGCTTGACATTTCATGTGAATTGTCTGTTTCCTTAGATGACATATTCCATGAAATATAAAGCCTATTTTGAAAATATCTGCTGAATTTTCTATCCAGCATGCATAGGGTCAAGTGAGAAGACACATTGCTTGCAACCTTGTTTTTTTTTCTGCACAAAATATTTCGCTTTCATGGTTTTTATCTTCAGCTAATTCTGTCATCAGCATATAAAATGATTAACGCTTAGCACTATACATCACGAAAACACGCCTATATAGGTTTGAACCCTTTAACCCCACTTTTATACAGTAAAACTATGGTTTACAGGGGTATACATTATTTTTTTTATTTCTGCTCAAAACATAGATTGTGGTACTCGTTAGAACCGCCTCGCCGAGGCAGTTCACGGCAAGGTGGTTCTAATGAGTATACTCACAATCTATGTTTTTGAGCAGAAATATGAAAACAACCAGAATATTTCATCTGAAAATTTTAATTTTTTGGTGGTAAAATTCTCAATATATTCGAATAGGCGTGTTTTCGTAATGAGGTAAAATTTTCAAATTGAAATATTTTATCTTATTTTTTCCAGAAAACAGGTTCTGACATTTCACGAAATGGAGACAGGAGACAATCCTGTTTTTCTGGGAAAATAAGAAAAAACATCACCAATTTGTCGTCCGCTGAATTTACCCAGAGAGTGGTAATATAATCTACAAAATTTTATGTACATATATGAGGGTCCTAAAGGAGTTTACTGATTAGAGAAAGATGACCATTTTTATACTAATTAGAAACAAATACGTAAAAATGACTGATTAAAGAAAAATGAGAGCTAAAAAATAAAGAAACATCTGCAAATTGTCAAAAATAGCAGAAAAAAATCACAAACACTGAATAATAATAAATAAAAAGAAAAAGAATAAGTATAATTAAAATAATAGGACCATGATGGTCCTATATCGCCCACTTGAGCTAACGGATTTGCATAATTAATACCGAAGTTTCACACAAGTAGATTGCTTTAATATTTTTGCATGAATTTTATGTTCAAGAGTAACATGATGGTCGTATAAAATGGAGAAGCAATGTCATATATGGCAGGCAGTGACTCATTTTTATCCGATCCTCAAACAACTTTCAAAGAAAATCACCCAAAGGATCATTTCATCCAATTTTGATCAAAATCTATACAAGATAAAATTTGCGATTGGCTGGAATGGAAGGACGCCGAAAATGGAAACTGTTGACTGATCGCAATAGCTCACACTGTGCCCAGGTGAGATAAAAAAAATGTATATATATATATATATATATATATATATATGGACATTTTAAAGAAAATGGCACTTTTTTCAGTCATGATATATCGGCATTTTTCTTATTTCTCCACAAAACCATACGTCGTGGGTTCGCTATAGCACAGAGGCACTTCTAATGAGTACCCACTACATAGATTTTCATAAAATCTAGACTCGGCGCTCATGTAGAGCTATGTAATCCATGATATTTCTACTATATCATACGGTGAAAATTAAAAAAAAACAACGGCTATTAACTACATTTAGACAGATTCATGCAATATAAAAGAGTGATAGAAATAACAAAATAAATAGAAACTTACACCCCCGCATCCCCTGTTTTCACAATATATTATTGGGGAACAGGCGACGAGTATACATTACAGTCTTCGTTTGCACATCGGTCGTTCCGTATGTGGCATTTGTTTTGTCATTGTTCCTCAACTCTCTTGGTGCCTCGGGAAGGCTGTACTTCATTCAATTCAAGTTGTGCTGACATTTTCTGGATATCTTCACTTATGTTTATGTTAACATACTGTTATCTTTTCAGGTTCCATTACGCGCGGCATATCTCTGTTAACAACAGTAATGGCAGAAGCATTGCTGGCGAATATAATTCCAAGGAAACAGATACTCCTCTCATCAAATGCTCCAAGGCAGCCTCATTACAGCATACTATGTTCGCCAAGTCATCTTACATGCATCTCGGACCTATCCATTATGAAACTTCCAGAAGATCGACCAAGAAGTGTACCTCCATGTATTTTTGCGACACTAGAGCTGACAGCTAAACATATGGGATGTAAAAAGATGGAAGAAATTAATGAGTTAGGAAAAGAAATCGTGAACAATTCTAGATACTTCCTTGGTCTCACAGTTGAAACATCAAAAGATAAGAAAAAGTCAAAACTTGTATGGATAACCGAACAACTTAAGGTGTTTGTTAAAGCAGCCCTAATTTTCCTTCTCTGCCTACTTCCTCTTGTAATATTTCTTGAATACATTCTAGGGATTCTAGAAATTCAAAGCAAATATTTCAAATATTTCTATCGACAAACAGTCGTTTTTATTGCAGCGGCTGTAGCTAAAAGTGTGTGCGAAGGTCGTAAATCTTCTCCCAAAACATCGACAAAGTGCTGAATTTTCTTTTCGTTTGAGACTGGTTGGCTCATACATTTTATGTTAGAACAGATTTGCATAAGGCTCGATGGAAGTAATGTTGCATAAAGGGTAGGGAACATTGTTTTTTGGTTTTCGTCATTCATTAGCAATCACTTCTAAGGAGGTTCCAATGTATATGTTTTCATGCAAAACGTGACTGTCAAGAGAAAACTATCCTAGGATTACTTTCAAACCCCCTGAACAAAGAAATTCCAATGATTATCAACAGCATATGGGCGTCGCCATGCAAAGGCCTGGATGAGGTATTGCACATACACAGGATGACATTACGAAAACACTCCTATTCAAATATGTTGAAATTTTCACCTCCAAAAAATGAAAATGTTCAGATAAAAAACTCTGATATTTTTCATATTTCTGCTCAAAAACATAGATTGTGGGTACTCGTTAGAACCGCCTCGATGAGGTGGTTCTAACAAGTACCCACAATCTATGTTTGAGCAGAAATAAGAAAAATAATGTATACCCCTATAAACCCCAGTTTTACTATATAAAAGTGGGGTTTAAGGGGGTCAAAATTATATAGGTATGTTTTCGTGATGATGTGATTCCGCACGTTTTACTCATGCTCAAAAGCACTTTTTCGCTTGACACTGCCCATATCTTTCCAGAAGAAATAACAAAATATTTTGGATGCATCTTAGCTTCGTCAAAGGAAATGTTGGAGGTAACAAAGAGACAAAATACATACCGTTCCGGTCCATTCCCTTATTCTGGTCTTCTTCAACCTACACATTTGTAGCTACTGTGACTGCATCGTTTCGGCCACGCCAAGCATAAAGGGTAGGTCTACGGTTTGTGACTGTGGCACTCCCTGGACTTTTCTGTTACCTTTTTTTCGAACAACCATGCATAAAATGCAGATTCAGATCACCATAGCCTGTGCAAGAGAAAACTATTATCAGGATCTTTGCTTTCCATTCATACATTCTGTAGTATCCAATGATTCTGTTAGTGGACAATGAATGCCCTAATCAGACTGCGCAGATGCGCAGGTTGATCTGGACCTTAGCTGTCCGCATATGTCTGAATACACGTTTTCACATGGTGCTGTCCATTTATGACAAGCAATTCTGTAACAGCCATAACAAACAAAAGCTGTAACTCCCAAAACAATCGCTTTTTTCTGGAAGAGAATTAAAACAAAATGAAAACTACAAGAAATTGTCAGAATGCCAATTGTAACATATGATTTTTATCACCTACTAGAACTTGTCAGATTGCCAATTGTAACATATGATTTATATCCCCTATATGTATGCTTAAATAACAAAGTATACATATGTCAGTTGAATGAGTATACATATGTCAGATGAATGTAAGTGACTTTTCATTAGAAACTATTTCTATGACTTCTTTCACTTAATATAAATTACAAGCACATGTATATATTTAACTGAAAAGAAAGCGCAGATGTTTTGGGGGCACTAATTAAAAAAATTTCAAGCGTTTGCTTGTCCAGAAATCGTATTATAGTCATAAGGAGCAGTACTTTCAGGGATTTAACATTACACATGAAATCAAGACTCTGCTTGCCGAGCATATCACAATATTTTTACCATATTATTTTTGCCTCTATGTGTTCTGTACTGAATGTGTTACAAACAGTATTTGTATGACTTAATTACAAGTCAGTTAATAATTCCTGACATTAAACTATTTCTGGTGATTTTAACAGATATGTTCTGTATCGAACCCATCTGTGTAAGGTATCTTGTCACACTATTAAAAGCAATTGAAGTATCACAAAAGTTTTAGAAGTTGCAAATTAAATCGTGCCAGATACCTGGGTGTCGATTTATCCAGCGCATTTCATGGAAGCTCCACATCACGAGAATAACAAAAACAGCCAATATGTCCTTCGGTTTTCTTAGAAGAAACTTAAAATGTCAAAACCCTCAGCTGAGAGAAAGAGCAAACAAGGCCATTGTCTGCCCGTAGCTGGAACCCAGCTAGCATTCTACGTAAATCTATTTAAAGAACATTGTTACTATCCCACTTTGTTTTACTGCATTTCTTTCATCGCATGTTGCGGGGACCTCAGCACATAATACTCAGATGAGGGTGTATGCCGTATGAAAAGATAGATAGATAGTGTTATATAGAGGTTGTGGTGTATTTCTGGTAAAATCCACTGATACATTCAGAACTCAACCAACTTAATTGTGAGTGTCTATACACAAGGAGTATAATACATACTTCTGCTAATTGACTTTAACAAACGAAAGCCTCCAGACATATGTGACCAGCACAGATTCAGATCAGTCTGCGTGTCACCATAGTATGATCACAGTCTACACTGGTCAGGGGTCACTCATATAAAACATGACCATTAAGCATTCTAAAGTCAAACAGCACAGACCTAGAACAGACTGCACAGATGTGCAGGCAGACATGGGTCTTCACTGGTAGTACATGTCATAAGACTGATGACTTTTTGGAGGGGATTCGTATCTTTGTAATAAAATTTAAAAAAAATAAAAATAAAATCTTACCAGAAGTTTTTTCCGTTTCATTAACCGACACTTAACCTTTGCTACGACAAAGTTGCAATCTGTATTTTAAGACAAGTACTGAGGTACTAAAAACAGGCGATTTCTTTCATACTACCTCTAAGCTATCTTTTTAATGCATGAGATAAGGAGGCATCAAAATTATAGTCAAATATGTAAATAAATTATTAATGCAAAATTACATGAAATGCTAAAGACAGATACAAACATAATACTTCGAACACTTTTTACAATGTCCAAACTCAAACACATGCACACACACATTACAGAGCAAAGGTTACAATGTCCTAACACCACACACACAAACATATTAGAAACAAAGGTTACATTGTCCCAACAACACACACACAAACACATTAGAAACAAAGGTTACAGTGTCCTCAACACCACACACACAAACACATAAGTAACAAAGGTTACAGTGTCCCAACACCACACACACAAACATGTAAGAAATAAAGGTTACAGTGTTCCAATATCACACACACAATCACATTACAGGACAAAGGTTACAATGTCCCAACACCCTACACACACAAATTAAATACAAAACAAAGGTGTTACAGTGTCCCAACACCATACACACACAAACATATTTTACAGAACAAAGGTTACAATGTCCCCACACAAACACATTACAGAACAAAGGTTACAATGTCCAACACTTTACACACAAACACATTATAAAGCAAATGTAACATTATCCCAACACCATACATACACAAACACATTAGAGAACAAAGGTTACAATGTCCCAACACTATACTCACTAATACATTACAGAACAACCAAAACCACTAACACATTAAAGATCAAAGGTTACAATATCACAGCACCACACAAACAACAACATTAGAAACAAAGGTTACAATGTCCAAACACCACACAAACAAACATATTAGAAAGCAACCACACACACAAACACATTAAAAACCAAAGGTTACAATGTCCCATCACCTTACACATTACAAAACAACCATACACACAAACACATTAAAAAGGTCAAAGGTTACAAGGTCGCAGCATCACATACACAAATACATTAGAAACAAAGCTTATACAATGTCCAAAAAAACAACACTCACAAACACAAGATCAAAGGTTACAATGTCACAGCATCACACATAAAAATACATTAGAAACAAAGGTTACAGTGTCAACACATTACAGAACAACCACACACACAAACACATTACAGAACAACTACACACGCACAAAACACATTACAGAACAACCACACACACACACAAACACATTACAGAACAACCACACACACAAACACATTACAGAACAACTACACACACACACACACACACACATTACAGAACAACCACACACACACGCAAACACATTACAGAACCACACACACAAACACAAACACACTGCAGAACAAAAGTTATAATGTCCCAGCCCCACACACGAACACATTACAGAACAAAAGTTATAATGTCCCAGCCCACACACACACAAATGCATTACAGAACAAAAGTTATAATGTCCCAGCCAACACACACAAACACATTACAGAACAAAAGTTATAATGTCCCAGCCCACATACACAAACACATTAGAAACAAAGGTTGCGATGTCCCAACAACTAACACACACACACATTACAGAACAATCATACACAAAAACACTTTACAGAACAAAGGTTACAATGTCCCAATACCACTCACACACTGACACATTAGAAACAAAGGTTATAACGACTAATACCATACACACAAACACAATACAAAACTAGATAAGTGTCCAAAGAACTCAAACGGCTTCATCTTTTGGTCTTTGCCCATATGGCAACAACATCTGGATGCATAATTTCAACATATATTTTCCAAATGCTCAATCTGATCTATTATACAGTTTGATGCCCAGGCCCATCCCTGGGTATAACCTAATGGCAACTCTAGCATAGAGTTGAAGGTTTAGGTCCTGGTAAGTATCATACCAAATTTCAACTTCCTAGCAGGAAAGATACCCAAGTTATGACCTCCAAGAGAAACACAAACATAACTGTCAATGTAAATTTGCATGTAAACTTATTTGTTAGACTGGTTACTGACGTGATATATGCAGCTAAGCATATACGGACGTAACATCACTTCGAAATGCTATATGCCCCACTGCTGCCTTTAGCAGGCAGGTGCATAACAAAGGTTACATGTTCCAATATCGTACACACAAACATAATACAAAACAAAGGTTACTACACACAAATATATTACAGTACAAAGGTTACAAAACACACAAATACATTACAGTACAAAGGTTACAATGTCCCAACACCAGGCACACAAACAGAATATGGAACAAAGGTTACAAACACATTACACAAAGTCCAGCTTTGTTGATAACCAAATGCTAAATGTCAAAACCCTAATGCTTAGCATGCTAGATAAAACATTTAGCAAACATTTTGTTATATTTTGTTATTTTTCTCAGAATTTGATTTGGCAGTTGAAATGTCAAATCCAATTTTCTGAGAAAAATAAGAAAAAATATTGTCACTGTGGTCTACTGAAATTACACATAGAGTGCTAAGTGTTCAAATAGCACCAGGGAAGATGTCATATGTTCAGCATTGGTTGGTCATTATCTAATGCTACTAGTTTCAGCACAGCTGGATGGTTCCCAGTTTTACTGTATAGAGCATGCTTTGCACTGATCCTGACCACCACCTCCAGAAGCTTGACTATCTACAGGTCGACCTGGTGGTGTGCGGCCTGCTAGTAAGGCTTCCATATCTTCCATCTGTAATGAGTAAAATACATGAAAATCATTTGTCCATCTGCTCACTCACTTGCATATTTCCACTCACTCTTATTCACTCACTCACCCACATGGTTTCATAATCATTCACACACACCTCTCACATTAACACCAGCAGCCACTCCAGTTTCCTCACAAAGCCCCCACTCCAATTCCCTGAAACCACATGTACATTTCCATTCACTCATTTACACTTTCTCCCTCCTCCTCTCCCATTCAATATTTCAATTCTACCCATTCACATGTTTTCATATTTACACATTATACCCAGTCATGCAAATTCTTATTAACCCTTATTCTGCCGTGCCCGGATATACCCTACATTTGCAAACAGTGTAGATCCAGATCAGTTGGCTTCTGAATAAGCCAACTGATCTGGATCTGAACTGTTTGCCATTTAGTATGTGAATTTATATCAGCAATCTGGATCAAGTAATCTGATTGGCTGAAAATTAGAAATTGGTGTGGCAATTTAATTTATTCAGCATGACAAGGATTAACATACATATTTTCATTATTTTTGGAGCAAAGGTTTTCCTTTTAGATAAGACCACTTTTCAGAAGGGAGGCAAGATCAACTCTGACAGAGTTACAGTCCCTGAAAAAGTATTGACAGCCTTTACAATTTGTTCAGACTCACATTACTAAACAGAATTTTTGTTTATAAATACATTTTGGACTCATTTAGGAATATAGCAGTTTTTCCTTATAAATTTTTTGCTAAATTTTCCTGATCATTGCCTTCCTTTCTATTTAAACCCCAGCTTTCATTGTCGGATCATAACATAGGGTCACTGACGAGGCTTGATTAGCCAAAACCATGTGTTATGTCCCAGTTTACTCCTTATGAATGTCTTCATGGATTTTAAAGGACACTCATTTTAGTCTTTTATTTATCACTCTCTTGGTTAATTCAGCAGATGTCAAATTATATGTTCTTTTTATTTATTCAAAGACAAAAAGGATTTAACATTTCATGCAAACTGGTTAGGGTTAGGGTTAGGGGTTAGGGGTTTGGGTTTGGGTTTGGGTTAGGGTTAGGGGTTAGGGGTTAGGGTTAGGGTTAGGGTTAGGGTCTGTCTCCTAAGGAGACTGTTTTCATACAATGTCAAATCCTATTTTCTGGAAAAAAATAAGAAACATATACATATACTTTGTCATCTTCTGAATTTGCCAATAGAGTGGTAAAGGTAAATATATCCTACCCTCATTGCCGTATGCCCAGCAGCTTTCCTCTTTTTCAAGTACTCATCTATATTATTCTGTAAATATAAATGGAAATAAGTTTTCACAGATGTAAAACTGATTACATTGCATGAAACAAAATTATTACAAACAATAATTCTTGGTACATAAGGGACTTGATACACTTAACAAGGAAACGACTTTTGTGACTTCTTGTTTCCTTTCCTGCTTACCAAGCCCCTTCTGAAAAGGGCTTTATGCTAAAAGGAGAGAGGTTGCTCCTCTTTCCTTTTAGCATAAAGCCCACTTCAGAAGGGAGAAGAATTATTTGGAAAGAATTGCCTCCCTGAAAGTGTATTCATTCCCCATAACACTTTGTGCACTCATCCTGAAGTCAGCAAACAACAGCTTTATAATTCTTTTCCTCATTTCAGAGGGAAAAGGAAATAACAATTTATGTGAATTGCCTTCATAAGAGAAAAGAAATATTAAATCTCCTTTTTCATGGAAAAAATTAAAGCATCATCTGCTAACACTTAAATTTAAACTAGATAAAAATCAAAATCAACATAGCTAATTGTTTGCAACATAACTCGTAAAATTATTCCATCTTAGACAGAAAAACATAATAAGAAAATAATTTAGTTATGCCAAAACAATATGTATGCTATATAAAACTTTCAGTAGACAACTTTTTTATCTTATTTTTTTAGAAAAACAGAGTTTTCGGCGTACCTCATATGGGGTATACATATCTCAACTTATTAGATTCGCCAGAGCTTCTTCAAATCTTAATGACTTTAACTACCGTAATAGAACCCTTACTGCCAAACTTCTTAGGCAGGGCTATCATTATTTTAAACTTCGTGAAGCCTTTTCGAAATTTTATCGCAGACACAGTGCCTTGTTAGAAAAATATAGCGTCAGTCTGAAAACACTTCTGCAACAAGGTATATCAGAACCAGAATTTTACGGTGACTTAGTGTACAGATTTAGAAAAATTGTAGGTAAATCTAACTTTTCGGAGCAATTCAGAAAACTTATTAACCGTTATAAAAGAATTGGCTATAGCTTGGATATTATGCGGCAGACTGCATGCCTAGTTGTCAATCCAATCATTGTTGATGGCTATGCTTACTCTTTAATTGAACGACGGCAGTTCAGGCCTCAGACCCAATGACGGCCTCTTCGTAAAACTTTAACTTGTGTGACCAGTGGGTTGGGGCTTGACGATATGTCTTTGGCTTGGCCCGCCGTGGTTCTACTATTGGTTTTCATTTACTCTGGCATACAGTAGAATTAGCCATGAGTACTTGTCTTTGTTTATTATAGTGATTAATTTGTTTTTTTGTGTTTTCGCTTTGATGCATTGACTGAGGTGGGAGCCTTTATGCGAACCGAATTTTTATGTATTTCTGTATTAAGAGTAGCATCGGGACCCAGGGTGAAGTTAGCTAGCTGTAAAAATGCTTTAAACCCCCCCCGGTGATTTACTCTACTGACCGTTCTAAGGCGGTGGTCCCGGTGTTAGTCTTACTCTTTGTTGCTTTGTGGTTTATTCTACGAGGCGATTTGTTGTATGTCTTTCCATGTGTCATTTTGTTCTTGTGTTTTTTAGTCCTTTTAGTATTGCGATTACCTCGCTTGGGGAAGAGAGAGCTAATCTTAGTGCTTTTCATACGTTTGTTCGATTTGTGCTTGTTTGGATTTGTCGGTTTCCTCTTCTTCTTGGGGTCTGGGAAGGGCTGCGGTTTGTGATTGTGGCACTCCCTGGACTTTTCTCTTACCTTTTTTTTTTGACAAATCATGACAATTTGAAATGACTGTCAGACCCCATTTTCTGGCAAAAATAAGAAAAAAATATCATTAGTTTGCCATCTGCTGAATTAGTCCCGGCACTGCTTAAAGTTAATCTTACCTGGATCCCTGCTTTATTACTCACCAGTTTCCTCTCTTGTTCCGTTGATTTCTTCTTGTACTCATTAACCTCATCCTTCATCTTGTTGTCCTGTATTGGTGGTAAAGGAGCTGTGCCAATCTGTCCATTATGTTCCTTCTTATGTCCTTTCTTTGCAGAATCAGTTTTATCCTGTAGCAAAAGTATGGTACACTGCAAAATTTATACCCTGTTATGAAGTAAAATCTGTCATACAATGCAAACTGGCATGTAAACGGGGTATTGAAACACTGAAACAATCGTCTTTCTTTTTTGTATGTATTGGCGTACAACATAGGAAAAGCCATGATGGTTTAATGGTAAATAGGAGGTCTATTGTTCAATTTCTGGTTGCAGAATGACCGGTATTTTTATGCTAACTTATAATACATATGGTGAGGTAACAGCCCAATTCAGACACCAGTTTCTTTCCATTCTTATCATAAAATTTATATACATCCATCTGACTAAACCTGAAACGCCTGCTGACTGAATGGCAAACAGTGATGACCCTGATCAAACTGCTTTTGCTCAGGGTTATCAGTATAGAAAGACCGGTAAATACATAGCTCAAGTCTATCAAAAACTAATCCTATCTAATAAAACTAATATTAAAAACAGTTTAAGCAAGTTTATTACCACCAGTTTCAGCATGTTTACTATCATCTGTTTCAGCAAGTTTATTACCATTAGCTTCAGCAAGTTTTTTATCATCAGTTTCAGCAAGTTTATTATTGCTAGTTTCAGCAAGTTTACTATCATCAGTCTCAGCAAGTTTATTATCCCCATGCTTTTGTAAAAAAGCAATGGGGATATTGTTCACCCTAGCCTGGCACCACACTGTGACTTTTACATTTCTAATCTAACAAAGGTAAAATACTCCTCCTTGACTATTTTTCTACACATATCATTTCCCTTATTAGTCAGAAACTCATATAACTGATCAGCCAAATCAGAGAGAAGGACATTCCAAAAGATAGGATTTTTTTGTAAAATATAAATCATTTTCATGTTGATTCATATATCAGTTAGACGGGAGCCAGTCTATGTTAACCCCGCCATCTGTCCATCCAACCAACTGTCCGTCAGTCTGTCTGTCCATCATGCTATCTCTTCTAAACCACTGGGCGGAATTCTACCAAACTTGCTACATCACTTCCCCTAATGGTAAGAGTGTGCAAGAGCAACACTATTTTTCTGTTTCTGTCCGTCCATGCATCAGTCGTCCGTCCATTTGTCTGTCACACTAAATACTCCTAAACCACTGGGCGGAATTCAACAAAACTTGCTACATCACATTCACTCATGGTAAAGATGTGCGAGAGCAACATTATTTTTCCAGGGTCCATCCGCCCATGCATCTGTCCATCTGTCCATCACGCTATCTCCTAATAATCCGCTGGGCAGAATTCAACCAGACTTGCTATATCACTTCCCCTTATGGTAAGGGTGCGTGAGAGCAACATTATTTTTCTGTGTGTCCGTCATCCATCCATCTCCTCCTTAACCACTGGGCTAAATTCAACCAAACTTGCTACATCTTTTCCCCTCATGGTTAGGGTGTGCGAGAGCAACATTATTTTTCCGTCCATCCATCCAGCATCCCGCCATCTGTCCATCGTGCTGTCTTCTCCTAAACTACTGGGTGGAGTTTAACTTGTTAACATGACCTCTCCTCATGGTAAGGGTGTGGAAGAGCAAGTCCGTATGTCTGTCATGCTATTAGCAACATAAGCAAAGAGTGTGGGGATCTGCAATGACACGCCATAAACTGATCATTCTAGTAATCATTAGTTATAGCAAATTCATTATCATCAGTTTCAGCAAGTTTACTACCATTCATTTCAGCAAGGTTATTATCATCAGTTTTGGCTAGTCTATTATCATGAGTTTATAAAGTTTATTATCATCAGTTTCATAAAGCTTATTATCACTACTTTCAGCAAGATTAATATCATCAGTTTCAACAAGTACATTATCATCAGTTTCAGTAGATTTGTTATCATCACGAGTTTATTATCATCAGTTCCAACAAGTTAATTATAGTCAGTTTCAGCCACTTTATTATCATCAGTTTCAGCCAGTTCATTATCATCAGTTTCAGTAAGTTTATTAATATAAGTTTCAGCAAGCTTATCATCATCAGTTTCAACAGTTTTAGTATCATCTACTTCAGCAAGTTTATTATCATCTATTTCAGCAAGTTGATTATCATCAGTTTCAGCAAGTTTATTATCATCAGTTTCAACAAGTTTATTATCATCAGTTTCAACAAGTTTATCATCATTGGTTTTGGCAAGTTCAGTATCATCAATTTCAGTAAGTTTACAATCATCAATTTCAGCAGGTTTATTATCATGTTTCAGAAAGTTTATTGCCATTCATTTCAACATGTTTATAATCGTCAGTTTCAGCAAGTTTATTATCATCAGTTCCAGCAGAAATTATTTATCATCAGTTTCATTAGGTTTAATATCATCACCATTAGCGAGCATGTTATCATGAGTTTCAGCCAGTTTATTATCATCAGTTTCATAAAGTTTATTACAATAAGTTTCAGCAAAGTTATTATCTTCAGTTTAAGCAAGGTTTTAGCAAGGTTTTTATCATGCATTTCATCAAGAACATACCATCAGTTGTAGCAAGTTTATTATCATCAGTTTCAGCAATTTTTTTTATCGCCAGTTTCAGCAAGTTTATTATCATTAGTTTTAACGAATGCATTATTATCAGAGTCATGAATTTTGTTACGATTTGTTTAAGGAAGTTTATTAGCACCAGTCTCAGCAACATTATTATCATTAATTTCAGCATGCATATTATCATCAGTTTTATTACCATCAACTTCAGCAAGTTTGTTATCATGAGTTTCAGCCAGCTTATTATCATTAATTTCTGGGGTGGTCGGGTGGTGCGAAGGTGCTTTGTATCTTACACCACTGGGGCGTCCAACTGATATTGGCTTACAGTTGGGCAAGGCCTGCTATCCTTGTAGTGGGTAAGGGTAGAGGGGGAATGTTTTTATTTCTTCCGTTTCTTCACTTTCATTCCTGTTCCTCTTTCTTCCCTGTCCCTCTCTTTCATCTCCTCTACTCTCTTCTATCTCTTTTCTCCCTTTCTCTGGGAGACGACACAAAATGACCCTCAAGGGTTGACGT
Source organism: Anodontia alba (assembly GCA_964016985.1). NCBI lineage: Eukaryota > Metazoa > Mollusca > Bivalvia > Lucinida > Lucinidae > Anodontia > Anodontia alba. The sequence goes on along the minus strand of OZ024833.1, from coordinate 79,927,119 downwards.
GTCGTTAAACCCCAACACAATCAATCAATCAATTATCATTAATTTCTGCATGTATATTTTCATCAGTTTCAGGAAGTTTATTAGCATCTGTTTCAGCCACTTTATTATCATCAGTTTATACAAGTGTAAAAATATTAGTGTCAGCAAGTTTATTACTAACTGTTTCAGCAAGTGTATAATCATCAGTTTCCGCAAGTTTATTATCATTAGTTTCAGCAAGCGTATTATCAACAGTTTCAGTAGGTTTATTAAAATCAATTTCAGCATGTTGTTTTCATAAGTTTCAGCTAGTTTATTATCAAGAGTTTCAACATGTTTATTATCATTGATTTTAGCCAGTTTATCATCACGAGTTTCAGCAAGTTCTTTATCATCAGTCTTAGCAAGGTTATTATCATCAATCATAGCAAGGTTATTACCATCAGTTTTAACAATGTTTTTATCATTACTTTCAGCAAGATTATTATCATGTGTTTCAGCAAGTTTATCATCATGTGTTTCAGCAAGTTTATTATCGTCTGTTTCAGCTAGTTTATTATGGTTAATTTCAGCAAGTTTATTATGATCAGTTTCACGAGTTTCTGCAAATTTGTTCTTACCAGTTTCAACCAGTTTATTATCATTATTTCAACATGTCTTTTATCATCAGATTCAACATGTTAATCATCACTAGTTTCAGCAAGTTTATTATCATCAGTTTCATCTGTGGCACTAAATTAGGTATAGTGAGTTTCATATTTCAGCCTGTTTATTCTCCCCAGTTTCAGCATGTTTATTATCATCAAAAGTAAGAGAAAAGTCCAAGGAGTGCCACACTCACAAGCCGCAGCCCTTTCTAAACACCAAGAGGAAGAGGAAACAAGTGCAAATCAAACAAATGTATGAAAAGCACCAAGATTAGCTCTCTCTTCCCCAAGCGAGATAATCGCAATGCTAAAAGGACTGAAAAACACAAGAACAAAATAACAAGGAAAGGCTTAAAATAAATCGCCTTGTAGAATAAACCACAAAGCAACAAAGAGTAAGACTAACACTGGGACCACCGCCTTAGAACAGTCAGTAGAACAAACCAACAGGGGGAGAGGGGGGGGGGGTTAAAGCACTTTTACAGCCGACCAACTTCACCCTGGGTCTTGCTGATACTTGATTATCATCAGCTTCAAAAGGTTTATTATCATCAGTTGCAGCAGCTTTATTATTATTATCAGTTTCAGCATATTTATTCTCGCCAGTTTCAGCAAGTTTATCATCATCAGTTTCAGCAACTTTATTATCATCAGTTTTGGCAAGTTTATTATCATCAATTTAAGCAACTTTATGACGATCAGTTTCAGCAAGTTGATAATCATCAGTTTAAGCAACTTTATTACCATAAGTTTCAGCAAGTTGATTATCATCAAATTCAACCATGTTTATTATCATCATTTCCAGCAAGTTAGTCATTTATAAATCACTATATTAGTTTGTTATCAGTATTCAAAAAATTGTCATCAATTCTTAATCAAATGTGAGTTGATCTGGCTGGGTTTAAACATGTATAACATATATGAATTTATCAAAAGATAGTTGTAAACATGAAGATGAAGATGCAGCTATACTTATATGCTTTGTGGTTTATTCTACAAGGCGATTTGTTGTATGTCTTTTCGTGTGTCATTTTGTTCTTGTGTCTTTTAGTCCTTTTAGTATTGCGATTACCTCGCTTGGGGAAGAGAGAGCTAATCTTGGTGCTTTTCGTACGTTTGTTTGATTTGTGCTTGTTTGGATTTGTCAGTTTCCTCTTCCTCTTGGGGTCTGGGAGGGGCTGCGGTTTGTGGTTGTGGCACTCCCTGGGCTTTTCTCTTACCTTTTTTATAAGCTTTTCTTCTGACAAAAAGATCCTCTGACTCAGCAACCAAGCATTTTACTAACGTTGCTACCAAATAAGGTCCAAGTCTCTCAGAAGTTTAACAGGAGATGTCTTTTAAAAGCGTGGCTGGATGCATGGATGTGAATCACGGATAAAAAGCAATAGCAAAGCTTATATGAGCTACAACTAACCCTCACTTGCAATTTGCTTATTTCAGCAATAGGTCACAAAGGTTTGAGTTACAAAACAAGCAAATTCTTGGTAAAAAGGTATTACGAATATTAACCCTTTCAGTCCTGCAGACCAAAACAGATACTTTTGCAAATACCATAGATCCAGTTGAGATGGCTCATAACAAAAAGTTGCATGAGGATCTACACTGTTTGCCATTCTGTTTTTTTTTTTATTCTGACTGGTAACCCAAGTTGCAACAGTGGACATGTCCAAATTCAAAGCTGGTAGAGGACACTTCAGAAACATAGAGGTGAAAGGGTTAAAAGAAACGTAAACTTACAGCTTTTGGTGCAGCTTGAAATGACTTCTGACATTTGGCCTTCTGGCGTCCCCAAACTTCAATATATAAGGACTCTTTTTGCAAGTATTCAACAAACTGAAACACAAATCAGAATTCTGTAAATATACTAAATATTTGGATACTATAATTAACATTGCTTTTTTTTTTTTTTTTTTTTTAAATATGGCATATGTATAGCAAGCCGTTTTACTATTGATTCTATAAATCAGATTTTGTTTGTGTTGGGGTTTTACAGCCCAGTCAACCCAAAGGGGTCATGTCGAATGCGGTCAGTTTACCTAATCACCATTTACTGGACAGGCACTGACAACTGCCCTTCTTGAATCAGTGGAAAGGACAGAATGTCTATAAATCAGATATCTGATTTAATATATCAGATATCTTATATAATATATGATATCTGATATATTTTATCATATCTTATATAAATAAAATATCTTATATAATCTTATATAAATAAGATATCTTATATGTCAACTGAGATATCTTATATGCTATATAAGATATCTGATATGCTATATATGATATCTTATATAGGATATATAACTTATTTACTAAAGAAAATATCTCATTTATTCAATTAAATAAGATACAGATATCTATATTAAGATATGATATCTTATTTAACAAATAAGATATCTTATATAGTAAATAAGATATCTGATATGTGGAATTAAATAAGATATCTAATATATCAGATATCTTATATAGGATGTAAGATATCTAATATATCAGCTATCTGATATACTAATTCAGATATATCCTATATTAGATATCTTATGTCCTTTGTAAGATATCTAATATAATGCACAATAAATATTAAAATGGCTTGCCAGCAAGCACTTTTACTATTTATTCTATAAATCAGATATCTTATTTAAAATATCAGATATCTTATATAATATAGAAGATATCTGATATATCAGATATCTTATTATCTTATATAAATAATATATCTTATATGTCAATTAAGATATCTTATATGCTATATGTTATCTTATTTGTTATATAAGATATCTGAATTTACATATAAGATATCTAATATGCTTTATAAGATATCTAATATGCTATATAAGATATCTTATGTAGGATATAAAATATCTTACTTACTAAAGACGATACCTCATTTATTCAATCAAATAACATATCTCATTTATTTTTTCAGATATCTTATATAGTATATCAGATATCTATAATAATATATAAGAGATCTCATTAAACAAATAAGATATCTTATATGGTAAATTAGATATCTTACATGTGGAATTAAATAAGATATTTCATTTATTATAGCAGATATCTTATATAGGATATATCTAATATAGGATATACGATATCTTAATTAGTATATCAGATATTTTATATCCTATATTAGATATCTTATATCCTATATATGATATCTGATATAATATATAAGATATCTATTTTGCATAATAAATAGTAAGACAGCTTGCCATACATATGACTTTTAAAATGGAACTTGTGAATAACCTTGGATCTCTTTAATACACCAGTAAATTCTTGACTCTCATCTTTTGACTGCAATACTTAACAAAACATTTTTAAATAGTTACCTCCTTTCCACCCATATGTACCTGTTTTGTAGCTGTTTTGAAGGAGATTTTTTTCTCATGATGAAAGGTTGGATTGATTGTGCCAGCAATTTCTTCAGTCTGTGTGTAGTTGTCATCAAGATAGAACTTGTAACGACAAAAACTCCTATCAATATTCATGGGCAGCCCGGCAGCTTTTGTAATCATCACCTTACAGAAGAATGGTTTACCTTCCTGGAATATAACAAATAGGACATTTGGTTCAAAATGATAAAAAAAAAAAAAAAAAAAAAAAAAACATTTTGCTATATGCAAATACAACACTACATTAACAAATCTATGTTGTTTATACGCCTCCTGTTCCTTTAAATTATATGCCACGCCATGCGAAAAAGTGTCTTCAGGTATATGCTATCAGTGAAGGTCCAGATCAGCCTTTGCAGTCTGATCAGGGCCTATGCTGTCCATAAACAGAAGCACTTGGATATTATTGAATAATTCAATGAAGAGCAAATGCTAGATAAGACTTTGCACATATACAGGATTATGTGAATTTACCCAATTTATGTATATTTGAAGGCACTAGAATGAATATTCATCACAAAAACATACCTATGTAATGTTGACCCCCTTAAACCCCACTTTTATATAGTAAAACTGGGGTTTACAGGGGTATACACTATTTTTCTTATTTCTGCTCAAAACCATAGATTGTGGGTACTCGTTAGAACCACCTCGTGGAGGCGGTTCTAACAAGTACCCATAATCTATGTTTTGAGCAGAAATTTGAAAAAATATCAGAATTTTTATCTGAAAATTTTCAATTTTTGGTGGTAAAATTTCAATATATTTGAATAGGCATGTTTTCGTAATGGATATCCATGGGTAGATCCACAGCTTTTGTTATCATCACCTTACCAAAGAATGGCTTGCTTTCCTGGAAAGCAAATGGAAGAGCATGGTATCCACAAAATATGTTTTCTTATTTCTTCACAAAAACATATGTTGTGTACTTTTTAGAAGCGCCTTGCTGAGGTGAATAAAATGAGCACACATAACATATACTTTTATAAAGAAAATCAGATTAAAAAAAATTGTGCAAGCATCAGTACTTCATGATTCCTCTGCCGCTCTGTCTTTGACGATTACACCGTATTCCAATTATTAGAAAACCTTAAGTGCATAATGTGATAATTTCGATTTAATATGGTAGATTCAATATAGTACATAGCAAATGCCAACACAAAAAAAAAGCACAGCTAAGTTTGCATCCATGTAAACTTAAGACACCTTGGATCTTTCAAATATCTGAGGACTTGTTAAGGAGAATTTGATGATAATTCTGGGATAATTTTCTCCAGTTCTCCATAAAATCGTATGCTGTGGTACTCATTAGAGGCACCTTGCTAAAAACATATGTTGTGTGTACTCATTGGAAGCACCTCAGCAAAGAGCTTCTAATGAGTACCCACAACATTTATTTAATGGAGAAATAAGAAAAAAAGTACCCCAGAATTATCTGTTCTCTTCCTTAATAAGAAATGTCAACAAGTAGTTCTTATTAGATACCCCCACCCACAAACCAAAACAATGGACAGATGGACAGGCTGACAAACAACGAGAAAACAATCTACTCAAATCAATAGACATTCAACTAACCATTTTGTTTGGATCCTCGATAAATTCATCCTCCCCAACTGGTTGAAAATTTTTGTTACACGGTACAATCGCAATCTCCAGGTGTCCTAAAAATATAATTATTCTTAAGGCAAATGGTAAATGGATAAAAAAGACAATACTCTAAAGTGAAAGCTTTGCCTCACTTTTAAAATGAGACCATACAGCAGAAGATAAACCACTTCCTTTGTTTTAAAGGAAAAAATACTCCCTTCAGAAGCATTTTTATGCCCCGCCACAAAAAGTGGCTAGATATTATGATATATCATCTAAATTTTGAGTGTCCATCTGTCCGTCAGTGCTTCATTATTTAGTGTCTGCTCCATAACTCTGATACTGTTTGAGATATTTTCAAAAAACTTCACAACAATGTAAAGCACCATAAGACAATATGCAGAACACATAGACTGTAACTCTTGTTTGCCTACTTACGGAGTTATTACCCTTTGATTGTTTGTGTTGAGGTTTTAAGGTCCAGTCAACCCAGTGGGGTCATAGCCCTTTCCACCTTGTACTCATGTACGCTCCATAACTCTGATACAGTTCATGATATCACAAAATTTCACACAAATATAAGCATCATGAGACAACATGCAGAACACATAAAACATAACTCTGATTTGCCTACTTTTGGAGTTATTACCTTCTGAAAATTGAACATACTGTAGTTATTTCCACCAAGTACTCATGTCTGCTCTGTAAGTTAAAAAGCATTCAAGATATTTTCATGAAATCTCACACAAATGTAAACCACCATTAGACAATGTGCAGAACACAAGAACCATAACTCTGGTTAATCTATATTTGGAGTTATGGACCTTTGAACATGGTAAATATTGAAAATAGACATTTCTACCATGCACTAGTGTCTGCTCTGTAAGTTGGAAACCGTTTCAGATATTTTGATGAAACGTCACACAAATTTAAAACTCCATGAGATTAAGTGCAGAACTTATGAATTGTAACTCTGGTTTGCCTACTTTTGGAATTATTACCCTTTGAACATTGTACAATAGCCATTTCTACCACGTACATGTGTCCACTCTGTAAGTTGTAAATTGTTCAAGATATTTCCATGTACTCATGTCAGCTCTGTAAGGTTGAAACCATTTCCGAAAAAATTCACACAGATGTAAAGCATCATAATACGAGGTGCAGCCCATAAGAACCCTAACTCTGCTTAACCTATTTTTGGAGTCACAGCCCTTTGAACATTGAAAATAGTGATTTCTGTAATATATGTGTCCACTCTGTAACTTGAAAACTTTGAGGTATTTTCTTGAAACTTTATGCAGAAGTTATATCACCATATGATACAAGAACCATAACTCTGCATTACCTGCTTTTGGAGTTTCTGCCCTTTGGATACTGTAAATAGTGATTCATGTCATATATTTGTGCCCTTTCTATAACTTGAAAATGGTTTCAGAGATTTTCTTGAAGCCTTGCAAAAATGTAAAGCAACATAAGATGACATGTAGAACTTAAGAACCATATGTCTAGCTTAATTACTTCTTGAGTTATGGATCTTCGAACATTAAAAATAACAGTTTCTGTGATATTCATGCAGACTTGAATGTGAAGCACCATGATGGGATCTGCAGAAAATGAGAACTGTAAGTCTGGTTTACTTACTTTTTGAGTTATGGCCCTTTGAACATCAAAAATAGTCATCTCAGTCATATATTCCTGTCATCTTTATTCAGGAAAAGACTAATGCACCGTCCCTTGATTTAATTTTTGACTGAGTTATGGCACTTACTTGATGTAAGTGCTATGGCTGGGCATGGTGCAGTGCTTGCAGCACTTTTATTTGCTTATAGAGTGGTTCCTTTTAAGGACTGGACAAAAAAATAAACTCTATTTTTGACCTCTGATCTCTAATTAGGTGTTACCTCTCATGATAGTTAACATTTCTGCCAAGTTATTTCAAATTCCATCAAAGAATAAACAAGTTTCAACACAATATTATCAATAAAAGGTCAGATTCTACTTGGTACAAGTACAATCTTGTAAATTAAGCTAAAGTACAAAATTATTGGACAATGAAATATAGGTAATGCTGGAAAGACTCATGTATGTTGCTACTGTACTCACAGACATAACTTAGTTTTCATACAAAGTTTCAAGTTGCTACCTTAAATAAAAGTTCAGTTTTTATCTGGTACAAATGCCTTAACCTCAGTCAAACAGGATCTTGTATGTACAGTGTAGCTCCAATACATCGCGGTCCGTTATTTCGCGAAATCCAGTATATAGCGAATCGGCCATGGCTCCCAAATTTTCCATAAGCAAAAAAATTTAAAAACATAAAATGTTTGTTGTTTTATTTAACTTCAGAAAAAAAAATGCGTTCCGCCTCCGGTAACTTATTTTTCGCGCCTGTCTGGACGCTAAGTCGCGTCAGGTATTATGACAAACAATCCACTTAGTGTCAATCAGCACATACGTTGATTATAATTGGCAAACAATAAATTATATCGCCGTTATTGTCATAATCATTATCATCATTGAGTACATAGATCTACTCAATGCTCAATCAGTCAATGATGCCCACAAACTAATTTTGCTCAACAAGTGAAAGTGGTACACCTCCATTTCAACACCAGCAAATTTTACAAGACAGTAGTCTTACGATGTTTCTGTCCCACATACACAGATCTTAGTCCGCTTATTTTACACTTCTGTAGCAATTAATATTTCAAAAGAAAACAACTGCATCAAAATAAAAAATAAAACTAAAATAAAAAGAAATTAACTTTGATGAACGACAGTTTTTTTGCGCCTGCAACACAATAATAAGCAAAGGGAAGCACTTCAAATTATCTTCGATCAACTGAAGCAATTTTAGTAACTTCCCTTCGCCGTTCCAGGGAACCAGAGTATCCAAAATGGCGTCCTAAATTATCAACCCGATGATTTCTTGTTTTCAAACGTAGTTTATCAGCTGGTTTCGATTGAAATTACTTGTTAAACATAGCGCACCGTTGCAAATTATGCCATTGAGCAATTCTAATCTAATTTTAATTAGAAAATACGGTGACAGCATGACTGAATGCCATTCATTCGTGATGTCTCAGCAAACTACCAAACCGAGTGAGTTATGCATGCCGTTATACATGCATGGTACATGTCTGGACTTATAACGTGCTCCGTTTATATCGCGATAGTGGACTCTGGACCCCGAGGACCGCGATATATTGGAGCTTTACTGTATACACATATGTATGGATGTATATACATACGCACATATGAAAAACAAAAATAACTATATGCCCCTGGTATTATGCCAATGGCGGGGACATCAAAAATATTCCAGAATTGTCATCAAATACTCCTCCTTAACAAGTCCTATGACATTTATTTTCTGGAGAAATTAGAAAAAACAACAGTTCTTTTAGGAAAATCATTCCCCTGGTATGTGAAATGAAATAGGTTTTTTTCTGTGTAATCTGAATATCATTGCACTTGAACCACTTTATGGGATGGTTTGCTGTAAGAAACTGTAATTGACCTAATTACCACACTGTGTGCTTAGGTTTTTCAAAATTTGTAAAATAAGAATCTACCTATACTTTGAAAAAAGATTAGCAAAGAACTAGTTTGATGATGTTTTTATGCAATATTTTTTTGCAATCATCACGAAAACATGCCTATATAATTTTGACCCCCTTAAACCCCACTTTTATATAGTAAAACTGGGGTTTACAGGGGTATACATTATTTTTCTTATTTCTGCTCAAAAACATAGATTGTGGGTACTCGTTAGAACCGCCTCATCTAGGCAGTTCTAACGAGTACCCACAATCTATGTTTTGAGCAGAAATAAGAAAAATATCAGAATTTTTTATCTGAAAATTTTCATTTATTTGGTGGTAAAATATTCTATATATTTGAATAGGCGTGTTTTCGTAATGAAATTTATGCAATATTTTTTGCTGATTTTCTTTACAAAAGCATATGTTGTGGCTACACATTTGAATTACATCCAACTTGTTGATACAATTCAAATGGGTACCTACAACATATGCCTTTATAAAGTGAACAAAATCTAAAGTCTACAGAATTGCTTGACTGTGGGCTTATAGGGGTATATGCTGTAATTACATCCCATACGGTAGTTACAGATAAAAGGGATTATAGGTGGACCCCAAAAGTGTTGTATCAAAATTAAAATGTATACACTGTATAGAAAAATCACCATTTATGATCATTTTTCTACATAATCTATACATTTTTTTGGATACAAAACAGCTGTTTAGCAAACATTTGCTTTTGATCCCAGCCATAGTGTTATTATGAGGCTGTGATGCACATTGCCTTACCTTGATCATGACCCTTGTAATCAGCAATAGCAAGATTTTCAGCAAGATCTATGTTGTATGACAGAGACTGTAGCAATACATGGGTGGTTCCTATCAGCTGCTCTACATCAGCTGGTTCCCAGAATGGATCTCGGTCCTAAGATAACAAAATGTAAATACCTTACAGTAAATGTCCTAAAATTTCAAAAAAAATATTCCGACAAAATGACATATGCAAACAGTGCAGACCCAGATCAGACTGCTCCTGAAGGAGCAGTCTGATCAGGGTCTACACTGTTTGCCATTCCACTAAGTATTTTAAGCAACAGGTGCATAAAAAGCAAAATTTAGGCCAAAATAATATGAAATAAAGTGTTTGAAATTTTAGAACATTTACCGTATTCAACCTTATTACTGCACTGTGTGATTAGGTACCTACAGCGCCATATAAAGCATACTTCTCAACCGAAAAGTACTGGGCCCAGTTGTTCAAAGTGTCCTTAGCTGAACAAGCTCGTTAAGGGTCATTTCGTTAACTGTTTTAGCAGATTCAATATACAATTTTCTGAAATTTTTTGCTGAAAAAGCTACTCACATTTTTTCAGCAAAAAATTTCAGCATATTTGCGTATCACTCGATGTAAATTTTAACGAATCGTTAACTAACGACGTCGTTAGCTTTGAACAACTGGGCCCTGATATTTTATTTCTCCATGAAATCGTATGTTGTGTTGTGGGTTCTCATTAGAAGCATCTCAGCAAGGCATTTCTAATGAGTACCTACAACATATGTTTTCGTGTAGAAATAAGATAAATATTATGTGGATACCCCTCTTACCGTATTTACCCTAAGTATTCGGACACCTCAATTCCTTACCATATATGTTCTAACATTTGAACCAGTACAATTCATTACCCGATGTTGTGTCTAAAAATTGCTGGATGAGTGGCAAACAGTGTAGACCCAGATGAGACGCCGCGTTCTGCGGCGTCTCATCTGAGTCTAAACTGTTTGCTCAGGCCTGTCTGTCTGAATACATATGGTAAATACGGTATCTGCAGATATGGTTAGGTTTTCCAAACTTAATCCTGGGAAGAAGTGAAAAAAAGGGTAAGAGAAAAGTCTCAGTCTGGTCAGAATTTAAAGTACCGGTATTTGTTATATACCATATGAACCCGAAATATTGGCATACCTGAACTCCTTACTAGCCTTCTCCTAGAATTTACCGTTCATTTTACTACCCGTCAATCTGTCAAAAAATAGCTGGATGAGTGGCAGACAGTACAGACCTTGATCAGATGCCTCATTCTGTGTTTTGTGATCAGGGTCTACATTGTTTGCATAAAAAATAGGAAATTCTATAAAGCACAGTAATAATAGAAACTAACCAGACACACTGTTATATTGGGAATAGATTGGTCCAAAAAGCTGTGTTAGAAGGGTCCAGTCAAAGTAAATGAGTTAACCCTTATCCTGCTGTAGAAGTCAGCACTACTAGGAACATCTGGGTCTGACACTGCTGGATGGGGCTTGATGATATGTCTTTGGCTTGGCCTGCCGTGGGTCAAGTATTGATTTTCTTTAACTTTGGCTCACAATGGGTGTAGAATTAGCCAAGAGTCCTCCTCTTTGTTTTTCATAGTGATTTATTTGATTTTTATGTTTTCACTATGATGCATCAACTGAGTTGGGTGCCATTATGCTAACCAAATTTTTATGTATCTCTGTATTAAGAGTAGCATCGGGTCCCAGGGTGAAGTTTGTCGACTGTAAAAGTGTATTAAACTGCCTGATAGTTTATACTACTGAGCATTCTAAGGCGGCGGTCATGGTGTTGCTCTTACTCTGCACAGCTTTATGGTTTATTCTACAACGCGATTTATATTAAGTTTTGCCTTGCATTTGGTCTTGTGTTTTTCAGTCCTTTTAGCATTGCAATCACCTTGCTTGGGGAAGAAGGAGCTGGTCTGTGTGCTTTTCGTGCATTTGTTTGTTTTAAGTATGTTGTCTCTTTCCTCTTCCTCTTGGTGTCAGGGATTGGCTGTGACTTGTGGTTGTGGCACTCCCTGGACTTTTCTTTTTACCTTATTTCATGCAAAATGATCACAACTTCAGCAGATCGCATTTTAGGATTTGTTCTTCAGAGAAAATAAGATTTAACATTTCGTGTGAATTGTCTGCATAGTAGACAATTCACATGAAATGCCAAGTCTTATTTTCTCTGAAAAAATAGTGTAGAAAATTAGAATGTCATCTGCTACAAGTTTGCTTAGCGATTTATGAGTTAATTCTACACAAATTTAAGGAAGTTCTAAGCTCCCCTAAGAGGCAGGGAGTAACCAGTAACTGAATTTACCTGAGGGAGATCCCAGTTTTCATCACCTTCAACATAATTCTGGTACATCTCTTGCATCAAGAACTTACGATTGATGAACTTATTTCTGTCCCATAACCAGCTATTGTTACTTCCATCTAGTGCTAACATTTTAACAAACACCTGTAGTTCAAATAAACAAATTAACTTACATGCTGTTTAAAACTTTCAGCAGAGGACAGTTTGAAATATTTTTATTATTTTTCTCAGAAGAAAGGCTTTGACATTCATCACGAAAACATGCCTAAATAATTTTGACCCCCTTAAATCCCACTTTTGTATAGTAAAATGGGTGTTTACAAGGGTATACATTATTTTTCTTGGGCCTAGGTGTTCGAAACTTAGCAAATCTGTTAGCTAACATGACGTTAAAATTTCTATCCTGAAATATGGCAAAAACATTGATTTTTTTGCTGAAAAAATGTGAATAGCTTTTGCAAAATCTACTCACATTTTTGCAGCAAAACTATCAATGTACTTGAAAATACCTTAGCTACAACAGTTAACAAGTTTGTCATTAATAAGCTTGTAAAGCTAATAACGCTTTGAAAAACTGGGCCCTGGTATTCATCATATTTACCCTAAGTATTGTGACAGACACTTCCCTCCGCCCACCCAGAAATGCACAGGGAAGCAAGTTTTACATTGCTATTAAATAGGTCCAAGGTCAACCTAAACATAGATCATCATTTGAACGAGCTAGTTTGATCTCCCATTCCAATGCTTAATGCAAAAAACCAGCTTCAAAGCAGTTTTGGTTTCTGGAGAAGAAGATTTTTAAATGTTTTTATCATATATGAGCATGGTGACCATCTTGGTTGACACTCCAACCATATGAACAAGCTTTTGTTGCCATCCCAAAGAAGCAGTCTTTTAAGGTAACTAGATACACCTGATAATTCTTCTGCCACATTTTACAAGGTAAACAACTTTTGTTTTTCCTGTTTGTCTCTCTGCAAATCAGTCCTTTCTGAAAAGAGATCTACTCTGAAAGGAAAAAATTTGTTCTCCTCGATAGCAAGGTCTTTCCTTTCAGAACAGACCCTTTTCTGAAGGGAGACAAAAACAATTATGACAGTTGCTTCCCTTGTGAGGTGTATCACCTTAAATAGTGTATAAGATGCATGGACAGACAGAGTCTGTCAATGTTTAAATTTAGCAAGCTAAATATAAACACCATATTCAACCTAACTACCACACATATTCCTATAAAAAGCAGTCAAGCAATTGCTTAAAGGCTCCATATTCTTCAAAAATTGACAATTTTCTTCCAAGAAAGGTTTAATAAATTGATATATAGTATTAATACTATCATAAGATGTGGCACCTGACAGCTTGTAAAATTTCAATTAGTCTCTCGTTTTTGAACTGGATCAAAACAGAAATGACTTTTTATCGTTTCTCTCAATTAATGTTGGTAACATTAATTCAGAGCTACAACAAAAAAATCATTCCATTTTAAGAATGAGAGACTAAATGAAATTTTACAGGCTGTCAGGTGCCACATTTTATGACTGTATTAAGACCATATAACAATAATACTATCATAAGATGTGGCACCTGACAGCTTGTAAAATTTCAATTAGTCTCTCGTTTTTGAACTGGATCAAAAAAGAAATGACTTTTCATCATTTCTCTGAATTAATGTTGGTAACATTAATTCAGAGCTACAATAAAAAACAAATCATTCCATTTTAAGAATGAGAGACTAAGTGAAATTTTACAGGCTGTCAGGTGCCACATTTTATGACTGTATTAAGACCATATAACAATTTATTAAACCTTTCTTGGATAATAAAATGTCTATATTTGAGGAATATGGAGCCTTTAATCTTCAGATTTCTTGCCTTGACAAATCAAGGCACTTCAAATGAGTATCAACAAGATATGCTTTTAGAAAGAAAATCATAAAATCTCATAAGCATTATTAAATATGCCCTTTATGAGGTCCTCTGCTGATTGTTTGTTTGTGTTGAGGTTTTACGGCCCAGTCAACCCAATGGGGTCATGTCGAGTGCTGTCAGTTTACCTAACCACACATTTACTGGGCAGGCTTAGTCCTCTAAGCGGTTAACCAGTATTGTGCACATTCTTTCGCCAGAAACTGACAACTGCCCTTCTTGAATCAGCGGAAGGGAGAGAATGACCGTAGAAAATATTTCATGATCAATCTCCATGAAAGAATGTTGCCGACCTTGGCGGGGTTGAACCCGCGACCTCCTGGTCTCCAGTCGGACTGCGCATCCAACTGAGCCACCGAGGCCGGGTCCTCTGCTGAACTTTCATAAAGGGTGCCTTTATAAGGCAGACTATTTATGACAAGTTTTTCCAGTTAAAGTTTGAAAAACCTGAGCATTTAGTGTGGTAATTACCAATAGGCTGAATATGCTAGTTATTTCTTACCTCCGTTTTGCCATTCTTCAGTCCTCTAGCCTGTGGTGAGACCAGTGTAATATCATACTTGACCCCTTTATTCAACTCCTCCGCCATGGCAGAAGCTTCGTTCACCATTGGTAATAGATGAATCAAATCTTCTTGAAGAAGTAGGTCGTCTGAAAGTAGAGAGCATTTTACAAAATTACAGGGCCCTGTTGTTCAAAGCTAACGATGTCATTAGTTAATGATTCGTTAAAATTTACATCGAGTGATATGCAAATATGCTGAAATGTTTTGCCGAAAAAATGTGATTAGCTTTTGCAGTACAAAAAGCTACTCACATTTTTTCAGCAAAAAATATCAGAATACTGTATATTGAATCTGCTGAAACAGTTAACGAAATGACCCTTAACAAGCTTGTTAAGCTAACGATGCTTTGAACAACTGGGCTCTGGAACTTAACCTTTGAAGTGCCAAGCAAATTTGTAGCAAACTACATTCTAAAATTATTTTGTTATTTTTCAGAGAAAATAAGGCTTTAAATATCATGTGTTGTCTGGCTAGCAGATGATTCACATGAAATCACCTCTTATGTTCAACTTTTGTTATCTTAAACTCACAGGGACATGGACCCAGTTGTTCAAAGCGTCGTTAGTTTAACGAGCTGGTTAAAGGTCATTTCGTTAACTTTTTTAGCGGATTCAATACACAATATTCTGATATTTTTTGCTGAAAAAATGTGAGTAGCTTTTGCACAAAAGCTACTCACATTTTTTCAGCAAAAATTTCAGCATATTTGCCTATCACCCAATGTAAATTTCAACGAATCGTAAACTAACGGAGTTGTTAGCTTTGAACAACTGGGCCCAGAATTTTTGGTTTGAGATAACAGTAGTTTGAGATAAAAGGACAGCAAACCAGTCTGGCACTTTATTTAATTTGAATTAACCTGTAGTATGAGCAAACCAGTCTGGCACTTTATTTAATTTGAATTCACCTGTAGTATGAGTTAATAGTGTTGGAGATAACGCAAACCAAATGTCTATTCTAATGCACTCGCTTATGTAATGCTACGGCTGATTGGATAACGTCAAAAATTTGCAATGGTATATTCTGTGATAAACTGCCGGAAACCCAACATCATCGTATAATGTTGCTTTTCATTGGCTGGTATTTGGTTTTATGCAGCTCACAAATTCTGCCAGTTTGTGCAAGTAGTGCAAGTTTTTTAACAAAACAAATGGTTAGAAAACAAGCATTATACAGACATTACGAAAACATACCTATATAATTTTGACCCCCTTTAAAACCCCACTTTTATATAGTAAAACTGGGGTTTACAGGGGTATACATTATTTTTCTTATTTCTGCTCAAAAACATAGATTGTGGGTACTCGTTAGAACCGCCTCGCTGAGGCGGTTCTAATGAGTACCCACAATCTATGTTTTGAACAGAAATATGAAAGATATCTGAATTTTTTATAAAAAATATTTCCTTTTTTGGTTGTAAAATTTTCAATATATTTGAATAGGCGTGTTTCCGTAATGGGTGCCTCAGGGGTTTTTAAGCTGATGAAGTGCATTAGAATGGGGATAACCATAATGAAAATTTTTTTATTTGGGGAGGTGTATAATTGGTTTAATGGTCAGAAATTTCATTTTATGGCTCTGCTGACGTATCACCACAAAAGGAAATTTCCTACTGTACATCACTTGTACGGTTGGAAATTCTGATTTACTGCTCCGGTGATGCGTCGCCATAAAACAAAATTTCGGACTGTAAAACCAACAATATACCTTCCTAAATGAAAATTTTCAAAACAGTTATCCTCTAATGAAAAAAAAAATGTTGTGCTTGGTGTTTTAAGGGTTAAATTCATGTAAAATGTACCAAGCATTTCCCATATTTTATGTAGGATAATCCAAGAAATGGTGGGTATACCTCCTCTATGGGTATAAATCATCCTGCCAGCTACTACTTATGTGAAAATCTTTACCACTCTATGGGCTAATTCAGCAGTCAAAAAAATAATTATATCATTAGATTTTCCCCAGAAAATGGGTTTTGACATTTCATGCTTATTGTCTTCTTATTTCTTATTTTTTCCAGCAAAAAGGATTGACAGTGTATGCAAATTTCTTCTAAGAAGACAATTTGCATGAAATTTCTAATACTAATTTCTGTGAAAAATTAGAAAAATATTTCAAAATGTCATCTCCTTAGATTTTTCCCAGTATGCTAAGTGTTAAACAATGTGGTTAGAACTACTAATGTACTTCTCCACACCCTGTCTGTCATATTTAAAACTACTTCCTATGTGACAACTTCAGGTAAAATTGCCTCACATTCTCCCTCTCAATACTCTGCCTCTAGCACAGACTAAGCACATTTTAAACTTGCTCCTAGGTGAAAACAAAGTAAATTTGTTGCAAACTCTTGCTTTCTAAACCCAGTCTGTCATATCTAAAACTTGCTCCTAGGTAACAACTTTAAATCTGTCTCAAATTTTGCTCCCAACATCCTGTGTGTAGCACTTAAAACTGGCTCCAAGGTGATAACTTCTAAGTACATTGATTTCAAAATGGACAGTATAGTCACCTATTGATTTTCCATCTCCACATGTCATCAATCCAGATGACTTAGCAATTTCTTCCTGAGCCGTGTCAAAGCTCGGTGTCTCAATCTTTTCACCAGCATTCACCTTCTTGGCCAAGTCTTGTGGGTGGTGGAAAACATATAGATGGTTTGGTCCAAAGGCTACCCTGTTTAGAAGATAGATGTTTGATCCAGGAGGAAAAGATGCAAGTCCATCAAAATACAAACTAACCTTATAACACACAGTCTGATCAGAGTCTACATTGTTTACTAACAGAATCTTTTGTCCATATACAGTTGATTCTCGTTATCTCGACTTCACCTTTCTCGAATAACCGCTTATCTCGAAGTGATAATCTGGTCCCTGCTTAAACATGAAAATCTAACAACAGGTAACAAAATATTGTGGAAAAGAGGAGAAATAGCTCCTAAGGAGCAATTTCTCCTCTTTTTCACAATATTTTCAATATGCTCTCTCTTCAGGAGTCAAATTACATATACATTTGTTAAATGTGGTATTCGATTTATTTTTCCTAAATTCTGCAAATCTGATACGTCGAGGTACGTATATCTCGAAGTATTTCAGAGAGCCCCTTGGAATTCAAGATAATGAGAGTCGACTGTAGTATGTTTATACGTGACCAGTTTAGACACTGGTCAGACTAGGTAACTGCACAGGCTGAACTATGTCTACACAGGTTGCATACCCCCAGTTGGTGTCACTGAATGCGTATTATCATAAGGAGCAAGAATATATATGATTTAGGTGGGGGGGGGGGGGTGGATCTGAATGGTTTCTGAGATATAAGGCCTTTCATGAAGTGAAGGGGGTGGGGCATGGCCCTGGGGGACCCACTGTCAGGCCTTTCATGAAGTGAAGGGGGTGTGGTATGGCCCTGGGGGACCCCCTGTCAGTGTCATTGGATGCATCTGATCATAAGGAACAAGAATATATATGGTTTACGGGTGGGGGATCTGAATGTTTTCTGAGATGTTAGCCTTTCATGAAGTGAAGGGGGTGGGGCATTGTCAGTGTCATTGGATGCATCTGATCATAAGGAACAAGAATATATATGATTTAGGGGTGGGGACCTGAATGTTTTCTGAGATGTTAGGCCTTTTATGAAGTGAATGGGGTAGGGCATGCCTCCAGGGGTCCTTTTGAAACCCTCTTGCAAAACTTCATATCCATATCTATCATATCCCCACATTTCAGAACAATCCTTCCAGTGGCTACTTAGAACTCTTTTTTTTTTTTTTTTCTTTTTTTTTTTTTTCTTTTCTTTAGAACTTACTTAGAACTCGTCAGGACAAAATTTGGGCTGATTTCAGCATACCCCAGGGGGACACTTCGAGTCTGCTATTTTAAATTTTGAAATCCTTGTGCTCAACTTCATAACCATATCTATCACATCCCCAAGTTTCAGAACAATCCGTTCAGTGGTTACTGAGAACTTGTCCAGACAAAATTTGGGCAGAAAGAAAAAGAAGAATAGTAAGAAACAGAGTAAAAACAATAAGTCTAGCCACTTTGTATGGGAGACTTAATAAGGATGCTTTCTATGTACAGGGTCTTATATGATATGGAAATATTTTCCTCCATTCTCATTGTAGGCTTCTCTTAAAGGAGGAATTTGTTCTCAAGGGGAGCCCCAATTTAAAACAAAAATAAAATACCAGGAAGAAAACATCTTGACAGCAGAAATTTGCTCCCTTCACAAAATAGTGGCAAGAATCTTTTCCATGGATCCAGTCACTATAAAAGGAGCAGTTTGGTCCACTGTTTATCATTCCATCAGCCCTTTTTAGCCACCTACCAATGAATTATTCATACCTCCAGATATGAGGAGTATAAAAAAAAAACAAAAAAACTTTTCTTCTTTCACCAGAAAACATATGTTTCTGGGTACTCATTAGAAGCATCTACAAGATGTGCTTCTAATTAGAAGCACATCTCATAGGTTCTTCTAATGAGTACCAACAACATATGTTTTCCAGGAGAAATAAAAAACATTTTCATTTTTTTAGGGAAATTGGTCTTACATCAAGAAAACAAGCCTATATAATGTTGACCCCCTTAAACCCCACTTTTATATAGCAGAACTGGGGTTTACAGGGGTATACATTATTTTTCTTATTTTGCTAAAAAACATAGATTGTGGGTACTCGTTAGAGCCACCTCACCAAGGCAGTTCTAACGAATACCCACAATCTATGTTTTTAACAGAAATATGAAAAATATCAGAATTTTATTTTTAAAAATTTTCCTTTTTTTTTGGTTGTAAAGTTTTCAATATATTTGAAGAGGCATATTTTCGCAATGTCTGGAGCTATGCTTATTCAATATTATGGAAAAGTGGGTCACAACAAGCAAAAAAAAAGTGTTTTTGATGATATGCAAACTGGACAGGCTTAGATCATCCCATGTGCATGCCCACAATCTCATCCGGGTACCATATTCAACCTAAGTATTGCACTGTGGGCTTAGGTTTTAAAACCATCACGAAAACACGCCTATATAATTTTGACCCCCTTAAACCCCACTCTTACAGGGGTATACATTATTTTTCTGTTTTCTGCTCAAAACATAGATTGTGGGTATTCATTAGAACAGCCTCGAAGTGGCAGTTCTAACGAGTACTCACAATCTATGTTTTGAGGAGAAACATGAAAAATATCAGAACTTTTTATCTGAAAATTTTCAGTTTTTTTTGTGGTAAAATTTTCAGTATATTTGAAAAGGCATGTTTTCGTAATGTACTGGGAAAACTTGTGATAAAACATGTAAATATGTACCTACCTATACTAAGGGTACACTTTTTTAAAAAAAAATTTTTTTTTTTTTTCTTTTTTCTGATTTTCTTTATAAAAGCATATGTTGTGGGTACTCATTTGCATTGCATTCAACAACATGCCAATATAATTTTGACCCCCTTAAATCCCACTTTTATATAGTAAAATGGGGGTTTACAGGGGTAAACATTACTTTTCTTATTTCTGCTCAAAAACATAGATTGTGGGTACTCATTAGAATTGCCTCACTGCGTTGTTGTGGGTACTCATTTGCATTGCATTCAACAACATGCCTATATAATTTTGACCCCCTTAAATCCCACTTTTATATAGTAAAATGGGGGTTTACAGGGGTATACATTACTTTTCTTATTTCTGTTCAAAAACGTAGATTGTGGGTATTCATTAGAATCGCCTCACCGAGGCAGTTCTAATGAGTACCCACAATCTATGTTTTTGAGCAGAAATAAGAAAACATATCAAAATTTTCATCTAAACATTTTCATTTTTGGTTGTAAAATTTTCAATACATTTGAATAGGCATGTTTTCGTAATGTCATGCAAATTGTCTGAATATCAAAGCCTATTTTCAGGGGAAAACAAGCAAATTCCATGGGGAATTTATGTCCCCTCCCTTATTTTTATTTGAGGTGTTAAAAATGGGTAAGTTAACCAGAGGACCATTGGTCCTGTATCACCGACCTAAGTATTGAAGCAGGAAACCAGTGAGGCAGTTCTAACAACTACCCACAATCTATGTTTTCTAGCAAAAATAAGAAAAATAATGTATACTCCTGTAAACCCCTGTTTTACTATATAAACGTAGGGTTTAAGGGGGTCAAAATTATATAGGTATGTTTTTGTGATGTTCATTTATTTCTCCATGAAAACATGTGTTGTGGGAACTCATAAGAAGTGCTTTGTCAGGTGCTTCTAATGAGTACCCACAACACACTTTTATGTGGAGAAATAAAAAATAATATTTACCTGATACTCCCTCTTATCAGGAGCTATGCAGCAAGATGCCTAGGATACTTTAGGCCTTCATTGTCAGCAATTGCCTCGAAAAAACATTCTGAAGTATGGTGAGGAGTTATGGTGTCTAACTATTATGGATAATTATGGTAAAAGCTTATTTATTAAAAAAATACCTGTCATTGTGAGAAAGCTGTTTTTCTTTTGAGATTTTTGAACCATTAACAAGGATAGTTTTAGCTTCAGCCCCTGGTTTCAATGTAACTGTACCGTTCTTATTGGTGATCACAGCATGTTCCTTAGCAATACTGAAAAAAAAATACATGTATATGTATGCAAGTTTAGACACCTCAGCAATACTGAAAAAAAAAATGAAATACATGTACATGTATGCAAGTTTAGACACCTTAGCAATACTGAAAAAAAAATGAAATACATGTATATGTATGCAAGTTTAGACACCTTAGCAATACTGAAAAAAAAATGAAATACGTGTATATGTATGCAAGTTTAGATACAGAAAGTGTTGGAAAAACTGTGAGATGACCAACAAATTTTATTTATATTCTGAATGACTTTATTAAATCCAACATATGGGATGAACAACAAGTTTAAATGTAAACTGTAATTCTCGAGAACATTCGAGGAATTTTTTTGCTGTTAATCTGGGCCACCAGGACAATGTACATGAATTTTGATGAAAAACATTCTCCGAATGTTCTCGAGAGTCAGACCAGATTGCAGAATAACCCGGCCTTATACCACCAGAAAGAGCTTGATTTTCTGCATACTCTGCGCTTTATTTGAACAAATTCCATCAGGTATAAATTGAGATATTGTAAAAAATCCTACCCAATGCAGAGCTAAAAATAGTAACAAACTCTGTGCACCTAGTCTTTTGGTCACGTGGATTCCCCACACTGTGGATGGAAGAAGGGATGCAAAAAAAGATGGGTAGACTGGTGGGCAGTGGCAGAGCACCAGATGGTATCCACATAATATTTTTCTTATTTCTCCACAAAAACATATGTTGTGGGTGCCTCTCAGAGGTGCTTCTAATGAGTACCCACAACATATGTTTTTGTGCAAAAATAAGAAAAACATTTGCATTTTTTGGATGAAAAAAGCACCTTATCTGGAGCTATGCAGTAGGTATGTTGTAGGTACTATAAAAGACTTATGAGAAGGGCCACATAATGATGAAGTGAGCTGAGAGGCTAGTGGTTAGTGCACTTGACTTTCATGCCAGATATCGTGGGTTCAAATCCCGCTCAGGTCAAGACAATTTTCAGACCATTAGTACGCCTAGCTCATACTCGACGCACCCTGGGTTGAGTATAAAGTGGACAGGGCGGTGATTTGTGACAGACAGTGGCACCAAGTGAGCATGGGTGATCCTTGAAAGCAAGGCTGTACAAATACATGCACATAACAGTCGCTGCTGCCTCCAAGTGCCTTGGGTGCCTGGTAGCACTAAAAAATCCACACAACAACAACAACCAAATAATGATGTGCATTCCCATAAGGCAATCCAATAATACAGTGCAATCTTTCTACAATGGCCACCCTTAGAAAGACACAAAATTGGACAGCAGTAAGTACATAGCTACAGATAAGAGGAGGTATCTACATAATATTTTTCTTATTTCTTAACGAAAACATATGTTGTGGGTACTCATTAGAAGTGCCTCGGCGAGGCACTTCTAATGATTACCCACAACATATGTTTTCGTCAAGAAATAAGAAAGATATCAGCATTTTTCGGATGAAAAAAGTGCCTTATCTATTGCTATGGTAAGTAGGGCAAGGGGAAACTTCAGCCAAAGAGCTAAATATAAGGCCTTGCTAAGGGGCTGGGCATGTGCAATTAAACAGCCTTTGACTGGCGATGTGGCTCAGTGTCTCAGTCCTACCTTAATCCATTCAGCTGTATCTCTGGTGGTGGAGTAGTATTTCTGTTACCTACTTTAGATGTACCTGAAAAACAAACCTTTAACCTTTACCACTCTCTGGACTAACTCAGCAGATAAGCAATCAATGATATTTTTCTAATTTTTCCCAAAAACAGAATTCAATATTTCATGCAAATTGTCCATTGGAGACAATTTGCATGAAACCTTAAATCCTGCTTACTGGGAAAAATAAGAAAAACTATTACAAAATGTTGTCTGCTGAAAATTTTACGCAGAGTGCTGCATTAAGTAGAAATACAACAGTCTGTGTAATAAACTGCATAACAGAGTTATCTGACTTATTCTACTACATGTATTTTCTTGTGGGATAATATATAACTATTTCAAGTTTTAACAAAATTCTTCAAGTATAACAGAAGATGTCAGTGAAAATGAATCCTGATCAATATGATTATTTCTGGAGATTGCATGCATTCCAGTTTTCAACAAGTGATTCTAGTGGTATGTAAATACTTTTTGCTGATCGAATGTTAAGCTCATAGCTATAATGTTATCATACACAGTCAATGCTAAGCAAGAAAATAATTAATGGTTTTTGTTTGAGTAACATGAGCTCTCTATTTATATGTGATAACACCAAAAATATGAATCTATGGATTTGGACCACAGTCAGTTTTTAACCTGTGAAATATGTGAGATTGCTTTGAAGTCTCTGTTGCAAAAAAATTGAAGTGTGTGCAGATTTCCATTCCTGTATTCAGTGTTACACTGTTTTGTAGCTCTTTGGCAGGGCACTCCCCAGGAGATGGAGTGAATCTTTTGGAAAGTGTTGTTATTGCTTAAAATGAGATGAGGGCAAAAGTGGGTGGCAAAGGAAGGGTACTGTTTATTTTTTTACAACTGCAGTATGTGAATAGTGATGTCATTATTATAACCCCAGACTTGCTTTGTTCATCTAGTCATTATTCGAATTAACATCACACTTTACCTTGTGTACAAATATCTCATGAAATGTTTGACTGAGGGCTTTGATATTAGCACAAAATATGTTTTGGGGTAACAACAAAAAGTGGCAAAATTATTATCATAATTATAACTTTATCTGAACTAAGCAGACATTTCAACATCCAGTCTTCTTACCTTGGTTGACAAAGTGTATAATCATGCCAGCAAGAGCAGGGTCCTCATTCAAGTTCCAGAAATGTGGTATAACTTTTCTGTTTTCTTCATCTTTCTGCTGCTTTTGCTCTTGACCCTAAAATATACAAATGATAAGCAAAAACATGCTTTGTGTCACGAAAACAAGCCTATATAATTTTTACCCCCTTAAACCCCACTTTTATATAGTAAAACTGGGGTTTACAGGGGTATACATTATTTTTCTTATTTCTGCTCAAAAACATAGATTGTGGGTACTCATTAGAACCGCCTCTTCGAAGCAGTTCTAACGAGTACCCACAATCTATGTTTTGCGCAAAAATATGAAAAATATTAGATTTTTTTTTATGTGAAAATTTTCGTTTTTTGGTGGTAAAATGTTCAGTATTTTGAATAGGCATGTTTTCGTAATGGTATTGAATCTTACACAACATACTCCAAAACAAGAAAATCTTTAAATACTTAGACATTTTTTTTTTATTTCCAGTTGGGTGTATTTTTTAACATTTTTGGTTCATTTAAAAGAAAATTGTGGCATGCATAGAGAAAGCTTTGAAAATGCAAATTTCAGTCGTAAACAACCAAAAATAGATTTTCTTTGCATGTAAGCTAGAATATTATACATTCGGTTCAGGTTGTAATTGGGTTATAAGCAATTCTCAATATATTTTTGTTGGCTGAAAAACTTTTCCACTGAAAACTTTGTACATGCAAGACCATTGGGATAAAAAAAATGGTGTTCACTGAACAGTTCTTACAATTTTCATGACCCATCAATTTTTTTTCCCTAGTTGTTGCAAATGACATTAGCATTGTTTTTTCATTCAAGTAAGGCTTGATATTTCATGTGAATCATCTATCTAGCAGATTATTCATATCAAATATCAAGCCTTACTTTTTTTTAAATATTTCAAAAGCTGTCTGCTGCCACTGTGACTAGCACTGTAAGGTCCAATTTCTAAGAAAATTGCATAAAGCTGGAAAACGTAATATGAAAAAAAGAGTTTAACCTGGTTAGCAAGGGCAGCATCTTTCATTCGCTCCTCATATGTCTTGGACAGGTTTGCTAACTCTTCTTCTTTCTTTCTTAATTCTTCTTCCATCTGTCGCTTCATCTCTTCCACCTCTTTTAAACATCAAAATGGTAATTATAGCTCTGTTTATCTTAGTAATGAGACCAGTCAAGTTTAGAATATTTTCATTTATTTCAGTAATGAGACCAGTCAAGTTCAGACAGAATTTATCAAATATTTTAGTAATGAAACCAGTCAAGTTTACACAGAATTTACTGTTGATTTTATTAATGAGACTAGTCAAGCTTACACAGGATTCACTGTTGATTTTATTAATGAGACCAGTCAAGATTACAGAGAATTCACTGTTGATTTTATTAATGAGACCAGTCAAGCTTACACAGAATTCATTGTTGATTTTATTAATGAAACCAGTCAAGATTACACGGAATTCTCTGTTGATTTTGTTAATGAGACCAGTCAAGCTTACACAGAATGTATCATTTATTGTAGTAACATGACCAGTCAAGTTTAGACAGAATTTGTTATTTTATTTTAATAACAAACCTGTAAAGTTTAGACCGAATTTATCATTTATTTTAGTAAAGAGACCAATTAAGTTTAGACAAAATTTATCATTTATTTCAGTAATGAGACCAGTCAAGTTTACATAGAATTTATTGTTTATTTTAGTAATGAGACCTGTTAAGCTTACACAGAATTTATTTTTAATTTAAGCAATGTGACCATTCAAGTAAATTTAGACAGAATTTAAAGTGAACAGATACGCTTCAAAGAGATACACTCTCAGCTGAAAGTTTTTCAAAGGGAGACCATTCTGGCTGATTAGAATTAGTCCTCTCACATATGAATCCCTTCTGAAAGGGAACTACTAGAGGAAGCAAATTCTTTCCTTTAAAAATAGCACCTGCTCCCACCTCACCCCCTATGAGATAGGAAGCGAATACTTTCTTGTCAGAGTGAACTCCCTTGAAGAATGCAGCAAGAAATATAATATTGTCTAATATGTGCACAGTCAAAGACAGCCAACACACCTCTGCAGTCTGGTGATAATTACACATGGTGTTTTTGGTTATCGCCCAATGTATCAAACCAAAATGCTATTATCTGCCTGAAGGCTTTAGCCTAAGGGCAGATAATGGTCAAGGGTTCATACAGAAGGTGATAACCAAAACATCAAGTTATAATCTGTTTATTAAGTACTGATACTTGCTTCTTACTGTTTTTGAAGTCCAAAACTGCCAAAATAAATGACGATTCAAGTGCAAATGCATGTTAAATCATGTATGTTACTTTGTGTTGTTGACAGCATCACCAAAATATCTTGAGACTGATGATAACCTCTGTCCATTTAAAATACACTGCTACCAATTTTCATTCAAAATATACTGTTTCCAGTTATAAACCTGATTATCTGTACCTGCTAATATTGTAACCAAGGTGTGGGGAACACAATATCACACCCCAGCTAGCATTCTACGTAAATCTACATCGGGCCGTCATCGGCCCGTCAGCTACCCTGACGGGCCAATAACGGCCCGATATAGATTTACGTAGAATGCTGACTGGGATATACAAAGGTAGGTTATCACTCCAAATATAGTAATAAATATGTGATAATGGTTAATCGTATCCAATACATGTATACCATTTATCCTTACCATTTAGACATTCCAACTCCATACTATACTAAGTCTTGTCCTTAAATTTGGACAAATTCATTTTACCAGTCCTGCTGGTATGACTTAAGATCAATTCCTGTTTTCTACAAGATCAACGTCCATTAAAATGGCTATGACAGAAAAATTAAAATGAAAATGTTACATTTTCTCATACACTTATTAAATTCACAATAACAGGGTAGGGGAAGTTAGCTGTACCTAATCCGTAAAACTCTCTGGGATAATTTAGCAGACATCAAATGAATGATATTTTTTTCCAGAAAACAGGGTTTAACATTTCAAGCAAATTGAATTTGCATGAAATGTTAAACCTTATTTTTGGGGGGAAGAAAAAGCAAAAATAGGATTTAACATTTCAAGCAAATTGTCTCCTAAGGAGACAATTTGCATGAAATGTTAAACGCTATTTTCTGAAAAAAAAGGCAGTTAACTCTCATTATCTCAAACACTTACAACTCAACTTACTGTTTAAGACAAACTGATTAACAGGGCGATATTGGTTTAATTTCCAATATATCCTTTACATTACAATTCCTTTTATCTCAATCTACTGTTATCTCAAACAAAAGAAAATGAATTTGGTCTCTCAGAGTTTGAGGTAATGAGTTGACTGTATTTCAAAAATGATGTCTGCTGAAATTATTACCCAGCATCCTAGGTCCAGGTGTTCATAGCATCGTTAGCTTAACAAGCTCGGTAGCGGTCAAAATGCAAACTACTCACATTTTTTCAGCAAAAATATTAGCCTATATGCCATGCTAAATGATCAAAGATTTAACGATATGTTAACTAACGACACCATTAGTTTTGAACAACTGGGCCCTGAGCGTTAAAGCAACTAATGGATAACAGTAACAATAAAGAACTTTGTTGATGAAACAGTCAGTGAAGTGAAACTAACTGTAAAGTTTTCTAGCTAGTAGATTTCTTTTAGGGTGGACGTTTGGGTGTACATAAGTGCATGGACAAATAAATGAACAAACAAATGGATGAAAACTTCACATCTAAGTCACCTATGCTAATGCAGGACCTGGTGTGACAAAAATGAAAAAAGAATGATAATAAATGAATGCCTACCATCATTTGAGACTCCACCCGAGGCAGGCATTACCACTCCACCAGTTTTCAACATTTCCATTAGTCTTGCATTCTCTTCTCGCAGTTCTCGGATCAGTTTATCAGTTGGTGATTCATTCACAATTGCTGTAGTTTTAATAGACTTGGCTCTGTCAGCTATAAAAATGAATTACAAAGATAAAATAAAAAACTGAACTAAATATAACTAAATATAGGTCCAGATATGAGGGGTTTCCAGATAAATATTTTTTTCTTACTTCTACATGAAAACATAATTATGTTGTGGGTACGGTAAATGTCCTAAAATTTCGTCCTAAAGTAGGTCAAGGTCAAAGAACACTGGAACCTCTTTATAAGACAATTCATTATAAGACAATTTCAGACAAGATCATTTGAAGGTGGACCACAAAAGAATTGTATCCAAAAGAAATGTCTAGATTATATAGAAAAATGATCATTTATGGATATTTTTCTATATGATCTATACATTTTTTTTTTGGATACAACATTAAGATCATTTGAAAATGGACCCCAAAAGAGTTCTATCCAAACAAAAATGTATATATTTTATAGAAAAATGACCATTTATGGTCATTTTTCTATATGATCTATACATTTTTAGTTTGGATACAATATGATTGTCTAGCTAACACATTTTTTGTCTTGGATCCCTGCAATAATGTTATAAAGAGGTTGTAATTATGTCACATAGACCTACTTTTGGACATGACATCCTGTCTTTATTAGCTACAACCCTAAATCAAATTTTATATGGCTAGGTAATATAGTAAAGGACATATGCATCAGACAATTTTTAATATGAAGCAGGTCAAAGGATAAAATTCAACTCACAGCGACCTACTTTTGTAGTTGACATGCTTTCTTTTGGAAATGTACCTATACATGAAACTTGGTAAGCATATGCCATACAGTAAGAGGATACCAGTCAGACAAGTTTGTTTTTTCTTTTTTTTTTCTTTTTTTTTTTTTGTACAAAGCAGGTCGTCAGAATAGAGGTCACAGTGACCTACTGTTGGTATGCAACACAGTCTTTAGTAGATGTACCTGTACATCAAATTTTGGTAAACCTTAATCATATAGTTCTGGAAATATGCACCAAACAAGTTTGTTTTTTTTTTTGTTTTTTGTTTTGTAGAAAGTAGGTCAGAAGTCAAAATAATTGTGGTGACCTACTTTTGGTATGTGACACACATATTTTATTAGATCTACCCAAACACCAAATTTAGTGAGTGTAGGCCAGGTAGTACAAGAGCTATGTGCTGGACAACATCTCGAATGGTCTCATGAATGGATACCTACTCAGCTAATCAATGAAGAAACAAATGAACAGATGGAAGGAAGGATGGAATGATGAAGTGCAAACCCATAGTCCCCATCTGGTGACTTGGTGCATGATTAAAAAAAGCCCTTACCAAATCTCAATGTTGATACAGTTTCCTCATAGTTGATATCAGCAGGACTGAGGGCTGCAATCTACAGACAAAGACAGAACAGAATGTTAATTTACACAATTAATTAAAAAAACAAATAACTGGGCTACATGAAGAAGGACCAGTTAGGACAAGTGGCACAGTTTACAAAGTTTGGATTATGCTGCTATCAAAGGATAATATTGTCATGCATTCCATCTCATGTTTTCATACAGTCTGTATATTACAGGTAGGAAGTTGTCTATATTAGGGTACAAACTACC
The DNA here is from genome assembly GCA_964016985.1 of Anodontia alba. Classification (NCBI taxonomy): domain Eukaryota; kingdom Metazoa; phylum Mollusca; class Bivalvia; order Lucinida; family Lucinidae; genus Anodontia; species Anodontia alba. The sequence continues at coordinate 79,897,509 of OZ024833.1, read as the reverse complement.
ATTGATTTTCTTTCTATATTTTATACATTTTTTCAACTGTTCTATATAGCCTATAGTCTTTTTTTTTTTTTGGTGGAGGGGGGGGGGGGGGGGGGGTGAGGGGAGGAGGGAGGTGGGGGGGAGGGGGTAGTGTTTAAGCTCAACTGGTAAAAGTACTTGCCTGACAGTGGCCCCTCTAAACCCTTCAATACCAGAAATGGAATGATAGGTTATGTTACCTGTAATGAACTTCTATCTCTTCAAAGTGACTAACAAAGATCTTGTATGAGGTCACTTCTGACTTTTCTTTAAAGTGTGCCCTTAATACACTTCAATCTCTTTATAACACGGTTCCTTATAACACGGTTTTGGATATAACACAGTTCAAAGGATCCCAAAAATGTATAGATTATATTGAAAATGGTCATTTTTCAATATAATCTATACATTTTTGTTTGGATATAACACGGTTGTTTAACTAACACGGTCTATGCTAGGGACTCCAACAAGAGTGCACACCCAAAAATGTATAGATTGTATTGAAAAATGACCATTTTTCAATATAGTCTATACATTTTTGTTTGGATATAACATGGTTGTTTAACTAACACAGTTTATGCTGGGACCCCAACAAGAGTGCACACCCAAAAATGTATAGATTATATTGAAAAATGACCATAAACGGTCATTTTTCAATATAAATTATACATTTTTGTTTGGATATAACACAGTTTTTTAACTAACAGGGTTTATGCTATGGACCCCAACAATAGTGTTATAAAGAGGTTGTGGTGTAGTAGGATATTTTATTTACAACAAGTGTTTGCTGTAATTTTGAAAAACCTAAGTTTATTGCAGTAATTTTGAAAAACCTATATTCTAGCTTATAAGCTGAGTATGATAATCATCTTTGTTCATAAACTCACATATACTCCTCTCATGATTTATGCATTCTAGTAACAATAAAGGCTTCTAGACTTATAATTAACAATTTCAAGTTTGCATACATTATCCTGCCAATGAATATTTGTTCTCATGTACTCATAATTTATAAAATCTTTCAAACACCTCTGTATTTATCGCACACAGTCTTACAGGAAAAAAAAAAAAAAAAAAAAAAAAACGACTGATAACAGCTCAGAAAGAAACAGTTTCCCATTCTGTCAGCATGTTTAACCCTTCTCTTGCTGAGCACGACATGCCCCATCTTAGCAAACGGTGTAGATCCAGATCAGTTGGCTTCTGAAGAAGCCACCTGATCTGGATCTGCACTGTTTGTCATTAAATATGTGAATTTCTATCAAAAACCAGGAGCAAGTAATCTGATTGGCTGGAAGTTAGAAGTGGGTGTGGCATCTTAATTTATTCAGCAGGACAGTAGAGAAATTAGGTTGAATAGGTTTCTGTTTTGCTGGTGTTATATGATGCAATATTTGGGTAATTTGTTTCTGTTGAGGTTTTATGGCCCAGTCATCCCATTAGGGTCAGTTTACCTAACCATACTTTTCCTGGGCAGGCTTAGTCCTCTTAGTGGTTAACCAGTACTTGTGTACATTTTTTCTTTGGTGCCCTTCTTGAATCAGCAGAAGGGAGAGAATGACTGTAGAAAATAATTCATAATCAATCTCCACAAAAGAAAATTGCCAAACCCGGCATGGGTTGAACCCACAACCTCCTGATCAACAGTTGGACACGCATCAGATTGAGCCATCGATGCCAGCATAATTTGGTTTAATATTGTTCTGTCTGCTTCTAAGTAACAGTAAATAATACCATAATAGTTTTACTGTTCCCTCCAAGAGCATTCTGTAACAGTCTAGTCAGGGTGGAATCACGGTATGGAACTGAAAAAATAAGAGAAAAAAATAATATCCATGAGTATCATCACGAAAACATACCTATATAATACTGACCCCCTGAAACCCCATTTTTATATAGTAAAACTGGGGTTTACAGGGGTATACATTATTTTTCGTATTTCTGCTCAAAAACATGGATTGTGGGTACTCGTTAGAACTGCCTCAGCGAGGCGGTTCTAACGAGTACCCACAATCTATGTTTTGAGCAGAAATGTGAAAAATATCATAGCTTTTTATCTGAAAATTTTCAGTTTTTGGAGGTGAAATTTTCTATATATTTGAATAGGCATGTTTTCGTAATGATATACTTTAGACAACTAACAAATCAGGGATAAATGAGAACCCTTGCCATACTGGGTGGATGTACAGGCTGATCTGAGTCTTTGCTGGTCACACAGCACTCCTTAAAGGTTTTATCGTGTGCTGGCTCATATTACAACCTTAATGCTCAGCATGCTGGGTAAAAAATTATAGCAGATGACATTCTGAAATATTTTTCTTATTTTTCCCAGAAAATAGGATTTGACATTTTGTGCAAATTGTCTCCTCCTGGAGAAAATTTGCATGAAATGTCAAATCTTATTTTCTGGTTTGTAAATTGCCTCCTTAGAAAACAATATTTGCATGAAATGTCAAATCCTATTTTCTGGAGAAAATAAGAAAAACATGAGTTTGTCATCTGCTGAATTTTCCCATAGCATGCTAAGTGTTAATATAATCCATGTCTGTCTAAGCTCCAAAGTTACAATAGATGAAAATAGAAAAAAAAAGCATGGTCCATAACAATCATAAATATTCCTCCTTCTCCTCTTTCACCCCTCGAGTCCCAATATTTAAAATCTGAAAATGGCCTCAAAGATATTCTTGTATTTTAATATGTGAATTGGATGGATGCATGACAACAGACAATGGAGCCTTGTTACACTGTAAGCTCACCTTGTTGGCCTCCAGCTCAGGTAAGCTAAAAAGACCTAGAAATGTGTCCAAAGGACAAGGATGCCCCCACCTGAAAAACAAATGTAAATTGCAAACAACTGAAAAATTTAAACGCAAATTGCTAACACTATCTCGGATGCTGACGGAGGGACAGGGGAAACACTAAATGCTCTTTCCACCATTTTTTGAATGGGGAAGGGGCATAAAAATGGCACTCATCTGTAGTTAGCAGAGTAAGTAGGATTATCAAAAACAGGTCACATGGAAACATTTTAATACAGAAGTGGAAACTAGTAGTTATATTATATACTTACCAACAACCTTCTTTTTCCCCATGGACTGGTCTGCCAAAGCTTTGATGACATTACCCAGACTGCTCAGTGATTGGTTAATAGCAGAACCTTCCTTTAGCCTGTCCCCTGTTGCACCAGTAGAATGTACTCTCTCACTGAGAAATAAAGTTACCATATTCAACTTAATTACAGCACTGTGTGCTTAGGTTTTTCAAAATTACTTGAAAAACTTGCAGTCAAATATCCACCTAATAATGGCATACTTTAAAGATACATCAGCAGATGACTTCATGAGGGCCATATTTAATGATGCTAGATGCAATATTATTTTTCTTGTTTTCTATATTAAAATATATGTTGTTGGTACTCATTTGAATTACCTTTTTAACTTGTTGAGGCAATTCAAATGAGTGCCCAAAATATATGCTTTTATAAAGTAGAAGATAAAAGTACATGGTCTGTAATCTAAAGATTATGAATTGCTTGACTGTGCTTATAGGGATATGAGTGGTAATTAGATTGAATATGGCAGTATAAGAATTTGACTTGACATAAGCAGTACTTTTCAAAATGCTGTTAGTTGTATAAAAAATTAAATTTGGAAATAACCAGGAAAGACCACAATCATGGAACATAGACACACAAAACAGCTCTTTGTCAAAAACAGAACAAAGAAATGAAGAGAGAAAAGACAAACAAATTATTAGAGTATTGGTATAATAATGAAATAAGTATTTCACTCCATCTTTCTATTTCTTTCTCTATCCTGCCATAAAATACAGACTTACCCACAACAGTCAAACATATGTTTTGGATATTTGTTAGAATCACTTCACTGAGGCAATTCTAACAAATATCCAAAACATATGTTTCGAGTAAGTATTAAAGAACAATATTCTTGCATAATTTGTGATTAATTGTTACCACTTAAGCTAGGATCTCGTCACAGTCAAATTGTCATTATAATGATTTTGTCATTGTATCGAGTGTTGGTATAAAGAGAGTTGACTGTACAAAGTCCTTTATTACACTCAGTCCATACAACATATGGCACCAGGAAAAATGAACTTGTTCAAATATTAGAACAAGTATGGTAAGGAGTCATGGTGTCTAAATACTTGGGATAAATAGGGTAATATTTAGCTTACACTGTTTTAACCCTTCTCTTGCTAAACACAACATGCCTTGTCATAGCAAACAGTGTAGATCCAGATCAGTTGGCTTCCTCAGAAGCCAACTGATCTGGATCTACACTGTTTATCATTAAATATGTGAATTTCTATCAAAAATGCGGATCAAATAATCTGATTGGCTGGAAATTAGAAGTGGGCATGACATTATTCAGCATGACAAGGGTTAAAATAACTCATTGTAGTCTGGAGACCCCTAAAAGAGTAACTAGCAAACAGTGCAGACCCAGATCAGATACTGCAGAATGCAGCATCTGATCAGGGTCTCCACTGTTTGCAAATAGTTCAACCATCTTCCAATATATAGTGTGGGGGAGTTCATTCAGTCTACAATGCCGGCCTTTGTGGCTCAGTTGGATGCACATCCGACTGGTGATCAGGAGGTTGCAGGTTTGACCCCCGCTGGGTTGGCAACATTCTTTCGTGGAGATTGATCATAAAATATTTTCTACAGTCATTCTCTCCCTTCCACCAATTCAAGAAGGGCAATTGTCAGTTTCTGGCAAAAGAATGCACACAATACTGGTTACCCAGTAAAAGTGTGGTTAGGCAAACTGATGGCGCTCGACATGAACCCATTGTGTTGACTGGGCCATAAAACCTCATCATAAACTAAAAACTAAATCAATCCAAAAGTATTGATATTTTTCTTATTTCTCCACAAGAACGTATGTTGTGGGTACTCATTAGAAGCCCCTTGGGTTGAGTGGGCCGTAAAACTGCAACACAATCAGTCTACTATGGGTTAAATAACTAGGCCAAGATTATTAGGGTATAATCATTATTAGATAAAAGGGGGTATCAGGAAAATCTTCTTATTTCTCCATGAAAACATATGTTTTGGGTTCCAGTACTCATCAGGTGCTTCTGATGAGTACCCAAAACATATATTTTCTTGATTGATTGATTGTGTTGGGGTTTAACGACACGTCAACCCTTGAGGGTCATTTTGTGTCGTCTCCCAGAGAAAGGGAGAAAAGAGATAGAAGAGAGGGTAGAGGAGATGAAAGAGAGGGACAGGGAAGAAAGAGGAACAGGAATGAAAGTGAAGAAACAGAAGAAATAAAAACATTCCCCCTCTACCCTTACCCACTAAAAGGATAGCAGGCCTTGCCCAACTGTAAGCCAATATCAGTTGGACGCCCCAGTGATGTAAATATATTTTCTTGAAGAAATAAGATTTAATAAGCTAAAGCATAAACACTGCATTGCTCTGAAAATTGTTATTTTTTTTATTATTTCTTTATATATTTTCTTGAAGAAATAATAAAAAAATAACAATTTTCAGAGCAATGCAGTGTTTATGCTTTAGCTTATTAAATCAAAAGTTCTTACTGTCTAAATTCTTGGATAGTAATTGTACTCACCTGCCTGCCAAGTCTACAAGGTTCACTGTCGAGGTTCTTGTCATGCTCTGTCCCATCTCATTAGGCTGCTTCTGTACAAAGTTGATTGCTACAATGGTGTGGGCACGGCTGAAAACAACAGAAATATGTTCACTAACCTTTACCACATACTCTGGGCTAATTCAGCAGACAACATATTGATATTTTTATTATTTTTCCCATAAAACAGGTTTTGACAATGGACAATGGAGACAATCTGCATGAAATATCAAAACCCGTTTTTTGGGGAAAAAAAAAAGGAAGTATTTTAAAATGTCCTCTTCTGAAATGTTTACCCACAGTGCTGTTAAACAGGATTCTGACAAAGTCCGACCAAACTTTGTTTCAAATTTTCTTATTTCTGCACCAAAACATGATGTTGTGAGTACTCATTAGAAGTGCCTTAAAACATATGTTTTGGTGGATAAATAAGGACTATACTTATCTGGATACCCCTCTCATGAGGGTCTGGATGAGGAGAGGTTGGGAGGCAGGGTACCTAATCAGTAGTCAATAAAATTTTAGTCCTTTTATCAGTAATCAGTAGAAAATTTGTTTAATCAGTAAAATATTTGCTGTCATAATGTTGTAATCTGAACAAAATATCAAGACCTATTTCTAGTGAAAATAAAGAAAAATATTTCATAATATTGTCTCAGTATAGAGAGGGTGGACAGGGGGAGCGGGGATACGGGGATAAGGGGGGCGGGGGACAGGGGTAAAAGGGGCAGGGGACGGGGATAAAGGGGGTGGGGACGGGGGAAGAGGGGGCGGGGAAGGGGGGAAGAGGGGGCAGGGGTAGGGAAATTTTGGGGCGGAGGTTATACCAAAATTTGTTGTATTTTACTGATTTTACTCTATTTTTATGTACTTCAATGCAATAACTGGGTATCAGAAGTATATAAATAGACGTATTGAAGCAAATTCAGGTATATTTACAATGAATCCGGCGTTGATTTCACTTCACCGACGAGGAGTGTTCCGCCAACCGTGGTTTACACTGAATTCATTTACGTCCGATTTCCGTTTATTGCTAGTTGATTACTTCCCTTTGATTCCGAAAGTTCACAAAATAGCCGTTGTCAGTGGCAATCCACATTTTAAGAAATAATTATCCATCTGCTGTAGACAATCATTTTATTTGCTCATTGTTGGATAAGGACTTTTGCGCTGTTAAAAAAAAAAAAAAAAAAAAAAAAAAAAAAAATACTTCAAGATCCAACAAGAATTTTCTGATAGGGTTCCAAACAGGGAATATACACGTTGCCCGGTGGGGTGGTTGGGTGAGGCAAAGGTATCATGTAACTGATATTTTCTTACAGTTGGGCAAAGCCTGCTATCCTTGCAGCTTGTAAAGGTAGAGGGGGAATGTTTTTATTTCTTCTGTTTCTTCAATTTCATTCATTTTCCTTTCTCCCCTGTCCCTCTCTTTCATCTCCTCTACTATCTCCTATCTCTCTTCTCCGTTTCTCTGAGAGACGACACAAAATGACCCACAAGGGTTGATGTGTCGTTTAACCCCAACAATCAAATCAATCACATGTTGCCCGGTGACAAAACACGGACCATTCACCGACTTAGGACCAAGAAAAATTCCGTGTCCATGGTCCGTGAATAGTCCGTATTAATTGCAAAATATAGTAAAGTTAACCGCTAATTGGTCCGTGAGTAATCCGTGGTCTGTGAATAGTCCGTAATTAGTCCGTAATTGGTGCATCATACATCGGTCCGTTATAGCAATCAGATCGTTTGTGAAAAGTCCTTGGTCCGTGAACGGTCAGTTATGGTCCGAAAATTGGTCCGTAAATGGTCTGTAGCAGCAACAACATGGTCAGTTAATTAAAAACTACTAAATAACATTATATATTGTTCGTCTGTCATTACTGACAATGACCAATCCTAATCAACTGTGTGATGTGTTATTATTTGTGTGTTCTAAGATTGCTGATGAGACCAATCTTAGCTCTAAACTGCCTGTTGCAGACAGAACAAGAGATGTCTGAGGAAGAAAGCTCTGTTGGTGATGCTTTAGCTCTGGCTTTCCGCTGTGCACGTTTCTGCTTGGCTTCGCTGATTCTTTTTGCTTCGTATTCACCAGCTCCCCTTTTTATGAGGCATCGCTACTTTGTACAATCTTGTGCAATCTGTTCCCATGACTCAGTTGGTATGTTGAAGTCTTAAAGGGAGGCTTTGAGGGTGTCCTTGTATCGCTTCTTCTGACCACCTTGGCAGCGTTTTCCTACTTGAAGTTCTCCATAGAGGATCTTCTTTGGCAAACGTTCATCAGGCATTCTGGTAACATGGCCTGTCTATCTTAACTGTGCCAATTTCAGAAGAGTATGTATACTCTGCATCCCTGCCCTTTTCAGGACTTCTGTGTCTGGATTCCTGTCTTGCCACTTGATCTTTAGAAGTTTTCTAAGACAGCTTGTATGAAAGTGGTTCAGTCTTTTGGCATGTCGTTGGTAAACTGTCCAAGTTTCGCATGCGTATAATAGTGTTGGCAGCACTACCAATCAATATACTTTCAGCTTTGTGTCAAGTCTGATTCCACTTCGGTCCCAAATACTTCCACGTAGCCGGCCAAATGCTGCACTAGCTTTTGTAAGGCTTTCCAGGTGCTGGCTGATATACTACCTCAGTCTTTTTGATGCTGATTGTGAGATCATAGCTGTCACATGAATCAGATACTTGATCCACACCTTTTTGCATTTTCTCTTCTGTTGGAGCACCCTTTGCCATGTCATCAGCAAAGAGGAACTCGTCTAGCACCTCTGTCTGCACCTTAGATTTAGCTTGCAACCTTCTTAGGTTGAAAAGTTTCCCATCAAAGCGATACTTAATAGGTATACCATTGTCACCATCCTGGAAAGCATCTGTTAGCATGGAAGACAACATCATGCTGAACAGTGTTGAAGCTAGTACACAGCCTTGCTTAACTCCATTTGTCACAGGAAATGGATCAGAAAGTGAAACACTACATAACACTGAACAAAAAGTACCACAATGAAATTACCGCCTCGGAACGGTCAGTAATGAATTACTCGGGAGGCGCGCGTGTATTTGTGTGTCACAGATAAAGCCTATACAGTAATAATGAAGCACAACTGATAATTTTTCTGTGTGGGAAAACTGTTATGTTTTGATTCTCAAGTCCTTTGATAAGATGATCTCTCATTTTAGAGACAGTATATGGTATGCCACTAGGATCAATTCCATTGAGGATGCTGACCATATTTGCAATGGTGTAAAACCATTGTCATTTGTAATCGTTTGTACAGAGCATTTAAAGTGTCTAACAAAGATTTTCGGCATAGGGCTAAACATCATGTTTGCAACTGCCATTTCAGCGGCAGTTGAAATGTAAGTACCGCCTGCACTATCATACAAGTTGACAACATCATCGTCGCAGTTGAATTTCAAGAAACAAATTCAGTGCAGACCTACATCATTAGAATGGGTATCAATAATCTGTACAATTGGATTACTTCAACGTACATGTAGGCATCTATGACAATGTAACGTCACATTATCCATAACGTCACATTATTCCGATTTTGATTGTACTCCTATTTTTTTTCCATATATCATAGGTGGCGTCCGTAATTTAAATAACCTTCCGTGCTTTGTCAAGTCCGTGAATAATAGGTCTGTGCTTTGTCAGTTCCGTAAATTGTAGGTCCGTGCTTTGTCAAGAGATCCGTGAATAATTAGTCCGTATTTTGTTATGTAGTCCGTGTATTGTCAATAGGTCCGCAAGTCCACGAGTCCACGTCCGTAAGTGGTCCGTGTTTTTGTCAACCACCATACACGTTCGATATTTAACTCTCAGTTTTTGAGAAAAAAACAAAAAGGATGATTGTTCTCGCTGACCCCTCAAGTGTGGGACCATGCTTATCAAAAATATTAAAAGAAGATACAGATTTATATGGTATTCTTGATTTTTGATTTCAGTAATTAATACGACTGTTTTTTTGCCAATGTGGATCAGTTTAGGCCCAACCTAGGCCCACTACATTTTTTTCTTGACCAGTTTAGGACCGGATCAAGGCCCACCACCTTGTGATACCTATTTTCCATAAGCCTCATGTGCAGGCCCTTACGCAGACTTTTGAAGTGGAGGGTGCAAATCTTTAGCTATTCTGTAAAGGGGGTGCAAATGCTAAGGAAATACCGATTTTGGGGCAAAATTTTGGGGTATAGTTTGGGGTCAAAATCTGCATGAATGTATATGGCAGAGTCATGTTTGAATTTAATTATAGCATTGGGGATATTAAAAATTCTGAATTAGGGGAGGGAATAGTTTGCTTGGGGGAGGGAAGTGGGGGTAAGGGGGGAGGGAAGTGGGGGAAAGGGGGGAGGGAAGTGGGGGAAAAGAGGGAGGGAAGTGGGGGTAAGGGGGAAGGAAGTGGGGAATGCCTACCCCCCTGTCCACCCCCTCAGTATACATATATTTATTACATATCGTATTCGATCTAATTACCGCACATACCCCTATAAGCGCACAGTCAAGAAATTCCGTAGTCTTTAGATTACAGCCAGTGTACTTTTTCTTTATTTCTTTATAAAGGCATATGTTGTGGGTACTCATTTGAATTGCATCGACTTGTCGATGCAATTCAAATGAGTACCCACAACATATGCCTTTATAAATAAAATTAGAAAAA